>SJYA01001434.1:75163-242144 GCA_006410615.1 Neotragus moschatus
CAATATACAGCCTTGACATACTCCTTTTCCTACTTGGAACCAGTCTGTTGTTCCATGTCCAGTTCTAACTGTTGCTTCCTGACCTGCACACAGATTTCTCAAGAGGCAGGTCAGTGGGGCATTTCGGAAGAGGGGTAGGAGACCTGCACAGGCTTCCCTGCTGGCTCAGTGGTAAAGAACCAGCCTGCTAATACAGAAGACGTGGGTTTCATCTCTGCATTGGGAAGCTCTCCTAGAGAAGGAAATGGCAACCCTCTCTAGTATTTTCACCTGGGAAATCCCATGAACAGAGAAGACTGAAGGGCTACAGTCCATTGGGTCATGAAAGAGTCAGATACAACTTAATCATGAAATAATAACAGGAAGGAGACCAGCACAGATACAGCATTTAACTTTAGCAAAACTCTCTAGTCAATTTACAGATTTTAATTTAGTTCTATTTCAGTGTAATATTTTAAGTTGAACAAAATATTTCTGAAGGAAAATTTAACTAAGAAATAAAAGAATTAAAAAGACATAAAAGGAAATAAATGATAAAATAAAATAAAATTACAGGGACAATGTAGTAAGAATTCCCCAATGAGTTGTTAAAAAGCATTATGAAGTGACTGTGTAGAATCTATAGTGAGGACCCAAGAATCAGCATCCAGATTGGTGTAAGACCACAGCCTGGAAATACTCCCTGAGTTGTTAATATGCTAACTAATACCATCACAGAACCACTGGAAACCATTAGTTAAGAGAGAGATTCCTCACAAAATTATATTGGGAAATTTTGCTAATCAGAAAATAAATAAGTTAAGGTATTCCCATGCTTTATGTACCAAAGTATCTTTTTTTCAATGAGCTAATCCTAAATATAAGATTGTAAAATATATATATATATATTCTTTGCGANCATCACAGAACCACTGGAAACCATTAGTTAAGAGAGAGATTCCTCACAAAATTATATTGGGAAATTTTGCTAATCAGAAAATAAATAAGTTAAGGTATTCCCATGCTTTATGTACCAAAGTATCTTTTTTTCAATGAGCTAATCCTAAATATAAGATTGTAAAATATATATATATATATTCTTTGCGACCCCATGGACTGTAGCCTACAACACTCCTCCGTCCATGGGATTTTCCAGGCAAGAGTACTGGAGTGGGTTGCCATTTCCTTCTCTAGAGTATCTTCCCAACCCAGGGATCAAACCTGGATCTCCCGCATTGTAGGCAGATACTTTACCATCGGAGCCACCAGGAAAGTCTATATGTATACATATGTATATAGGATTGTAATCTATAAAAAGGAGAAATCATGAGTTAGTGTTAGGACCATCATGGGATAGAAAATGACTTGCAATATATTTAGTTAAAATATAACTATAAAATCCCCTGGTGGCTGAGATGGTAAAGATCCATCTGTACCAGGTTAAATCTCTGGGTCAGGAAGATCAACCCACTATTCTTGACTGGAGTATCCCATGGACAGAGGAGCCTGGTGGGCTACAGTCCATGGGGTCACAAAGAGTCGGACATGACCAAGCGACTAACACTTACAAATATAAAAATGCACACATTTAAATACAACAAATCCCTCCCAAGATTATCTATAATGGATTTTTTTAAAAAATGAAATGAGGCCGTAAAAGGGCCAGTAAAAGGGAAACTGACATTTTTCGGATATCTCCGCATTTCCTTGTACTTCTCATCTGTATTCCAACCTTAAAGTTGTTGGTGTCATTTGATATTTGCTTTCTAAAAAATAATTTTACTTATTTATTTTTGGCTGTGCTGGATCTTTGTCTAGCTTTGGGGAGCAGGGGCCTTTCTCTAGCTTTGGGGAGCAGGGGCCTCTCCGTTTGCAGGGCCTGGGCTTCTCGCTGTGGGAGCTGCTCTTGTGAACCACAGCCACTAGGGCACTCAGCTTCAGCAGGTGCAGGGTTCCATAGCTGTGGCTCCTGGGCTCTAGAGCACAGGGTCATAATTGTGGTCCACGGGCTTAGCAGCTCCACAGCCTGTGGGATCTTCCCGGATCAGGCATCGAACTTGGCATCTCCTGCATTGGCAGGCAGATTCTTTACCACAGAGCCACCAGGGAAGCGCTGATATTTGCCTTTTAATCTAGAAATTAAAATCTTTAGTCATCAAAAGTCTTAAACTTAACATCATGTACTACTGATCATGTCCAAAAATATTTTAAAGTCGTGCTTCCCCTTGCAAGAAACAGAAAAATTTAAATAGGCGTCAGAAAAGAATCATCTTGCTCTGACACCCGAACAAATTCTTTATGACTTGGACACTCTGTCCATCATAATATTTCCGGAGACCAGAATAGAATCCCCAACCATGGAAGGAGACGTTTGAGAACATTTGGATCCCGCTTTGAAAGTAGGATGTTTTATTTTCCCCTTCATTTCATTCACAATCAGAAACATATGGAATGCTTTATTTGCAGGCTACAAAACCAAATCAAACAGGCAATCCAGCAGGGGAAAGAATTTATTCTTCCTGTGGCTCGGAAGCCTAGCTCCGTGTCCACACTTCCAAGCTCATCACTTTCTCTCCAGAGTCACCAATGTTAATGGGCACTTTGGTGCCCTGTGTCGCTGCTTCCACTCTGGGTGGTGCTGTCAGAGCCGGTTTCATTTACCCTCCTGATGTTAATTCTTCTGTTGTCTTCTGCCGCTTCTTGGAAATGTGTCGTTTAACCTGATTATTGCCAGTTGCTCTGTCAGGATTATTGCCTGTGTATTTGTTTTTACCGATGAGGTACCTCATTTTTCCTCAAGTCCCCTGGTTCTCTATCCAAAGGCATTTTCTGGTCAGGGGCACCTCATTTCTGTAGGATTTTGATTATATACCTGGAAGCAGGCAAGTGAGGATGGATCCATTGCCAGTCGCAAGGTATCTATTCTCACTCACACACAGTAAAGTAGGTGCTGAAGGCAGTGTCAGCTGCCCCCATACAGATTTCCCCCACTATTCGAAAGTAGAATGCTCCTTGGAAACGTCGTAATCTGAGATGCCGTAAAGCAGAGAAGACATTACCTTACGACACATCTTGCTAAGGGAGTGGTCCCCACCGTTTTGGGCACCGAGGACTGGTTTTATGGAGACATGGACCCAAGGAAAGGTAGTAGTGGATGGTTTCAGGGTGATTCAAGCGCATTGCATTTATCGTGCACTTTATTAGTATTACATTGAGACACAACCAAAATGAAACAATTATACAACTCACCATAATGCAAAGTCACTGGGAGCCCTGAGCTTGTTTTCCTGAGCCCAACTGGTAATGTGAGCTATGGGGAGCAGCTGTAAATACAAACGAAGCTGGCTTGCCCGCTCTTCATTTCCTGCTGTGCAGCCTGTTTCTAACAGCCCATGGACTAGTCCCAGTCCTTTACTAGGGGATGCACAAAAGATTGAGAAAAAGCACAGATGCTCGCAGGCAATCCAAAGCTCTGGTGAGTTGATGCTGAAATGCTGAGTGTAGTTCCCAGGGAAAGAGCCTGGCGGCACTCCATTCATTGTTCAGGGTGCTTCACTGCATCTCAGAGGGCTCCTTGCAAAACCAACAGTGCCCGCTATTTTTGCCTCTCGCTTTTTTTTTTTTTTTTGTAAAAGTGAAAATCTCTTTCGAATTTCTAATGGTTAGCAAACGCGGGTCTTTTGTAAAAGCGAAGAGGTGTAAAGTGATCTTTCTTCAATACAGGATACCTAGAGTAGTTACCTCTTTCTTGGACCAGAATTTTCTGCAAATGGACATCATGATTGAGTGAAATGAAAAGACAGAGAAGCTTTTTTAGAATTAGACACAGACCTTGCTGTATCAGTTTCAGCTAGTGGGTTAAATCTGATTACTGTACTTTGACATGTTTTAGAGCTTGAGATCTCTTTTGTTAGCTACATTTCTTAGCTATTCAAGAATATTTAGAACACCTAAATTTTTATAATAAACTTGACCCTGTTCCATCCTCCCAGGGACCATGTCTCTCTAGACTTCATTTTTACCTGAAGAATGCTAGAGAACACCTATCAAAGATCCTTGAAGTCCCTTCTCTGCCTTGAAATTGAAAGTTGCTCAATTGTGTCTGGCTCTGCCACCCCACGGACTATGCAGTCCATGGAATTCTCCAGACTAGAATACTGGAGTGGGTAGCCATTCCCTTCTCCAGGGGATCTTCCCAACCCAGGGATCAAACCTAGGTTTCCTGCTTTGTGTGCAGATTCTTTACCAGCTGAAGCCCCTTCTCCACCTTAAGAATATTATATTACCCCAAAGAGGTTCTTTCAAGGTGGAAAATGGTGATTGTGAGCAACACAAAGGTAAATTAAAAAAATAAGATTGATTGCAACATGAGATATCAGCAATTTTAGCCAAGGACTGTATCTTGCTTTAGATACTGGCACATTGGATATGCTGAACAATATATACTGGAAGGGGTTGCTATTTCCTTCTCCAGGGGAATCTTCCCTCCTCAGGGATTGAACCTGCATCTCCTGCTCTGGCAGGCAGATTCTTAACCACTGAGCTGCTAGGGAGGCATATATATATGTATATATGTATATATATATATAGTAAAATAATACCTTCGTAGTGGGGGGAAAAAAAGGTAAGTGATCTGAGCCAAGCAATAATCTATAGGTGTTTGTTTCATTTGGTAGACCACAGACAGAAAACCCAATTACTTGCTAAACATTAAAAAGTTTTCACATGTAGGCATGAGTATAAAACTGCTATTAAATAGACAATTAGGTATCAGAGAATCTGGCTGGTAAAAAGGGCTTTCTCAATGACATTAGAATTTCATTGCTTTGAGGAATTTTTAGTTTTGTGACCAAACCCATTCAAGCAGGTGTCAGAGGTTAGAAATTGTTGGATGGGATATGGTTTAAAGCCCTTTGTAGCCCATTCTGACCGACTGAATCCCTTGTCTTACTCCATATCCTTGCCAGAGAATGCTGAATGATTTTTTTTTTCTCAATGCAAAAAAACTTTTAATTTTTTCAAACAAAATTTTCAAATGGAAAATGAACAGAAATTTAAAAGTTGCAAATTTGCAGCTGTAGCCGGTGGGGAGAGGAAAACTCTACCCATCAAATCTGCAAAATATACCAGAATATAGAAAAATCAATTGATTGGCAGCTGTGGGTATTTACCATCTCTCTTTAATTGCTTAAAATCATCGAGTTTGGAGATTTCAGTAGACTTGGCAGCAGTTCAAACTGAGGACTGTTCCTCTTTTGGTAGGAGGCTGAGAAGCCTGAAATGTGGATGATACCTTTAGGAAAAAAGGCAAGAAAAATAAACTAGGGAAGATAATGGAGAAGTTATAGCCAGAGATGCAGAAAGAAGTTCAATTCCATAACCTAAGGGAAATTAAAAGGGAAGGAAGTCCAAGGAAGTCTAGAATTGTTATCTTCAAAGGCAGAGAATTTAAATATCCTAGACTGATACAAGTTAATATATTTTAAAAAATGATAGTTTAAAAATAACTCAGCATTATATAACTAGGAATAAAGTTGCAATAGAAGGAAATATACTACTGGGAATTTATCCAAATAATATGTACTTGATACACTAAGTAGGCAGTTAATTTATCAGCAAAACAGGCCATGCTGGGATAATTAAATATTATGAACCATTTCTCATTTTCTTTTCTCTCTGAGATGTCCAGTTAGTGACTTTCCTTTTCCTAAATAATATTCCATTAAAAAAGCTACCAAGAAAAATGCAGTTGATACTGTAATTGTGTAATCAGTGGTAAAATTTCTATGACTCTTCTTCTGTGTGAATGTGATGNCTGAGCTTGAAATAAAGATACTGTATTACATACAGTACCCTATATTAAACTACACAAAAGCAAATCCACTTGCCGAGGAGGTGCACTCATGACAGTGTATACCAGACACATGAACTAACTTCTGTGATTGGACATGCAAACACAGATTTGCGTTCTGAAGGTTCACTATAAGCTTTGTGTGTAGGGTACTTACTAAATTTGTAGATAATATTAGAGACTAATGCTAAGGTAAATAAGAACTTAGTTAAACACTTTTAAAAAATCTATTCAAGTCATATCACATGATACACTTGAATGTACACCTGCATCTTAGTCAAATAACATTATTTCAGTTTTCCAAAATCAACTACCATTTTATGTTAAGGCGAGATTCAATCCTTATGTAAGTTTCTGGTGTGAATCACATAATTCTCACACCTATCCGCCTCCAGACATTTTGTCTTTTAGAATTGTATTTTTGAATGCGTTACAAGAGAAGAAAAAAATCAAAAGTAACTCTCTTGCCTTGGTACACAAAGGCATCACTTCCAATGGATGTGGCAGCAGCTTGTTGACAATATGAAAATAGAACTAGTAAGCGCAGCTTCCAGATGCCACATACAAAAAATAACACGTGAGACAACTGAGTGGCCTTTAATTTTAGCTTCAGTCCCGAGAGCTATTCTTTCACGTTTGCTCTTTTCATTATCTTTATAATACCTGCCTCATGGTTCAGTGTTAACACCAGAGAACCTAACTGTCAGGTTTCCCTAAGAGATCAGAATTCATTCATTAGATTAAAAAGTATCTACAGAATATCCAATATGTGCCAGGCACTATTTTATGTCCTGGGGGTACAGCATTGAACAGGACACATTCTTGCCATCATGAAACTTAGAATCTAGTGAAGAAGCAAACAAGCGATTAAATGCATGTGTACATAAATATGGAGAAGGCAATGGCAACCCACTCCAGTGTCTTGCCTGGAGAATCCCAGGGACAGAGGAGCCTGGTGGGCTGCCATCTATGGAGTCGCACAGAGTCGGACACGACTGATGCAACTTAGCAGCAGCAGCAGCAGTACATAAATAAATGCATGACTAAAGTAATTACATATCCTAACGAGAAAAAATGATAAGTGACAGAAAACACTGGGATGAGTTACTTTAGATGGTGTGGACAGGAATTGTCTTTCTATAAAGGTAACGTTGAATCTAAGAAGAAAATATCAAGAGAAACTCTACCATGCAAATACAGAGAAGATCACTCGAGGACAGAGGAGAAGCACAAGAGTGAAACTGCCAAAGGATTCCATGAGTTTATGAGGTGCTGACTCCAGTACTCTTGCCTGGAAAATCCCATGGACGGAGGAGCCTGCTGGGCTGCAGTCCATAGGGTCACTAAGAGTTGGATACGACTGAGCATCTTCACTTTCACTTTTCACTTTCATGCATTGGAAAAGGAAACAGCAACCCACTCCAGTGTTCTTGCCTGGAGAATCCCAGGGACGAGGGAGCCTGGTGGGCTGCCATCTATGGATTCGCATAGAGTTGGACACGACTGAAGTGACTTAGCAGCAGCATACCTATAAAACAAATTACCCAAAAATGTAGCAGCATAAAACAGTGAACATTTTTAATATCTCATACTTTCTGTTGGTCATAAACTTGGAAGCAGCCTTAGGTAGGTGGTTCCGACTCAGAAAATCTTAATGAAGTTGCAATCAGGATATCAGCTAGGGTTGCAGTTACCTGAAAGATTGATTGGAGCCATAGTACCAGCTCACTTATATGCCTGATATTTTGGTGCTCGCTTTGGCTAGAGGACTCAGTTCCTTAAAATGTGGACTTCTCCATGACATAGCAGCTGGCTTCCACCAGAGTGAGTGATTCAGGAGAGAGAGTACGGAGGAGCCTCAGTGCTTTTTATATTAGTTACTTTATTAACCAAGTTGGTTTTGGCATTCTCTGTTGTGAGATTTTGGCTTAGGTGATAGATGAGTTCTGACTATGATACCATGAAAGTTCTTAAATTGGAGGGGATGCTGGCATCGTCACTCCCTGGTCTCCATGTTACCTGTCTGTTCAGTTTTGTTAGCCACAGCAAATGTCAGCTGGGGAAACCATTAATACAGTGTAATATATACCATTTATCTTCAGCCCAAAATTTATTGCTCATAAGCCCTCTTTGTGAACAATTTTTTTTTCATTGCAGGCTCTGTTCTTTTATCTTGCATTTTCATTTGATTTGCCTACTTAGTTCTGATTATGTAACTTTGATTATTTGGAAACATAATGCTGTAGAGATGCTATTTCTCCAGCTTCTTTGTTTTGCTTTTGGTTTCTTTTGTGATACTACGAAGTAGAGTGGCCTTGTTTTATATGCATAGTAAATGCAAATTTGTTTCAATGTTTTGATGGGAAAACATGAATCCTGATTCCATGTTCAAAATCAGTCTTAAAAGTAAAGTTGGGGATTATTCCCAAGCAAACCTGAGAGAAGAGACAAAGGGAAATGCTAAAATTGAAAGTGAGTGCCAGGATACTTTATCTTATACTATTCAAATAATAACTTTTTTATAATTTTTACTTTTGGCTGTACTGGGTCTTCATTGCTATGCAGACTTTTCTCTAGTTGCAGAGAGTGGGGACTGCTCTCTAGTTGAGGTACATAGACTTCTTATCTCTTGTTGCAGAGCATGGGCTCTAGGATGTCTGGACTTCAGTAGTTGTGGCTTCCAGATTCTAGAGCACAGGCTCAGTAATTGTGGTGCACAGGCTTAGTAGCACCATGGCATGTGGGATCCTCCCGGATCAGGGGTCAAACCCTGTCTCCTGTATTAGCAGGCGGACTCTCCACCACTGAGCCACCAAGGAAGCCCTCAGATAATAATTCTGAATAAAATTCCTTTGGAGCTATCAGATTAATTTTTAAATAATTTTTTCCATATTCACTTTTATCCTTTTATTGCAAAATACCTTTTNGGAGGAGCCTGCTGGGCTGCAGTCCATGGGGTCACTAAGAGTTGGATACGACTGAGCATCTTCACTTTCACTTTTCACTTTCATGCATTGGAAAAGGAAACAGCAACCCACTCCAGTGTTCTTGCCTGGAGAATGTCAGGGAAGGGGGAGCCTGGTGGGCTGCAGTCCATGGGGTCGCACAAAGTCGGACACGACTGAAGGGACTTAGCAGGAGCAGCAGCAGCAGCAGCTACTTTAACATTATCTTCGAATTTTCTAAGAAACTCCTTTACCAAAAATCAAAATTAAAAAAAAAATTACTTCAATGGAGAATAAAAGAAATGGAGCCCTAAAACATTTCGGACCTGCAACAACAGTTACTTTTCTCGAAATAGTTACAATGAAGGGATTTCTAAATCTCTCAGCAGAGATGGCATTCAGAATATTTAACGTCAATCAGAATGGATACTGACAGGGATCCTGCTTGGAAGTCAGCTTTCAGGGTATTGCCATAAAACAAACATCTATAAAGTAAACACAGTGCTGGCTGGAGAGGCAGGAATGGTTCTACAAAAGAGCGTTAGCTTTGCTTTGCTTATCATATAGCATCAGAGCTACAACCGTCATTATCAGAGCTTCCATAATTCTTCGTCCCTTGGGCCACCCATGGGTAATAAAGCGCAAAACCATTTAAAAGAGACCTGGATCCAAAAGATGCCCACATCCATTTCCACCGTGTCAGGCGCTCACCTTAACAGTAGCTCCAGATGGAAATTCCAAATTGGAATTGAAAATTCTGGATATTGCAAATTGTACACCGAAAGTAATCAATTATATCATCACCACTTTGTTATCTAATCTCATTATTTACTCATGCTAAAGAGATTTCTTGAGTCCTTGTGCCAACTAAAAGTTGTCATTGGGCATCAGAAGAACGAAGTCACTACCCAGTGGAGTCCCTAATCTCAACACACTCTGAAAGGGCTTCAGGGCTGAGATCTGTAACAAGGCACTCACTGGCAGGCCAGGCCTTCAGATAGATATTTGCAGGAGATTTTATGAGCCCAACTTCATGTATCTTCTCATCTAAAAAGCAGGAACACCATTAATGGAAACCTGCTCCTCTGACTAGCAGTAACCTGCTTGTGACTAGCAGAAACTTTCTGCCGAAATGTGTGCTTAACTGCGTGTCTCTGTCTTCACCATAATCACGTATAAGCTTGCCATTCCCTCCAGTTCCTCCGAGCTGTCGAAGAGACCATCTCCTAGGAAACAGTGCCCATGTTGCCCCCAAATAAAACAACTCATAACTCACAAGTTGGGCAGCTTTTTTTTTTTTTTCCAGTCGACAATTAACTATGTTCCCTGCTCTGTTTTGGGGTCATGGGAGTGAAGAAAACAATAGAATTCCTGCCCGTGTGAAGCTTATGTTTCAATGAAGGAGACCAGCAATAAACAAGACGTATAAGTGAAATGTAAAGCATTTCATGTAATAATAAGGAAAAAAAGAAACAAAAAGAAGCCAGGCAATGAGAACAAAATGTCAATGAGAGATTAAAATTGGAAGAAGCATGGATTTCTCAGAAGGTGAGCTTAAAACTAAGACCCTCAAGGCGATGAAGAATCAAACTGTACATTTGTTTGTGGTGAGAACTTTCCAAGCAGAAGAAAGGACAAGTGCCATGTTACTGAGGCAGGAGTGAGATAAGGAAAAGCTGAATAAGAGATGGCTCAAAAAAGCAAGGAAAAATATCATCCGTGCTTCAGAGGGCAAAAATAAACCCTAGCTTTTGCTCCGAGTAAAACAGGGAGCCAATGGAGGTTCTGAGCAGAAGAGGACTGGCTGAGGAACCCTCTCTAAAAATGTAGTAAAACCCACAGAACAGAAACAATTTAAAAAACAGAAGAAAGCAAAATGATACTAACAATTCAGTAACCATAATCCGATGATATAACAAAGGAGTTTTGATTTGCCAGGAAAACTGAAATTTCAAAATATAAATTTTGAGGATTAAAAAAAAACTCAAACCACATCTAGGCAGAAAGAGCTGCTTCTGCATAGACAAAATCATAGAATGGCTTCAAACTCCTTTTCCAAGAGGAGAAGGAGGCAACAGATGGTGACATGGTTGGATGGCATTGTTGACTCAGGGACGTGAGTCTGGGCAAACTCTGGGAGACAGTGAAGGACAGGGGAGCCTGGCATGCTGCAGTCCATGGGGTTGCGAAAATTGGACACAACTAAGTGACTGGAGAAGGAAATGGCAACCCACTCCAGTGTTCTTGTCTGGAGAATCCCAGGGATGGGGGAGCCTGGTGGGCTGCCGTCTGTGGGGTCGCACAGAGTTGGACACGACTGAAGCGACTTAGCAGCAGCAGCAGCAAGCGGCTGAACAACAACTCATTTCTAAGTATTAAAAAGATTCCTTTCTTTGAAAATTTTTTATACCAGTAATGTCGATGTAACTTATTTACCAGTTTCTATTCCATTTACTATTTAAACTTTTTATTTTAAATGAAAAATAGCGTGCATATAAAAAGTGCCAACACGTCACAGGTATAGCTCAAGAAAGAAAGAAATGAAGTCACTCAGCTGTGTCTGACTTTTTGCAATCCCATAGAATGTAGCCTGCCAGGATCTTCCATTCATGGGATTTTTCAGGTAAGAATGCTGGAGTGAGCTGCCATTTCCTTCTCCAGGGAATCGTCCCAATCCAGGGATCGAACCTGGGTCTTTCACACTGCAGGCATACTGTTTACTTCTGAGCCACTAGGGAAGCCCTGTACAGCTCAAGGGGATTTTTTAAAAAAGCTAAACATACGTATGGAAGTGTATTGTATCCAAGAACAAAACATTGCCAGCAACCAGAAACACCTTCACACTCTGTTTTAGTCACTAGCTACCCCTAAGGTGAAAGTAGCAATGATCTTCATTTCTAACAGCACAATATATTAGTTTTGACAGCTCTTACCTCTAGTTGTTCAATCTGTGTTTGTTTCATTCAGCCCAGTAGTGTGGGTGTGGAGCTTTGATCATTTTATTAGGTTGCTGAAGGATCACTTCTAATAGCAGCACTGAACCATTAAAATATCACTTCTAATCACATACTGTGTGTGATACACCTCTGGGAGAATCCATCCTCTTAGAGACTGAAAATTGGGAAAGAAATATATCATCACATTATCCACTACAGTCAGAACCATGCAAACCTGCTTGCTGACAAGGACTTCTGAAAATCTTTCTTCAATCTTCTTTGTCCTCTGACACCTGTCTTAACTAGCCCTTTCCTTTGTTTTCTTAAAAAAAATTATTGGAGTATAGTTGCTTTACAATATTGTGTTAGTTTCTGCTGTACATACGTACACCCAATACTTCTGGCCACCTGATGCGAATAGCAGACTCAATGGAAAAGACTCTGATGCTGGGAAAGATTGAAGGCCGGAGGAGAAGAGGACGGCAGAGGGTGAGATGGTTGGATGGCATCACAGACTCAATGGACATGGGTTTGACAAACTGCGGGAGGTGAGGGACAGGGAAGCAAGGCATGCTGCAGTCCACGGGTCACAAAGAGTCAGGCATGACTGAGTGACCGAACAACAACAAATACATATATCCCTTCTTTTGTTGGATTTCCTTGGCATTAGGCCACCACAGAGCCTTTGGAGAGTCCCCTGTGCTATGCAGTCCATCCTCATTAGTTATCTGTTTTATACATAATGCTGTATATATGTCAACTTCTAGCTCCCATTTCCTTTGAGTCAAATAGCCGGAGATAAATCCTTCATCACAATATATCATCCTCTTCTACTCTCTCTTCCTTTTAGCCTCACCTCCTTGACACTCCTTGCCCTTTTCCACTGCACTTGGTAACCTTTCCTGAAATGAGGGAGGTATTCATTTTTCAGTTCCCTGGAATGCTGGCTTGCCCTCTTCAGAAATGATTACTGTGCACTTATTTCCCCTTTGGCGTGCATTCGTGAGACCCTAAAGAGTGAACTGCAGAGCAGGATTCCTGTCTTGGTTATCACTGTCCCTGCTGTTGCTCAGCTGCTAAGTGGTGTCTGACTCTTGGTAATCCTATGGACAGCAGTATGCCAGGATTCCCTGTGCTTTAGTGTCTCCCAGACTTTGCTCGAATGAATGTCCTTTGGGTTGGTGATGCTATCTAACCATCACATCCATTGCCGGCCCCCTTTCCTCCTGCCTTCAATCCTTCCCAGCATCAGGGTCTTTTCCAATGAGCTGGTTCCTCACATGAGGTGACCAAAAAATTAGAGCTTTAGCATCAGTCCTTCCAAAGAATATTCAGAACTGTTTTCCTTAAGGATGGACTGGTTTGATCCCCTTGCAGTCCAAGGGACTCTCAAGAGTCTTCTCTAGCACCACACTTAAAAAGCATCAATTCTTTGGTGCTCAGCTTTCTTTCTGGTCTAACTCTCATATCTGTACATGACTACTGGAAAAACCATAGCCTTGACTATAAGGACTATTGTCAGCAAAGTGATGCCTTTGCTTTTTAATACGCTGTCTGATTTTGTCAGACATTTCCTTCCAAGGAGCAACCGCCTTTTGTCCCTGTGGCTTCCAGAGTGACTTGACACATGAATGATGCCCAACAAATCCTCATTGAAGATAATGAATTGTTTTCATGAGTAATGATGTTTTAAAATAATAAACATTTCAAATGAGAGATTTTTGAATTTGAAAAGTCCTGTCTCTGCCAATGACTAACCACCTGACCAGTCAAATCATTAGCTTTCCCAAGTCTCAGTATTTCCCTTTGTTAAGATGGGACTGTGGAAGCTATCAAAGGTCTTGATGGCAGGAGTGAGCATGAAGGAAATACATGAAGATGAGGACTATGGCAAACAGTCCTTCCAGGCGTCTGCCTTCATGAAGCCCCAGGAGATTATTACGAAGGGAAAGCTTGCAACCAGTATTGCTTCTGTATTTCTAGAGCTGCTCAAACTTGATTTTTCCTCAGTGAAACTCTCATGAAACGTTCAAAATGAATTATATCAAGAAACGAAAACACCTTTAACTGAAAGACACCACAGTGTGACTCTTTGTTCTTGGGGCTAAGGAAGCCCTAGCAATAATTGGACCCATTGATCATTTTCTCTTCCTAAACAAGACTGTATCTTAGGGAACAGTTCATCACATTTCTCAAGATCTCTTAAACATCAGAAGAGGATTGAAAGTGAATCTTTTTCTGTTTCTGAAAGAGTAGGAGTAGCCATCATTCTTTCAAACTGTCTTCCTCCCTACATATATACTTCTATAAAATGGCACTTTGATATCAGACCATTTTGATATATGTTTTCATATTAATAGGAAAGTAGCCATGACTCAAATTTCATGGATCACTGCCTTTTCCCAGAATTTCATATATCAATGTCTATGAATATATACTCATAAACTTTAATTTTCTTATACATTTAAATTAAATTAGCAATCATAAAGTTTATAAAAGAAGCTGACCAAAGAAAAATTGAAAAAAAAAAAAAACCACTACAATATAGAGCAATGGAAACAATAGGGGAGTGATGGAGCAAACTAACCTGACAAAATATTAAAGTGTTCAAAAATGATAGTAAGTCTTTTACAAAAATGAGAAGATAAATCAAACCCAAGGACAAAGAGAAAAATACTACTGTCTTTAAAAATGTTGCTGAATTAGACACTGATATAAAAATATTGTGAATGGGTTAGGGAGGAAATTTTAAATGAACTTTTTATCTTTTATCTCAGTTTTCCAGATAGTGATCCTATCAATTAAAATTTCTTTTCACGTATTTGTGTATTTGTGAGTGTATTTGTATTATAGTGAGTTAGTTGCAAAGTCGTATCTGACCCTTTGAGACCCCAGGGACTGTAGCCCACCAGGCTCCTCTGTCCATGGAATTCCTCAGGCAACAATACTGAAGTGTGTAGCCATTCTCTTCTGCAAGGGATCATCCCTACCCAGATATTGAACCTGGGTCTCCTGGATGGCAGGTGGATTCTTTACGATCTCAGCCACCAGGGAAGCCCATGCGTATTCTATCCTCTGCCAAATTTATTGTATAATACCGAATGCACTTATCAATGGAACAAAATGAAAACCAGTCATAATATCGAGCTGTATCTTTTCCTGCTGTGTTCATGATTTTTATCCTGAGCTTGATTCTTAACTCTGCTTCACTCTGCCCATATGTAGGCCTTCCTTGCAAATTCAGATGAAGGAAGATTTTAAATGAGACCAGATGCTAGTTTCCTGAGCATCTTCTCTTAGATAAATAGCCAGATGCTCCCTCAATGGGGGAAAATGAGCTGTGGTAGTCGCAGAGATTAGCAGGAAGGCCTAACGCAACACCTGCAGGAGCATGTGTGGATGGTCGTGTCTCTGAGGGCAGCCCCAGGGCAGGTGCGGGCCCTTGCTTGGGCTATCTGAGGTCAGCACAAGTGGCGGGCGTGCACTGGACCCCCTGAGAAAACGGAGGCTTCGAAAGAAATGTCAGGATCGGTCCAGGGAATTCATCTGTTGACACAGCTTTGTTATATCTGGGGAGAACAAGATAAAACTATGTTGCTCAGAAGTCCTATTTAGAGTTGAAAGCACACTTAAAAAAATTAAAATATCATGTTTGATCAGTTTTTACACTCTCAGACTCATTCAGATATGAAGGAAAGGGCATGTATTCCTGGAAGACTCTAGGTCATGAGTACGGAAGATTCAGGGATGGGGGAAGAAGTAGCTTCATAAATGAGAGAGAGGCTGCTTAATAACATTCATTGCTAAGCCAATGACAAAAAATAGCTGAGACCCTCATGTCAAAACCAGCCTCTCATGGGAAGATTATCTGAGAGTATTCCAGACAGAGGGAATGCAGTCCAATATCATAAAGCAGGAACATGTCAGCAGCTATTAAAACCTTACAGTCTGTGAAGACCTGGTGGATGCAGAGTCATGGTTGGAGCAGCTGGTCCTGAAGCGAAGACAGGAGCAAAGCCACGCAGGGCTTTTAGTCCAGATTGAAAGATAGTTTCTTAAACACCTAGGAAGCCACTGAAGGTGTTCACACGGGGTGACTGGGGTGATCTGAGTGCCGTTTTTTAAGGATCACTCTGGCTTATGATGACATGCTTTTCAATATTTGCATGTATGGTCTCGCCTTTGAATATCTAGGCTCGAATCCAAATCAGCAGACACAAAATGGTGACATGATTAGGAAAAGGCTGTCTTTATAGTACCCATTCTGGAGCAATCTGTAGCTTTTATGTGCACATTATCATTGCCCCTGAGCCATAATGGGCCCCAAATTGGAGGCAGCAATCCACCCGAGTCATCATCAAACCACTTTATGAAGCCGTCATCTGTATAAGCCTCCGGACGCTCATCCAATTACTCATAAGGCCCGGCCTTTCTCAGCTTATGAGGAATATCAAAATCACAGGTTTGGATGCTCCTATTAACACCAATTTGAGTGATGCTGTTTTCACAAAGGGTCTCCAAGAATCCCTCCAGGCCTTGAATGTAACAAATACAACAATGATACAAAATACGGCAATGATACAAGTGCAACAATGATATGAACAGCTTTGTAAGTCAGTGGAGGTTTTGTTTTTTTCTAATTTTCTTTTCTCACTTAATTCTATCCTAGCAGTGTCTTGGCAAAAGGCAAATCTCAGTATTTTGCCAGACTCATGTTATTTCAAGCGAGAAAGAAGGGTCATAAACACAGAAATAAGTCTTGGGGGAAACTATATATAACTAAATCACCACAAAATCAACCCTAATTTCATTATACATGTTCTCAGCTCACCTCCTTCCAAAGCTCATAGCTGGAGAATTGTCTTTCTCCTCAATTTCCCAGAACTTTAAGGAGAGTCTGACCCTCACCAGAGAAGTTTCTGGACGTTTGTGGTGGAGAAAGGGAGAATGGGCAGATGGAAGGGCTGAGTATCGTGAGACATAAGTGCTTAGCAAGATATAGATCAAGTTGGCGTTAAGTGAGAGAGAGGAGAAAAGAGAAGCAGTCTTTCAGCTGAGGTTGCGGGATCCAGACGGGGGGATATGGTGAAGACAAAGGGCCTGAGAGATGGGGGAGCAGGAGAGGCTGCGGGGAGGAAGGAGATTCCAGAGAAGCAAGCTGGGAATGATGATTTTGACCAGAATTCTTTGACTGATGGGATCAGTAATTTCAAAGGGAACAAGTATAACTTTTTTTTTTTTTTTTATTCATTTGGTAAGACGGAAGGTACAAGAAAATCTAAAAGAGGAAAGAGAGGGAGATCTATGCAGGAAAGCAGATTGGAATACGGGAGGAAAAGACGTACATGTACTTAACAGTTAAGGGTTTCATCACTTACCTCTTCCTACTCTTTTCCTGTGCAGAGGTCTTCTAAGCTGTGGAAGAAGCTGTCTCTTCCTGCTCAGTGATATCGGGGAGTTTGCTGGGTGTGGAAACGACATGCCACCTGACAGGGAAATCAAAAGTGCTCAAGACTCTGGATGAAACCTGCCTGCTCTTGCAGGCTCATCTCCCGTCAAAGCGTCTCCAGTTCTTCACATCTCGGTCAGAGGCAGTGGCTTACTCTCCCCACGCACACCGGCCTCAGCTTCTGGTTTTCTCGCCAGGGATGCCTTTCCTTCCACTTCCCTTAATTTATTAAACAGTGATCTATTTTATGTATTATTTTTTATTAATGTATTGAGAATATTCAATCTTCCACTTCCCAGCTCTGCTTTTGAAATTCTATGAAAATGTTAACATTTTCAGTATCATACCTTCGGCAAGAATTCCTATAAACATGCAGCCCTAGAGTAATTTTCCTAATCCTCTTATCTTTCTCTGCATCACACATGTACACACCTACAAAACACATACACAATTGTACATCCTTTCCCCAGCCTCACACATATATTAAGGGTGGCAGATCTTTTAGTTTAAAAGAAATTATTTCTAGAATCCTGTTTTCCATTCTGCCTTGGTCAGTGACAGCTGTGGTCCCAGAAAATTCAAAACATTACATGTTACCTCACTAGTACAAATGAGTTAGCTACCTTCCAGTATCAAAATCTTAGTAAATCCACACATTTTATACACACACACACACACACACACACGCATACATTTATATCTGAATGCGTGCATGCCTGCTAACTAAGTCCCTTCGGTCATGTCTGACTCTTTGTGACCCTATGGACTGTAGCTCACCAGGCTCCTCTGTCCATGAGATTGTTCAGGCAAGAATGCTGAAGTGGGTTGCCATGCCCTCCACCGTGGAATTTTCCTGACCTGGGGATCGAACCCCTGTCTTGTCAGTCTCCTGCACTGGCAGATACATTCTTTACCAGTAGTGCCACCTGAAGAACCCGTGTGTGTGTGTGTGTGTGTGTGTGTGTGTGTATATACATATACGAAGATTCTCACATACATTCTTATTTATTATATATCTTAAATACTTACACAATTTAAAGAGTGTGATACAGCTTGTTATAGTTATTAATAAGGAAGAGATAGGATTTTCAGTTGAGTAACTATGACTGCAATCACCCAAAACTCAATAATTAACTTTGTATAAACATGCAGGCAAAGCATTCCTATAGCTAATCAAATACTGTAAGAAATTAGTCTGACTCCATGGTAGCAGCTTGACTAGGAATAGAAAGCTAGTCGGCAGGTGGGGGTAATGACCACTAAGGAGTGATTTTTATTTTACTGTTCGGAGAAAGGAAATCCATTCATGTGCCAAATGAAATTCTAAATCAATTCTTCAGTTTACTGTTTAAATGCAGAGTACTCAAAACATTACTTGATTAAGCACATAATTTTGTGAAGTAGGATTCTTGAAAGAAAGAAGCTTGATTGTATCAGTGCTACAATGATTTTCGTTTATAATACACTAACAAAAAGGCCAAAGCTCTCCACAGTGTAAACATGAATACAAAGTGCTTTGGATTATAGAGGAAAGACATAAAGTACGGGAAGATGACTCTCATTTATACTCTTTATCAAGGATGACATTCATGATTCTGACTTTAATAAAATGAAGACAAAGAGAAGGGGAACTTGAAAGATTTGAATAATAAGAATAATGATGTATCCACTTCCTTGGCTCTATTTTCCCCAGAATTCATGAATAATTCTAAAATCTGAGTAGGGGTCAGTCATCTGTGGCTGACTCCAAAGTAAAGCTTCTACATGGGCTTATAATTATTTACATCAATTGAAATAGATTAAATACTTTAAACAGCTTAGCACACAGCCCTAGATTAGATTAACCATTTGGGAATTAATTACTGGATACTTACAAATTAGTTACTTATTTTTTTAAAAATGGAATTGTAAGAGATATTAGCACATGCCATTTTGTTTCACAGATATATTGTGTTAGAAGCAGGATTTGAAAATTTTCCAAAAGTTTAAAAAAAACATGTTTCAGGACCTTTATTGTAGTTTTTCAGTACAATTATACTTAGTAAACGAGCTTATTGTTTTCTTTTTGGCCTATTTCTGAGAGAACAAATGAAGTACTTAGTATATCTATATAAACCACAAGTGACTGAAAGGAAGAAAAAGAATGATTTTCATGAGAAGCAATGGAAAAGTGAAAACTCAATAAAAGCAATTAGTTATGTTTAGAAACTCAGTAGTTTTTGGCCACTGTTATGAGCTGAGAATACAGCACAATACAGCTCATATAAGGAACATATGATAGTAAAAGTTCATACCTTTAAATGAGAAAGGACAAACTCCTATTCTTCTAAGTATAGCCAAAAGGACACTTTAGCTATCCAGAAAGAGTTTCTGAGCAAGACTCCGCAACTCAAACAAGAACATGAGAAATTATGCAAATAAGACTTTGAAAAGTATAAATTGTAACTTGTAACATGAAAATTTGAGGTGCAGTGAAGAATACAGTACAAGCAAGTCCTTCAACAGCCACCCTCCACTGCTCTCAACATATTTCAAAGAAAAGCCTTCCACCTTTAAGAGACCCCTCTTTCCACTAATGCCCTTGTACCAGAAAGTGGAAATCCCAGTAACAGCATTTAACTGGCACGTGGAGTGGAGGCTTCTCCTGTGTGTAGATCAACTTCCAGCAAAAATAGGTTAGCACTCGATAACCAAAACAAGGCTTCTAGCTGAAAAACTACCTGGTCAAAGTGTGCAAATTTGACTATTTTAATTTTTTTTTAATTGGGGTGTTTACCTTACAATACTGTGCTGGTTTCTGCTGTACAATGAAGTGAATCAACTATTTTTTAAAATCAAATTATGGGTTATATTCCTTTTCTCAACTCCAGAAGTCTCAATTTTGTGAAATTTCAGACTTAAAATCTAGAGTATTTCTCTCTGGGTGGCAGATTCTAGGTATATCCATCTCTCTAAAACAGAAAAAGGATTTACTGTATATTAACGCATGTATTTCAGAGAAGGCGATGGCACCCCACTCCAGTACTCTTGCCTGGAAAATCCCATGGGTGGAGGAGCCTGAAAGGCTGCAGTCCATGGGGTCGTTGAGGGTCAGACACGACTGAACGACTTCAATTTCACTTTTCACTTCATGCGTTGGAGAAGGAAATGGCAATCCACTCCAGTGTTCTTGCTTGGAGAATCCCAGGGACGGGGGTAGCCTGGTGGGCTGCCGTCTATGGGGTCACACAGAGCCAGATACCACTGACGTGACTTAGCAGCAGCAGCAACGCATACATGTGGAATCTAGAAAAGTGGGACAGATGGCCCTATGGGCAGGGCAGGAATGGAGCCGCAGATGTAGAGGATGGGCGTGTGAGCACAGGGCCCGGAGGGTGGGGTGAATTGGGAGAATAGGACTGATATATATACACCACCATGTGTGAACAGCTAGCTAGTGGGAGCCTTCAGTATAGCTCAGGGAGGTCAGCTTGATGCCCTGTTATGACCCAGAAGGGTAGGATGGGGTATGGTAGGATGGAGACCCAAGAGGAAGGGGATATATATATACAAATAGCTGTTTTACTTGGTTGTACAGCAGAAACCAATACAACGTTGTAAGGCCACTATGAAAGTGAAGTCGCTCAGTGGTGTCCAATTCTTTGTGACCCCATGGACTGTAGCCCACCAGGCTCCTCCGTCCGTGGGATTCTCCAGGCAAGAGTACTGGAGTGGGGTGCCATTTCCTTCTCCAGGGGATCTTCCCGACCCAGGAATAGAACCCAGGTCTCCTGCACTGCAGGCAGACGCTTTAACCTCTGAGCCACCAGGGAAACCACTATACCACAATACTTTTAAAAATATCCTGAAAAGAGCCAGAATTTGTTTATAAATGAATGCATGCATATTCCGTCTTTTTTCTGTTTTCTATACTCCCAGTACCCTTTGGTCACCATNAGAACCCAGGTCTCCTGCACTGCAGGCAGACGCTTTAACCTCTGAGCCACCAGGGAAACCACTATACCACAATACTTTTAAAAATATCCTGAAAAGAGCCAGAATTTGTTTATAAATGAATGCATGCATATTCCGTCTTTTTTCTGTTTTCTATACTCCCAGTACCCTTTGGTCACCATCTTCCCCATGCCTTATCACAAAGGAGGTCTACCGCTTTTCACGGTTTCATATCTTTCTGTTTTACATACATACTGCTGTTTCACTGAAGATGTCATTGGCAGAAAGTAGTCAGTATCTAAGAGAAAACTATGGAATCCTCTTGTGGAAATAAAATTTATGTACAAAATAAACAACCCTAAAATACAAGATGAATGTTAAAGTCTGGATATAAAAGTCAATATAAAAATAAGTGATGTGAATCCAAGTTGATGTTACTTTACACAATTAATGTTTTCCTAAAAATTTATATAAACTGCCTAGTGCAAAATTTTACGAGAGATTATCTAAATTGTATGTCAGCCAGAATCATTTCTTATAAAGAGTATGAAAACTAGTTACTTAAAGAGTATGGAGTTAATGTTGTCTATAGTTAAGACTCATTCAAAGTTTAAACACTCATGTGCTTTTCTGTAATGGGGGTTTGAAATGTTTTCATAAGGCAATGCACACCTAGGGAATCAAAATTAAACAGGAAATTGAGTGATTGTTTGGAAGCTCTACTGATGGTAGATACTCTCTGAGATGGGCTTCCCAGGTGGCACAGTGGTATAGAACCCACCTGCCAATGCAAGAGACACAGGGGACTATGGGTTCCATCCCTGGGTCGGGAAGATCTCCCTGGAGAAGGGAATGGCAACTCGCTGCAATATCCTTGCCTGGAAAGTTCCATGGACAGAGGAGCCTGGTGGGCTACAGTCCACGGGGTCGCAAAGAGTTGAACATGGCTGAGCGACTGAGTAGACACATCTATTAGATAATAATTCACTTTCCAGCTTGAAGAACTTCTCTCTTTTTGGAGAGACTGGGGGATGGGAGCATCAGACGCGGGATTCGAGTGTTGTCCTATTTATTTTGCCCACCGAGACGCTGAGTTTAGAACAGGCACTCTCTGTTGAAGTTGCCTTACTCTGGGCTATGACGTGTGCCCGTTTGTGCTAGCCAAATTTTCTGACAAATACTCAAAGTGGAATAATTACCAGCATTTTTAATCGGGACTCTCATTCACATTTAGCCTGTATAATCTTTCAGTCACAATTCTTCCTTCCAAATATTGTCCTTTATGTATCTTGCCTCAGAAATGATAACTCATCACTCCTGACATTTTTTTCTGAGCATATATTTAATAAAAACCCATATATTTTACTCTAAGTTTAAACTTCCAAAACTTCTGATGCTCCGTGAAGTTCATGAGCAATTTCCATTTCCAGAAATAGCAAGGCATCCTTCTGAGATGCTGTTAAAGCCTGTTTTAATATAGCATGTGTTTATTTAAACTCAGTGCCAAATAGCTCCTTGGTGGTGGTTTCTGCCTAGAGCCAAAGGTTGAAGAGCCCACGGAGAATAATTTGAAGTGTGGAAGAGTTTGTTCTGTGACAAGTCTAAAGCCCTCTAGGGAAGAAAGTGCTAGCAATTGCACCTCTCACCTTTCAGGAGGAACAGTTCTGTCTTCATTTCTCATTATTGGGTCATTAGGCTTGTCAAAGTCTAATGCATGTTTAAGGTTCCACAGGAACCCAGATATTAACGCCCCATTTCTCCTTCCTGGAAGGGAAGAAATGTTCCTAGTCATCTCTCTTAACATCGAGATGTCAGACAACCTAGCCAGGAAAAGACCAGAATACAAGTTTATTTTATCATATGGAAATAACTCATGATTCATTTTTGAAGGGAGAGAAAACAGCCCTTTAAAACTTCAGAAAGAAGTGAGAACGGATACATTGCATAAACAATGTTCCTTGAGTGCATCCAATGCAACTGCTTGAAAAACCACAAAGAAAAGGAATTTGAATGTATCAGCCACTGAAGACAAATTCATAATGATCTAAAAATTAAAAGGTTGTTCCATAATGTATCCTTGAAAGGGAGGAAAAAATGTGTTTTTTTCTTTTATTTGTCTTTTTTCTATTTAAACACCTGGAGTTGGTTGTGTGCTTGTATTTAAACATCCTCTCGGAGCTGAGCATCCTGACAGTCTCTCTGGCAGAGCCGCCTGCCTGCAGGGACACAGCCCTCCTCTCCTAGTCCCAGCCGAGTCTCGGCTCTCTGGTGTCTCCAGCAACAGGTGTCTCGTTAGCACCTGGGCATGCCAGCTCCTGCGAAGGCTGTGAACTGATTAAACACATGCTCCATTTTTATCTCTTTATGAGTCATTACTTAAAAGCTTTATCACCAGATTGCCACACTTAATTATGTGGAGCCGTAATTAAAGATGAGCATTCCTAGGCCTGCCTTTTCAAGTTTTAGTTTAAACTTCAGTGACAGGTTATGCCATCTGCTAATTCAAAACTATCTTTAAAAGAGCTGTAGGAGGTGCTCTTTTTGAAGGGGGCACAGCAGGGCAGGGTTTCTATTTTTTCAGACATAAGTTACTGCTTTTGTTTTTGCTTCTTTTAAAGTCGATTAAAAAAAAAAAAAAAAACTCCCACCAGCATGTGAAGAAGACCTTCAGAGTATCACCTAGAATAGGATTAATTAAATAATTAAGTGAGAATGCACCCAGTTTGTTTTTGGCAATGGCACCCCACTCCAGTACTCTTGCCTGGAAAATCCCATGGATGGAGGAGCCTCGTGGNAAAAAAAAATAGCACAACTTTCCCAATGTTGAAGAATTTAAAGGATATATCATTGGAAGGGCTGATACTGAAACTGACGGTCCAGTTCTTTGGCCACCTGATGTGAAGAGCCAACTCACTGGAAAAGAACCAGATGCTGGGAAAGAATGAAGACAAGAGGAGATGGGGACAACAGAGGATGAGATGGTCAGAAGGCATCACTGATTCAATGGACATGAGTTTGAGCAAGCTCCAGGAGTTGGTGAAGGACAGGGAGCCCTGGCGTGCTGTAGTCCACGGGTCACAAAAAGTCCGATACGACTGAACAGCTAAAGGACAACACTGAAGTGTCTGTCACATCGGTACAATTCTACAAAGAAGTTTCTGTTTAGTTTTCTTTTTCTCAGACATTATTAGAAAGCAAAGATAAATAACACCAGAATGCTTTCTTTTCTCCAGAAGATTACAGTTTGGGACAGAGACAGGCTGTGAGGTTTTTCCTCCAACACCAAGCAACCAGGGGGCATCAGCTGTGTGTCCTACAATTTAAGTCAATTTTGACACTACCTACCAAAGAAGGCGATGGCACCCCACTCCAGTAGACTTGCCTGGAAAATCCCATGGACAGAGGAACCTGGTGGGCTGCAGTCCATGGGGTCGCTAAGAGTCGGACACGACTGAGCGACTTCTCTTTCACTTTTCACTTTCATGCACTGGAGAAGGAAATGGCAACCTACTCCAGTGTTCTTGCCTGGAGAATCCCAGGGACGGGGAGCCTGGTGGGCTACCGTCTATGGAGTCACACAGTCAGACACGACTGAAGTGACTCAGCAGCAGCAGCAGACACTACCTGCCTGGAGACACTGTCAGATCCCACAGTTAAAGGGCTCAGCCCCAAGTTGCCAGCTGCAAGTAGTAAGTTCCCAGGTTACCTGCATCTTCTGTCGGACTCAGCTACAAGTTGGAGGTTCCTGTGACTTACTCCTCTTTGGATTTGACTATGTGCTTGCGCTGCTCACAGAACTCAAGGAAACACCTGTTTATAAGTTTATTAAAGAATCTGTAAAGGATACAGGTCAGTCACCAGATGAAGGGATACACGGGGTGATGAATGGGAGGGTCCTTATCACAGGAGCAGCTCCCCTCGTGGAACTGGGATGTGTCAATCATCCTTTTCGTACATGGATTTGTTCACCAACATGAGAAGTCCCCAAACCCCACGCTATTAGCGTTTTTAACTCCTGTTCATTTTTAAACTCAGTTCTTCTCCTCCTCCCTTCTCTAGAGTACAGGGGGCGGGGCTGAAATTTTCAAGATTCCATCATGGCTTGGTCTTGATTGGGGTGACCAAAGCTCATCTGTCCAAAAGCCACCTAGAAACCCACCCCAGAGTCATTTCGTTAGAACAAAAGACACCTCTGGCACCTAAGCAACACCAGGGCATGTAGGAGCCCTGTGTCAACAACTCTGTTCTGGAAACCAGGGGCAGAGACCAATACATATATCTTCTGTTAATTCACATGTGGGCAAACAAACAAAAATAAGAACAATATAGGTAAAAAACCAAGCAACTATAATTGTACTGATTGTTTTGGGGATAACAATAAATTCTCATAAATATTAGAAAATAAAACCAAAAGGCAAAGACTCCAGAGAGCAGACAGATAAAGGCGGAAACCTGAGTGTAGAGGGAGAGGATGGGGCTGGTGAGTTTCACATTTTCATAGTTTCTACCTTGACGGTAGGTCCAGCCTGCCCTGTGGGGGTAGCCAAACTCCCATGGAAAACTCATTTTGTGGTGGGAATAAAAAAAAAAGACAGAATTCGAGACAACCATAGACTCTGAAAAGTAAAGATGGAAATGCTTGCGAGGAGTGAGGCTGAGCAGAGGAGACCTGCGATCCTAACTTTAGAAGCAAAAACTAAGAAAACTAAGAAAAAACCCCACAAAACTAAGTTGTTCATCAATATGGAAATAAATGAATAAATTTTGGTATATCTCAAATTGGAATCTTAGGCAGCACTTAAGAGAGTGACTTTAAAAGTTTCAAAAGTCTAATATCAAAGTGAAAAATGTAAATTACAGAATGCTATTACTACAGACTGAATATTTGTCCTCATCATTCCCCCCAAAATTCGTTTGTTGAGATTCTAACTCCCGATACGATGACATTAAGAGGTGGGGCTTTGGGGAAGTGTTTAGGTCACAAGGGTAGATGCCTCAGGAGTGAGATTAGTGCCCTTATAACAGACCCCAGGGGCTTCCCAAGGGGCTCAAGTGGTTAAAATATCTGCCTGCAGATGCAGGAGACATAGGAGATGCAGGCTCGATGATCCCTGGATCGGGAAGGTCCCCTGGAGCAGGAAGTGGCAACCCACCCCAATATTCTTGCCTGGAAAATTCCATGGACAGAGGAGCCTGGTGGGCCACAGTCCGAGAGGTCACAAAAGAGTCAGATAGAACTGAGGAACTGGGTACACACACACAGCAGAGAACCCAGAGACCTCTCTCATCCCTTTCAGCTTATAATGAAGGTGACCTTGTAAAGAAGGTGACACTTTTTGAACCAGGAAGCAAGCCCTCTCCAGCTTCCATCAGATATCAAATCTTCCAACCCCTCCATCTTTACCTTCCCCAAATCCAGATTTGTGAGAAATAAATTTCTCTGTTTTATAAACCATCCTTTCCATGATATTGTTATAACAGTCAGAATAAACTAAGACAGATATCTACAATATGTTGTCTTTCACACGCAATTTTAAAATCAAAACAGACTATAGTATCTATAGTATGCATTTATAAATGTATGTAGGCACATATATAAAATATATATGGAAAGATATATGCTGAATTAGGCTTGTGCTTACCAGTTTGGGAAAGAAGGAAAATTGGGGAGGATAAAATAAGCAAAAAGCTAATTTCAATTTACATGTAGGAATACAATTTTATCTTAAAATTTTGAAAGGAGGAAAAATCGCCTGTGAATTTTCCAGTAGAAGCTGGATGTTTATTCTCCAGTCAAAAGTGTGAAAAGATAGCCTTATGGTTTCATAGAATTTTGTGGTGTCAGGTAAATAAATAGTTGCTATATCTACCTGTAATGTTAGAAAATCATTTTTCAATAGATACATCATTATTGTGAAAAATTAATCTGAAGTGTTCTGCAAAACTCATTTAAAATTTTAGTTCGGATGTGGTAAATGTGCAACTTCTAATTTCTTCTAAAAAAATCCATAGGTGATTGGTGATGCTTTTAGCGGAAATGAATGCAACAGATCACGTTTACCATGTTATGGAGTTGATGTTAAGAACATTTATCTTAAAAGTAACCTTTTGCTGTTTACCCAGTGAACTGCTAATCTGAGAAAAATCTGATTAGTTCCATCCAGAGTTGGATTCAATTTAGTGGAGACAACATTTGCTTCCAACTGAATAGGCAGAACTCCTTCTCACTTTTCCCACTTATCTTCTCTCAATCATTCTTTATGGGTTCAGGAGCAAATTTAATCACTTAAATGTAACTGATCTTAAAATTATCGGCAAGCATGGCCAGAACCTCTACTGTGGAGTAGGTCATATCCCTTCTATAATATTGACTTCACTGCTTATCAATCCCTTTTACCTGTCATGTTTGGAGAAAGATGAATAATTGTCACACCATTGCAATCCTGTAAGCAAACATGCAGATAATGGGAAATAAGGTTGCATAGAATTAGCTTAAAATATGCAAAATAAAACTGGAGACAGATCAGTAAGATATAAAAGCCTTTCTAAAGACTATTTCTTCTCATAGGGGAAAAAAAAAAAAAAAAACCAGCCCAAACTCACTTCTACCTGAAAAGCAAGCTTTCTATTTGTCAGAAACACAGAGAGGAGTTGTAAGCATCTTTTAGACATTCATTTTAGAAACTTCGTCCACCCTCGACAGACTAATTGCTTGTTCACTGAAGAAAAATCCCAACAGCAGTTAACGATCCCCTTTAGTTAAACAATCCCTCTTCTGGTGATGTCAGCTATGCTGGGCTGGAAAGAGCTTCTGAAAAATGTTTTGCACTTAAAAGGCACTTTCTCTCTGATGGAAACATCGATTTGTCCCCATTAAAAAATAGTAAAATAAATGCACATTAACAGACATTTAAAGAGTGGCTGCAGTTTTCCTATTTATTTAGCTAGTCAGTTTCAACCTTGGTTGCTTTCTTTATATTTTCTATTTTAACTATGCATGATTAGATATCAGTGTATCAAAGACCCAGCAGTGCAACCATACAGATGGTTTTCTTTCTTTGCATTTGCTTTCTGAAGGACCATAAAACAAACAAAAAACAAGTCAGCTTTCAGGGCACAGTCAAGAGAATATGCGTTAAACAAGTAACCTGTGTGGTTCCTGACACTTTGAGTTTAATGCAACACAAATCCACCCTTCCCTCAGGGTAAGAGTGGTTGCAGTTTCAGAGATTACTTAGAGTAAATACATGTTTAACTTTGTGGTCAGAGCTCATGTGAAATTTTGCAGAGGTTGCATTTTAAGGGTCAGTCATCACATTGAAAGCACCTAGAAAGAGTAACTAGGAAGGTGAAGTGTCTAGAATCCACATGCTATGTGGATCTCTTGATGAATCTTGACAGAGTTACTGTGAAGCAAGAGAGGGTTAACAGTAGACAGGTTTGTTTGCTCCATGTAACTGGGAAATGATCGTGCGCTAACAAAGATGGCACCTGTACTGTTTCAGCCAGTGGGGTTAGTACCAAAGGATGAATGCTACAGGAAAGCAATTTTTAAAGCAATGTAACAAAGACTTTCCTTGCAGTCTAAAGATGTAATTGTTGATGAGAATATGAACTCACTGTTCCTGACTTTACTCATGAAGCTAGAAAAAAAAAAAAATCTCCCAGAAAGAGACACACCTGATGCTTTCATGCATTGGGGGAATGAATGTTTTACTTACATCTCTTTGAATTTGTGACATCTGATTTCTCTTCCTGGTGCTAGAGCCCAAGTTAGGCTTTCTAAAGTAGTCTGATGCAATCTCCATAATAGTTTCCTTAGAGAAGAGGTTGGTATGATTAGATAAGTAAAGAAATATTTAACATTTCTCAGAGATCCAGTGGAAATAGACATCATGCTAATATGAACTGAATTCTGAACCTAAATGTCAGATAGAGGCCTTACTGGCTTTTCACTTAATATTCAGAGATGATACTAACTGACACCAATTTCAGTCAATTTCAGGACCTTGGTTGCTTTGTGTATATACACAAGAATAAAAACAGGACAAATATTCTTAGAGAGACTTCCTCAAAAAGTGATGTTTTATTGTGACATGGCTATTTGTTTTAGGAATAGAATCCCCCATTACACTTTTCTGGTACTTATTTCATAGTACATATTACCAACTATTTGTTTCACTAGTTCATATGGTTTGTAGTTTACTGGTTACTAGTTTTATTTTGCATAAAGTGTTAAATGCTGGCACACCAGATAACATGTTTGGGAAGATCTTTTCTTTCATAATAAATCTATAATGGTATGTGTTGGGAGTGAGTAAGAAGCAATAAGTAAATTAAAAGAAAAGGAATAAGACAATTCCTGATTCTAATAAGTGTTGATTAAAAAAAAACAAAGACTATGAAATAACAGCACAAGTCACACAATTGATTGTGTTTGCTGATTTAGAACAAGAGGGATTTCTAGCTCTGGGGAGTATATTAGTCAGGATTCTCAAGGTAAACAAAACTACTACACAGAATGTGTGTGGTGGGTGGAGGAAGAGAGATTGAGAACTAATGTTGAGGTCTAAGTCCACAGGTTATCAGACTGGATATCCAGAGAAAATCTGACATTGCACTTCATGTCTGAAGGCCATCTGCTACAGAATTGCTTCCTTCCTGCAGAAAGGTCAGTCTTTGGGCTTTTAAGACCTTCAACTGATTGAACTAAAGCTCATCCAATTTATAAAGTGCAATCTGCTTTAACTCAAAGTCTACTGACTTAAATGTTAATTTCATTTAAAAACATCCTCAAAGAAACATCCAGAATAGCACCTGGGCACAGTGACCCAGCCAAATTGACACATGAAGTCAAGCTTCACAGGAGGCAACATTTAAGTTAAAACATGAATGCAAAAGATACAAGGGCAAGGAATTCAGAAAATTTGAAGAATAGGTACAAAAAAAAAGAAAAAAGAGTTTTATGTTTGAGAAGCAGAAAGAAAGCCAGCAGGACTGTACTGTAGTGGAAAAGCTGGAAAGTGATTGAGAAAGTAGGAGTATTAGGAGCAAGTTATATATGGTGACATTTTTAAACTTTGACTATTAGAATTACCTGGGGAGCTTTAAACAAAAAAAGCTTCTGAGAGTATAAACAAGGCATCAGAAATTTCCCTATGTAATGTTCCCAATGTGCACAACTGTGTAAACCAAATGCTAAGATTTTATTCCAATGAAAGATGATGTTACTGGTAAGTATTAAGAAGGGGTGGTGCATATGTTCCGTAGTTTTTAAAAAAGTAATTAATTTTGATTCCAAGAATGGCTAGACTCTGCTTCTGATAACAATCACAAAACTGAACAAAAGTACCCCAAAACAAATAAATCAGTGGCAATGGAGAGCAATCTACAGCAGTCAGAAAATAGGGGTAATCTGGTACTGAAGAAGGAAAGTGCATGGATGATGACGTTTATGATTTTTCTCCCAAGGGCACTTCCCAGAGTGTGCAGCACAGGTTGGCTAGAACTAAAGGGTAAATCTTTAACTCCAAAGAAGGCAGAAGAAGAGGATGGGGGATAACAGTGTTGCTGCTGCTGCTGCTGCGTCGCTTCAGTCTTGTCCAACTCTGTGTGACCCCATAGACGAGGATAACAGTGTGGATACATGCAAACCAAATAGCAGCATGCTAAAGCTAAACCCAACTATGTTTTGTTTAGTCACTAAGTCATGTCTGTCTCTTTGGGGATCCCGTGGACTGTAGTCTGCCAGTCTCCTCTGTCCATGGGATTTCCCAGGCAAGAATACTAGACGGTTGCCATTTCCTTCTCCAAAATCCTACTATACAAATAAATATATTAAAAATAAATAAATTTCTCAGTTAAAGAGTTACCTTCAGACTAGGGAAGAAAAGAAAAAAAGCAAAATATTTGTTATCAGTCATATGCAATTTAAAAATCTAGTGACAAATTAAAAATTTTTTAAAAATGCAAAGTGATATTATTCAAAACATAAACATAAGGAAACTATGTGGCTTCATTGATATGTTAGCAGATTACAAGGTAGGTGTATTATCAGACATGAAAAGAGATTTCATAATGTGAAAGAATTTATCAGGAAGTTATAATGTTCGTAATTATGTAAGACAATAACAGAGCTTTAAAGTACTTTTTTTTAACGGGTAGAACTATAGAGAGTGATAAATTCACATACACAGCTGGAGATTTTAGTACGCTTCTCTTAATACTTGCAAAGCAGCNGAATATACATCACCTTTTTTTGAAAGCAACCTAACGATCTTTATTAACAACCTTAGAATGTAAATATCTTTCATCTTAGAAGTCCAAACCCTAGAAATCAACTCATAGGATTATTTTTGGAAACATTAATCTTTAATTAGTCTCAAAAATTAACTCAAAGCACTAGTATATAATTGTGCATATTCAAAAAAGTTTATTACAGCATTGTTGATAGTGACAAAAATGTCTAGAAACAGAACACTTGCTCATTGCTAAGGAAATGCAAAATAAATTATGGAGCAACCATGCCATATTATTCATCCATTAAAAAGAAAAGAATTAGAAATTGCATATTAATTGGAAGGGATTTCTAAGAATATTAAGTAATAAATGTAAAATATAATAATACATTTGTTGTATTGTGATTCATTTTATAAAATATGATACAGCTTTTCATCTATAGGTTAAGTGTTATTATCTGAGCACAGAGGAAGATATACAAGGATATATTCAGGGTAGTTACATGATAAGAATATTAAAAAGCTAGAAGAGAACTAGAAGAAAAAGGAAAACCAACAAAGAAATAATTTTAAAAGACAGCATCAAGAATTAAAAAAATATAAGGTATAGTCCTGATTAAATTCATATGCAAAATTCATGATAAAAATATTTATTTAAAAGTATAAAATTTAAGTACAAAAAATGCATCATTTCTGATGAGCTGAATCACACTAAGATCCCTGCTCTCAAAGGATAATTCTCTTCCTCCAGTGTTGAATTATTGTCCATCTTCAAGTAAGACTAGAAGAGAACTGTTTGGAAAAAGATGTATATCCATTCACAATCAGCCACAGTCTTGCTTAAATAAATCATTTATATTTGATTTTGATAAACAAATTATTTTCTCAAAATTTGCCTCTAAAGACCATGTTGAACGTTGAAGAAAGTAAACTCACATAGAAAGGGTCGTACAATCATGACCCTAATGACCCTTTCATACAATCATTGCAATCAACGCAATCACGTAATTGCATTTCCTCCAAATTAGTCACTCTATATTTTGCCTACCAAATGATTTCTGTTTTCAAAAATAGATCCAACTTTTGCCTGAAAATGCAGACTTAAAGAGGTAAATTTTATATTGTGAAACAGGACTTTGGCTTATAATAAAGGTGTTTAGCATTTTGCAATTTGCCAATGAAACATTTCTGAAATTTTGCCAGTAATCAAAGAGAACTGTCCTTTTCCAGAAAAGTGTGGCATATGCAATATGCATTTAAAGAAAACAAAGCAGAAACTATCAGGAGTAATTAGCAAAATCATTCTATACTGTGTTTGACTGAAGTTTCTTTATATTCTAAGATTTTAGCATAATTACAAAACTCCTACCTCTGCCAGCACATAATAAGTGTTATTACAGTGTTTAACAGAATCCTAAGAGATGGTATTCAGATATGCAAAAAATGCAAAAAAAAAAAAAAAAAAGCCATCAGAGTTGTGATTGCATTTTTCCAAATGATTGTTAGAAAACAGACAAGTTTTATCCCCAATAAGTTGCATGCATTAGTGGATGTCTCCAGGTGCCTGTGCTTCTAATATGTCTGGTTGTTCAAGTTATACTCATTTTAATGAAAGAACTCACTTCAAGTCTCCTTAATGATGGTTTCTATAAATACGTGTGTCCCCAAATGAATTCCCCAGGCAAGAATACTGGAGTGTTGAGTGTTTTTCAACATGTGGACTGAGTCAACAGTTTGCAAAACATCATATATTACAATGATCAAAATGGATTTTTAAGGGTTTTTAAGGAATATGTTAAAACACTGATTGTCGGGGGGCGATTCTTCCTGGGTCTGTCACACTTCTCTGTGTCTTTTGAAGGGAGGCACCCATTACTCTGTGTTGTGCACAATCTCATCATGAATGTTTGTTTAGTGAAGACAAAGATACACTGTCTCCCCCTGGACCAAAGAGCAGGCATGGTTAAGTTCAATATAATAAAGACAATGTGTCCCTCAACAACATAGGGAAGTGTGCTTTTGCCCATTATAAAAGTTTGGGGTTCTCTAAGGTTAAGGCTCCTTTCCTGAAATGCAACCTTCTCTATGTACATGTATCACGTGGTTCCTCTTTGTATTACCCAATGGGAAATGAGGTTTGGAAAACTGGTACAAAAATACGTCCTGACTACTGCTATTGCCATTGAGTAATAAACCGTCTTCTATACAACCATGAAAATAGCCTATTCACTTGCAAATAGGGTAAAATCTCAGATACTTCCCAGTTCTTGACATAAATGTTGCTTTTTCGGAGCATGAAAAGTGAAAAAGTGAAAGTGTTAGTCACTCTGTAATGTCCAACTCTTTGCAACCCCATGGACTGTAGCCTGTTAGGCTCCTCTGTCCATGGAGTTCTTCAGGCAAGAATACTGGAGTGGGTAGCCATTTCCTCCTCCAGGGGATCTTTCCAACCCAGGGATCAAACCTGGGACTCCTGAATTGCAGGCAGATTCTTTATGGTCTGAGCCACCAGGGAAGCCCCTTTTCAGAATATAGTAGAATATATTAAGTAGCCAAAATCAAGGTTTATATTTATATATAATCATATATGAATCTGTTTATATTTGGAGAATGTAGAGTCTTCTCTATGCAGCCTCACTGACACTGATGACATGCATTTATCATTCTCTGATTCAGGACTTTCCAAACTCAGAAATAATTTTTTTCTGAAACTATATTTACTTGATCTTTTTTTAACCAATTTGTATTTTAACTTTAAATATATGTATTTTAAAATAATGTGGTTTTGAAAGGAAATATCATTACTGGTTTAAAAACCAATATCAATGAACATAAAAAGAGAGTAAGCCTCAAAATGCCAGAGGATAAAATCAGGCACTCTGAAGCTAAGAGACTTTTGAGAAACAAGGAATGCCTTTTATACCCAAGCAGAAAAAGAACCCCACCAGAGATAGGAAAAGTAAAGCTGTTCCCTTTACAAACACTGGTTTGGAAATGATCAAAGTAGGCAGTTGTAGTTGAGAGAATCTCGTGCAATGCCAGATCTCTTAGAGAATGGAGGACCTTGTTCATCACCGTGCTCCTAGAGCTGAGCACCAGGGAGGAGGAGCTGGATAAATGCAAATTTAATGGATGAAGAAATCAAATGAGAAAGCCAAGTTCCCCGAGGGATGTGCGAGACACGCAGGAGGAAGAGCGACAGGCTGTCCGTTTAGACGCATGTGGCTGGTGGAGCAGACGGGAGGCTGGCTGAGTTGATGCTGAGGCTGACGTGTGACCCAGAGAAGGCAAGACAGACACCGCCTCCTCCTGGAGGAGGTGTGTGGAGGGGTGATACAGGGGTCAGGGGTGAGCTGCGTCTCCCTCCATCTCTCTCTGGGACCCCTGACATACCGCCTCACTGCTTCCCAGAAAGTCACTCCACTCGAGGCCTCCGTGACATGACGTCAGCTTGATTCTTCTGCTGTTCTGCATTCTTGTGTCACTTTTGGGTCGGTTCCCTTTCCTTTCACTGTCTAAATGCTGGCAAACCAAAGTTCCTCAATCCTCCTTCCCTCTAAATCTCCTCCCCTTTTGTAACCTGACGTCTACACCTTTACTGATAGAGTCCTTTCTGCTCAGGTTTCCTAAGCAAAGCATGAGTAGACACAAAAGTAGACATGTCCATCTATTTTCTACGTGTCTCTACCAAGGCCTCTTGATATCAACTCTAACTCAGCATGTACACAACTGAACATTTAATTTCTAATCCAAACCCCTCAAAATCATTCTTACTTCCCTATTGTATGAAATAATAAGCCTATATTCCACGTTCAGGGGCTGCCTTGGTGGCTTAGATGGTAAACAATCTGCCTGCAATGCTGGAGACCCAGGTTTGATCCCTGGGTTGGGAAGGTCCCCTGGAGAAGATGTTCACTCCAGTGTTCTTGCCTGGAGAACTCCATGGACAGAGGCTACAGTCCATAGGCTCGCAAAAAGTCATGGGGTGATTGAAGTTCCAATACTTTGGCCATCTGATGCAAAAAGCTGACTCGTTAGAAAATACTCTGATGCTAGAAAGATTGACGGGAGGAGAAGGCGATGACAGAGGATAAGATGGTTGGATGGTATCACCAACTCAATGGACATGAGTGTGAACAAGCTCCAGGAGACGGTGATGGACAGGGAGGCCTGGCATGCTGTAGTCCATGGGGTCACAAAGATTTGGATACAATTGAGCAACTGAACAACAACAATTCCATGTACATATTCAACACCATTTTTTGATAAACTCATATTTCCTATCTTAGTGACTGTCATGTCTTAGTCAATATAACTTGATTCTCCCTACCTCTGGCCATTATTTCCTCACAATGAATATTCTTCCAGACCTTTGCTGTCCAACACCATGGCCATATGTAAATACTGAGCACTTAAAGTATGCAGAGTCAGGTCAAGGAACTGAACTTTTAAATTCTATTTGATTTTAGTCAACTGAAATACAAAATCATTTCATTTATACTTTTATATCAATTACCTACTGAAATGGTAGTATTGTAGATTTCTTCTGCTAAATAAAATGTGTTATTAAGATTTTGTTTCTTTTTACTTTTTTAACGTGACTATAAGTAAATTTAAAATATATGTGTGGTTTATATTAGTTTAGACCATAGAGGGGATAAGCCGAATGGGATTCACTTTCTGAATCCCTAAGGTACTCCAGCCTGCATGACAGATATTCTACAATTTAGATCATACAACCTTCAAATTATTTCTAACACGTAAGTCCTAATATTCCCCAGTTTTATAGCACAGGGAGAGAAAGAACACTGTGCACGTTCACAAGGTAACTACAAGCAACAAAACTCAAATTCAGGACTGCTAACAGGGATCCAGTGTGTTTGTGCTTGGCCCAGCTGTGTGTTGCTGAAGGCGCTTGGGGAGTCCTAAGATCGTGCAGGCTCTAAGGGAGACTGTCACCAATAACTGTCTCCTGGAGTCCCAGTGCCCTGCGATGTGGCTTGGAGCCCCAGCCAGCAGCAGCTGCCTTGGCATCTATGTTCATGATACACCCCATGAAACCCTCTCCATCTTTGAGACGCTCCGCAGGCCTGCATGATCCGACTCAGCTGTACAAACCCAGAGCCATCCACTGCCTGGGCTGGGGAAAGTGACTCGACACTGAATCACGGGTGAGCGCATGCCGAGTGCTGGCTGAGACCTCACTCCGACTGTTTCTTGGCGCAGTCATGAGGGCAGCTGTCTGGCCTCATCCGTCTTCCGCCTTGGCAGAAACATGTTGTGGGAGTTGATGGGATTCTCCTAACATAGGGCCTGCTACCTTGGTGCCTTCAGGGAAGAAGGGAGTCCGATGGAATCCTTTGATGACTGCCCCCAAGGCAGATGCAGTCTGTCTGTGCTTGGGCCGGTCTACAAACCAAGGCCAGTCTACCAAGCGGGTGATCCTCTACACGGCGTGGCGTGCGGAGCTTCACAGGACAGCCTTTTGGAAACCGCTCCTCCTCAGATTTTCACAGGTTTTGCTGAATTTTTCCATGTAAGATGCAAGCTTTCTGGACTTTCCCATCTGCTATTACAAATTAAAATTCAAGGAGACCTTGTAGTCATCTTCAGGCTAATGATTTAACAGGATTGCTGTGAAAGTACAGTCTGGTAGAAATATGACATTGAATAGTCCATTGAGATAATAAATAACTATATATATTATACATATGTGCAACACTTATATATTCTCTATCATGGGCTTCCCAGGTGGCACTAGTGGTAAAGAACCTACCTGCCAACGCAGGATACATAAGAGACGCTGGTTCGATCTCTGGGTCTGGAAGATTCCCTGGAGGAGGGCATGGCAACCCAATCCAATATGGCAACCCATTCCAGCACCCTTGCCTGGAGAATCCTATGGGCAGAGGAGCCTGGCGGGCTACAGTCCGGAGGGTCTCAGAGAGGGGGATGTTTCGGAAGTGACTCAGCACGCACGCGGACGTGCTGTGTCACGTAGTATTTGCATCTCTCACAGCCGCCCGCGCTGCGCTTCATCCTCTGCGTTTGCCTTGGTCCTCACAGCTACCCCACACTGTGCACATAATTAGTATCACGACTTTAGATAGAAGAAAATTATGCCATTAACAAAGTGCCCAAAGTTGCACTTTTCGATGGCACAGCTGGAACTCAAAGCGTGGTCGTAAGTCCCACAGCCTCTTACCTACTGTGATAAAATTAGCAGACCTGCCATTTTCTCAGACCGTCTAAAAGTACCAGCAGATGTGTGACGTATTCAGATTAATTTGCTGTGTGCTGCTTTGCAAGTATTAAGAGAAGCGTACTAAAATCTCCAGCTGTGTATGTGAATTTATCACTCTCTATAGTTCTACCCGTTAAAAAAAAGTACTTTAAAGCTCTGTTATTGTCTTACATAATTACGAACATTATAACTTCCTGATAAATTCTTTCACATTATGAAATCTCTTTTCATGTCTGATAATACACCTACCTTGTAATCTGCTAACATATCAATGAAGCCACATAGTTTCCTTATGTTTATGTTTTGAATAATATCACTTTGCATTTTTAAAAAATTTTTAATTTGTCACTAGATTTTTAAATTGCATATGACTGATAACAAATATTTTGCTTTTTTTCTTTTCTTCCCTAGTCTGAAGGTAACTCTTTAACTGAGAAATTTATTTATTTTTAATATATTTATTTGTATAGTAGGATTTTGGAGAAGGAAATGGCAACCGTCTAGTATTCTTGCCTGGGAAATCCCATGGACAGAGGAGACTGGCAGACTACAGTCCACGGGATCCCCAAAGAGACAGACATGACTTAGTGACTAAACAAAACATAGTTGGGTTTAGCTTTAGCATGCTGCTATTTGGTTTGCATGTATCCACACTGTTATCCTCGTCTATGGGGTCACACAGAGTTGGACAAGACTGAAGCGACGCAGCAGCAGCAGCAGCAACACTGTTATCCCCCATCCTCTTCTTCTGCCTTCTTTGGAGTTAAAGATTTACCCTTTAGTTCTAGCCAACCTGTGCTGCACACTCTGGGAAGTGCCCTTGGGAGAAAAATCATAAACGTCATCATCCATGCACTTTCATTCTTCAGTACCAGATTACCCCTATTTTCTGACTGCTGTAGATTGCTCTCCATTGCCACTGATTTATTTGTTTTGGGGTACTTTTGTTCAGTTTTGTGATTGTTATCAGAAGCAGAGTCTAGCCATTCTTGGAATCAAAATTAATTACTTTTTTAAAAACTACGGAACATATGCACCACCCCTTCTTAATACTTACCAGTAACATCATCTTTCATTGGAATAAAATCTTAGCATTTGGTTTACACAGNTGTCCTCACCTCTAAACAGAACCATGGTCTCCTCTCTGGCTGCTAAGGATTTAAACAAGTTGGTGTATGGAAAAAAGCTAGCAATGTCTGGCTCACTATAACTGACCAATTAATGCTAACTATTGACTTGAAATACATAAAATAATACTATGAACAAATAATAAATTAATAGCCTAATGAAAGGCAGTAGGAATAGCATTACTAAAATTGCAATCACTGCAATGGCAGAATAGAAATCATGTTCTTTAAAGAGAGTGTGATCATGCATTTCCCACCTGGCATACGTCACATAAAAGCACTCCATAGTTCCTAAAGCAGTTAAATAATGACTCTTCTGCACCATTTTCATAGTTCTTTATCTGACACTATAGGATTATCACATTACTATGAGCATATTTATGTTTGTAATTATTCATGTGCTATAATTATGTTTATACCATAATTAGGGCTTCCCTGGTGGCTCAGATGGTAAAGAATCTGTCTGCTCTGCAGGAGACCCGAGTTGAAGATCCCCTGGAGAAGGGATGGCAACCCACTCCAGTATTCTTGCCTGGAAGAGAAGCCTGGCAGGCTGCAGTCTATGGGGTCACAAAGAATCAGGCACAATGGAGTACCTAATACACACACCATACTGTAATTATGTGTCCCCTGAAACTCTGGAAGGCAGAGCTTGCATTGTGTCCATTTTCGGATTCCCCAAATTTGAAAAGTTTCTAATGTCTAGTAGGTACTAATAGTTCTTAATAAACTGGGGCTTCCTTAATGGTTCAGTGGCTAAGACTCCAGGCTCCCAATGCAGGGGGCCAAGGTTTGATACCTGGTCAGAGAATTATATCTCACAAGCTGTGACTAAAAGATCATGTATGACACAATAAGAACTCATGCAGCCAAATAAATAAAAATAAAAATTAAAAATATTAATAAATGGTTTAATTAATATATGGTAGGCTTTCTTATCGGAAAAGGCAATGGCACCCAACTCCAGTACTCTTGCCTGGAAGCTCCCATGGATGGAGGAGCCTGGTAGGCTGCAGTCCATGGGGTCGCTAAGAGTCGGACACGACTGAGCGACTTCACTTTCACTCTTCACTTTCATGCATTGGAGGAGGAAGTGACAACCCACTCCAGTGTTCTTGCCTGGAGAATCCCAGGGACGGGGGAGCCTGGTGGGCTGCCGTCTATGGGGTCGCACAGAGTGGGACACGACTGAAGCGACTTAGCAGCAGCAGCAGCAGCAGGCTTTCTTATAATCTGTCTCTCATTTGTATTAGATACAGGCAAAACTCTGAGAGGATGAGCCAGGATTCAACTTCTGTTGAATGCAAAATGAATCTAGCATTGATGTTGCTGGGATTTTCCAGGCAAGAGTACTGGAGTGGGGTGCCTTTGTCTTAGGTGAGCCATTTCCTGGCTTCCAAGGTGGCACACGTGTTAAAGGATCTGCTTGCCAACGCAGGAGACGCAGGAGACACAAGTTTGATCCCTGGGTCAGGAAGATCCAATAGCAGAGGAAATGGCCACTTACTTCAGTGTTCTTGCCTGGAAAACACCCAGGGACAGAGGAGCCTGGCGGGCTACAGTCCATAGTATCTCAAAGAGTCAGACACAACTGGGCACGTATGCGCTCAGCACTCTGAGCCATTTCCATTCTTACAGAACTGTTTTGTAAGTGACCACTAATAGAAAACCAGGGAAATATAGCACTTATTTTAAATATTTTGTAGCAGTGAGATGGAGTGTGGCTCTGTCAATGAGGGTAACCCGACTAGGGGATACTCCACACCGATTATCTTCATTGCTTCTTTGTTTCTGGGATGCAGACTCATTACTCCATATGACACAAGTTCAAACGTGAAGCTAATGTAACTTGACATTCCATCTTACTGCTTAGGCTGGAGTTGGTAAAATGTCCAACTTTTCTGACAAAATTTTCACTTACTGAAAGCAAGATTCTTGGTCTTTATTCTTATTGAAAATTGATTAATTCATTTATTGCACTTGTGCCCAGAATACAGCTTATTTTTAGAATAGCTCATGAATGAATAATTTGAACATATGCTTACATTTTAATCCTTGAATATTGATTTACTTGTCATGGAAGCAGGTGCAATTTATGCTGCACGTTCGAGCAATGTGATAAAGCCAAGAAGATGCTATAGAAAACAATTAGTTTTTTTACTGANATTTTTAGAATAGCTCATGAATGAATAATTTGAACATATGCTTACATTTTAATCCTTGAATATTGATTTACTTGTCATGGAAGCAGGTGCAATTTATGCTGCACGTTCGAGCAATGTGATAAAGCCAAGAAGATGCTATAGAAAACAATTAGTTTTTTTACTGATCAAAATATACTCAGTATCAATGTCTGTATTATCAAGAATCCAATCTGAATTTTCACTTATAGACAGAGCACTGCTAGAATTTAAATGTGCCGTAGCCTAGTTTCCCCCTATTAGCCAGAGATGTAGATTGAATTCAGAGTTTATATAAAAGTTAGAAATTAGAAATATGTTATTAGTTGTACTTAGGTTCTTTAATACCATGATAAAAACATATATGTATATATAGTAAGATATATTGAATATATACATGACAAGGAGTTTTTATATTAATAGATATGTTAACATTAATAGTTGAAATAATTGCAATGGGCACACTTTTTTTGTACGATGTCAAAAGTTTTGAATGCATTCTACTAATCTCCATAAAAATATGCAAGGAAGGTGTGCATTTTTTAATTTTGTAAATAAGATAACAGATTCAGAGAGATTACGAGATTTAATTCAGCCAGAAGCAGAGATAGGATTCAATACCGATCTGAATTCTTAGGCCAGTTGATTTGAATTCTTAAAGCCGTCTGCTTCATAACGCTGCTTTTGGTTACTGCTTTTTGTTTATATTGGAGCGTAGCTGATGACAAGGCTGTGCTTATTTCAGAGCGACTCAGCCGCACACACACGAATCGGTTCTCCCCCAAGCTCCCCTCCCACCCAGGCTGCCACGTGATAGCGAGCAGAGCTCCGTGCGCTCCACAGTGGGCCCGTGCTGGTTATCCATGTTAAATATAAAACCCTGCTTTTCTTCTTTCCTTGTTCCTTTTTCTGTACAATGTAATTGGTAAATAATAAAGACATTGAAATCCATATACGCCACTTCATAGATCTCCCCCACTTCTGAGTGTCTCCTCCTCCACTTTTAAACCAAATGAAGGAAAAGGAGGAATCAAAGAACACGGAGGGAGAGAAGAAAGGCCCCGTCTTTGCAGACATGACTGGAGCATAATCGGTTTCTCTCTTCGTGGGTGGCCCTCTCCCAGGGATGTTCCCACCCAGGGGAGATTGAATGCAGGAAGAGGAGAAGGAGGGTGGGAGAAGCAGGGAGGGGAGAAGGAGAGGAATTAAGACAGAATTAGTGCAGCGTGGAGCAACGAAGAACTCAAAATTTCAGCCCATTTTCTTCCTGATTAATCTTTTGAGGTGTCTTTTAGACCTTTAATAAATTCTGTATTATGTGTACATGAAGTGAAGATTTCCTAGGGATGTACCCTTCACAGAAAAAAAAAAAGAAAGAAAGACAAGTTTTTGGTTCAAGTAAAATTGGAATTCCTGACATTAAAAAAAAAAAAAGGGGGGGGATGTTTAGTTGACCTGAAGTCAGCAGTTGCTTCCAATTGTACACTGAGCTTAGCATTTGTTTTGTAATGTATATATTATAAGCTTTCTAGCTACAGAAAAGATTACCCAGCAGCATCGAGGAGGGCTTGATATGTCCACAGAACCAGTATGGGTGCAGAGTGGTCTGGTCTCCTTTTTGCAAACATGCCTACTAGGATAGCTAGAAGCAAGCTGTTCTAAAGCTGCGACTTGCCAAAGACAAGACTCAAGTTTTAATTCCTACTCTTAGTCTGTGGCCAGAACTTGGGCCTATCCCTGGTGCATTTTATTTATTTTTTGAATATTTATTTATTAGGCAGGGTCTGGTCTTAGTTGTGGTACATGGGCTCAGTTGCACAGCAGAACGTGGGATCTTAGTGTGCCAGGGATGGAACCCATGTCCATGGCTTTGCAAAGTGGTTTCTTAACCACTGGACCACAAGGGAATTCCTGCCCCCAGTATATTTTAAAATAATTGTTCTCTAGCCCACGGATCATCTGTTATGATGTCATCTGGAAGAATTTCAAGTTGCTGATGCCTTCGTATTTGAAGAGCAAGATATCTGGAAAGACTGAAAAGCATAAGTAAAATGTACGGGGGTAGGGTGGTCGCCCCAGGAGTCTGAGGCCACTGTTTCACTTACAATCAGATGAATCTGGATGCAGCTCAGAGCGGGTCCATCCAAAAGCTGATTTGGCAAGAAGAAAACAGCATGATTCTGTCTCAAGTATTTTAAAGTGTGAGGAATGAGAAATGGATTGGACATGGCATAATAATTTTATTTAGGAAAGGTTGCTGAATGTCGAGGGAAGTCCGATCTTGTTAAGNTGCAGCCCAGAGCGGGTCCATCCAAAAGCTGATTTGGCAAGAAGAAAACAGCATGATTCTGTCTCAAGTATTTTAAAGTGTGAGGGATGAGAAATGGATTGGACATGGCATAATAATTTTATTTAGGAAAGGTTGCTGAATGTCGAGGGAAGTCCGATCTTGTTAAGTGTTCCCTCTGTCATTCTCCAGCTGATGCTAGTCCTCATTAAAGCCATCAGTGTGATTATGTGCCTGTTCCTCTCTGAGATTCTAAATTTTGGTCTCTTGACCCCTGTAGAGAAGGATAGTTAGAAACTACAGCTGCTAAAAAAAAGAAGAAAAAAAAGGCAAACAATTTTTATTTAGCCGGTGACTTACAAGTTGCACCTTATTTTAGTTCTGAATGCTTATGAATATGTTTACTAACATCATCAAAACTCATTTATAGATATTATTGAAAATTTAAGTGGTGATTAGAAAACATAAAGCCAGCTAGAAATTTATGGAATCTACACGGTGCCAATTCTCCTTGGCCTATCACTCTGTGTTTGCCTCTCTGCAGCAAGCCTGGCAAACACTCCTGACCAGGGGTAGGCAACAAGCTGGCCAGTGCCATGTGAAGTGAAAGCAATTTATTTAGTGATATCCCAGAAGGTTTTTCTCTAGGAACAGGTCTGAGTATGTCAGGAGAAGAAAAAAAACCCAATTGAGTGCATACCACTCATTCTTTGATGGCTTCCCTGGGGGCTCAGATGGTAAAGAATCTCCTGCAGTGTGGGAGACCTGGGTTAGATCCCTGGTTTGGGAGGATTTGCCAGAGAAAAGAATGGCAACCCACTCCAGTATTCTTGCCTGGAGAATTCCATGGACAGAGGGGCCTGGTGGGCTACTGTCCAAGGGGTTACAAAGAGTTGGAAATGACTGAGTGACTTTCACTTCTCTTCACCCACTCCTTGAAGCTTTCCAAAGACTTTCACAGTGGAGATTTCACCCCAGTTTTTTTTTCTTTCAATGCCATTCCCAGTCTTATTTTAATATATTGAGAGCATATTAGTAATGGTTCTCCAGAGAAAAAGAACTAATAGGACGTGTGTGTGTGCACACGCACATGTGTGTGTGTGTGTTAGTCTCTCAGTCATGTCCAGCTCTGTGCAACCCCATAGACTGTAGCCCACCAGGCCCCTGTGTCCATGGGATTCTCCAGGCAAGAAGACTGGAGTGGGCTGCCATTGCCATTTCCTTTTCCAGGGGATCTTCCTGACCCAAGGGTCGAACTCAGGTCTTCTACACCTCAGGCAGATTCTTTACCTCCTGAGCCATAAGGGAAGCCTGATGAGAGACGGAGAGAATGAGATTGATTATAAGAAACTGGCTCAAGCACCTATGAAGGTACAGAATTCCCATGATCTGCATTCTATAAGTTGGAGACCCAAGAAAGCCAGTGGTATAAATTCCAGTCAAGCTGATGCATAAAATTAACTATCACAGAAGCTTTAGAAGGAATTCTATCACACCTTGTTTTTAAGTTAATCTTAGATTTCTTCCAAGAAGCATGAGTGACCAACAGACATCTGAAGGGGGGATCAGTAAGAACAGAGAAAGCCCTTCTTTCAGTCTACATCGCAGATGGTTCAGTTCAGTTCAGTTCAGTTCAGTCGCTCAGTCGTGTCGACTCTTTGCAACCCCATGAATCGCAGCACCTCAGGTCTCCCTGTCCATCACCAACTCCCAGAGTTCACTCAGACTCACGCTCATCGAGTCAGTGATACCATCCAGCCATCTCATCCTCGGTCGGCCCCTTTTCCTCCTGCCCCCAATCCCTCCCAGCATCAGAGTCTTTTCCAATGAGTCAACTCTTCGCATGAGGTGGCCAAAGTATTGGAGTTTCAGCTTTAGCATCATTCCTTCCAGTGAACACCCAGGACTGATCTCCTTTAGAATGGACTGGTTGGATCTCCTTGCAGATGGTGGCTTTCAATTTTATTTTCTTCCAAAGCAAGATGAGGGCTGATGTTGTCCATGAAGGGGTGGGCAGGGTTATCACCCTTACCCAGAAGACCGAGGGTCCAGAAGAACACAGGCTGTCGTGATCCCTTCTTATCCCACGTGAAAATGCATATGAGAACTCTTTGAATGAAATTCTGTTAAAGTCCATTATGATGGTTTTAGGGTAAGTGAATGTCAACAAACAGAATTCTTAATACTGTTAGGGATTATCAATTTAGTCACACCTCACGACCTAACCTAACGCAAGTATGCCTTGAAACTGGAGTTGGGAATCACTGAATGGCTTCAATTTTTGTAAACTCATGATCCAATTGCACCTTCATCATAGACACTGCCAAAGTGAATAGAAGTTAAGCACAGTGGAATCAGGGTCATGTTTCAGAACAGTGAAGAGTAGAATTAAATCTTTCCCAAATGCACAGCCCCTAGTGATAATACATGGACGTAGCTGGAAGGTCTGTAGAGCTGCTCTGTATTTGATTATAAGGTCTTCAAAGACATACTACCGGCCAGCTTTATGAATCTGGCAAGTTATTTAAACATTCTCAGCATCAGTGTTCTTTTCCTAAAGTGGGGCTGCTCCTATTTTTGGTGGGGTTTGTTAGTAATAAAAGAGGCGATCTAGATAAAATCTTTAGTATAGTCTGTAGTATAGCTAGCTCTATTTCTGGCCTAGCTCATTTTCCATGAAGTATTTGTTCATAGACATAATGTCTATGGGATAATCAATGAGGCACCATTTGAAGAAATGACATGGGAATTCTGGAAGGGAGAGCTTATTACGTGGCAACACTCATGCAAACTTGCTTTACACATCATCAGACCTAGCCCTCATCATGACTCTCCCCAATAGATTTACTTTTTCTTGTTTTACTGTGAAGTCACTGAGCCTTCTGAAATTGAAATAACTGATCAAGAATGTGGCATGGATGGGATCTGAACCCAGATTCATGCAAGCTCAAAGTGTATGCTCCTATTGAAATACTAAGAAAATGAAGCAATTTCAGTCTGACCATTGTCAGGGAACTTCTGGCAATGCACAGATGAGTCTCCCAAAGAAAAGGAGTGTTATCATGTTTTATTCTGAACCACCTTGATGAAAAATAACAAAACACTCTGATGGGTAAAGTCGCAGAAGAAGATATGGATTGTATTCTTAGTGAAAACATAGATTTCAAAAAATGCCTGTCTTTGAAAAGAAAGGGCTAATAGAAATAAGCTCCTGATGTACCCAGAAACGGCAATAAACCTGCGAGTCACAGTCTTGGTTGATGGGAGAGCCTGGAGGCCCCCAACACACTGGTGTTGACTTAACACAGTTCACTAAATCAACAGGGCCTGTGAACTCAGGGTTCAGAGTACAGCACACACAGCAGAAGGGCAGCTTTCAAGTCCTTCTCCATCCCTCCTTCTAGAAAGGATCTTGATTAAGTGTGAGCAAAAGGGAGTACAATGCTAATGAAATGCAAACAAAGCAGCTACTTTTATTCTCTTTGGGAGGAGGCGAGGTGGAGCAGACAAGCCCAGATCTCAAACCCAATCCTGCTCCCTCCCTACCCAAAGCTCAAGAAATGAAAAGATGGCTTTGTTGACAGGCCCGCCCCCTCCCCTGCCTTGGCAGCGGCTTGTTCCAGAAGGAAATGAGGGATGGTGTGCACACCCAGTGTAAACACTCTCATTCACGTGAGCTCCTAGGGCTAGGAGTTAATGTATTTCTAACTTCAAAATAGACTTAGTCACCATATTTCAAAGGGTCCCCATTGCAGTGCCGATAAAAACTTCATCTCGTTAGCGCTTCCCCTCTCTCATTCCCTTCCGGTAGTATATTTTAGCTCCATCCGTGATTTAGGGAATGTTTCTCATCAACACCACTTTCGGTCCAGCGGATTTTGTCAAGTGGATGGAGAATCACATTTATTCCATGAAAGTGATGGAAGGGGAGTGGATAGAGCCATAGATTTTTCTCTTCCTGACTCCATGTTCTGGGTATTCCATAGTAATGAGATACAACTCAGTTTTGGTCAGATCACATAAAATATTTCACGTTAAAGTTTCAAAATTAGGAATGCTTTTCATTTTTAACATGCGAAGCACAGTTTTTGTGGCTTGGCTAGCTTTATATCTTTGATTTCACATTTCATATTTTTACTGCTGTGTGAGTATCCATTCTCCTTAAAAATAAAAATTTGAAAAAGGCCAAACAAAATGTCAAATGTGCTGACTTAGGGGCTAGAAGGCAATACTCCATCCCTTTGTATGCTGTGGAAAATTGCTGCTTTCCATAAGAAATTTAATTATTTTCTCTATAGTCATCCAGACAGATGAACCTAGATGGAGTAAAGCTCATTCAGACAACTTTGCTATTGTGTTAATAATTTGATTAAAATTAACACAAGCAAGGGCCTAGCTTTCAATTTACTGATAGTGAGCTTTAATTTTGCTGTTTGAGAGTTATCATTTTCAAGATCCAGGTCCAACATACCTTTGTGACATGAAGATTAAAGACATGGAAAACTGCCATCATTCTCTCTCCTTCGTTCTTAAAGGACCACTATAACTCAGGAGACATTCACTCTCTATTCAAGTACAGTGCTAATGGCTTATAGCTTCAGAGATTAAGAATGGTTAGGAAAAATATTACTCCCAGTGCTCCATTTGTGTGTCAAGGAAGGCAGGAAAATAAATTTATTCTAAAGTAAGCAAACTTACTTTCATCTTTTCTCCTTGTGCCTTAGTCTTGTAACATTTGCTTTAGACTAAGGAACACTTTGTCACCAAATTGCTTGCATCTTAAAATATTATCTTCAGACTCACAGAAGGCTGCAAGCTATAAAATGCTTATTTATTGCTATTACACTGTAGCATAAGAATTAATATGGAACAACATGACGAGGGAAGAGAGACAGCACTGAGCCTTGAACGTCTACTTTTGGCAGCTTTACTCACAGCCTGATAATGTCATCCAGTTTCATGGTTTTCAATGGCATCTGTGTGATGACAGCCCTCAAATTAATATCTACAGCTGAGACCTTTCACTTGAACTTCAGACTCATATATCCCACTGCTCCTTGACATCACCACTGGGATAACAAACAGGCATATCAAATTTACATGTTGAAATCGGTTTCACCCCTTAAACTTGTTTTTTTTTTCCTGCAGTCTTTTCCGTCTTAGTAAATGGGAACTCTAGCTCTTCAATAACTCAGATTAAAAAATCTTGGCTTCCGTGCATCTTTCACTTCCCTCACTTTCCACTTTTAATTTAGCAGCAAAAGCTACGGGCTACACTTTAAGGGTAAATTCAAAACTATATCAGCATCTTGTCACGTCCACTGTGACCACCTTGGCCCAAACCGCCGTCTTCTTTTGCGTGCATTGCTGCAGACCATCTTACCTNAAAATCTTGGCTTCCGTGCATCTTTCACTTCCCTCACTTTCCACTTTTAATTTAGCAGCAAAAGCTACGGGCTACACTTTAAGGGTAAATTCAAAACTATATCAGCATCTTGTCACGTCCACTGTGACCACCTTGGCCCAAACCGCCGTCTTCTTTTGCGTGCATTGCTGCAGACCATCTTACCTGGGTGCTCTGCTTCCACCCTTGGTCTTTTCTCAAAAAAAGAGCCGATATGCTTCTCCTAAAGCATGGCTAATGAGGTTATGGCTTTGCTCAAAGGTTTCCCCTGACTTCCCAACTGTCTAGAGAAAACACGCAAGTTCTTTTAATTTCTACAAGGCCCTGCATCATCCGATTTCTTCCACCTCTCTCCTTTTCAACCACACCAGCCACTTTGTGATCTCTTGCATATGCTGAATACAACTTAATAAACTAGCTTTTAGCACTTCATCTGGTNGCGGTGTTTCTAGATTGCTTTGAATTGCAACTCTTCTTGAAACTGTGGTATATTTTCTACTTATTTGTTAATTTAACAGACATTGTTTGAAGACCTGCCATAAGATAGGTACTGGGTGAAATGTTAGGGATATATCGTGAAGTGGATCTTGAGACTTATTGACTCAGTCTCTTGGAATCTACAGGGGAGGTAGGTCAGTAGTTTTAGAACCCTGGAGAGACAACCAGGACAGGGCCAAGCACGGGGCTGTTAGGATGCCAGCCTAGGATATTGGTCAAGGATGCTAGCAGGCTGATGAAAGAAGCAGCTAATGCAGCTCTGTGGGGCTGCACAGGTGCCATGGAAGAAAGCCCGCCAGAAGGAACAGTGCCAGAGATGAGAAGCTTTGGCTGAGTGGAGGTGAGATAACCATAAGGGAACTAGGAGAAAGNATATTGGTCAAGGATGCTAGCAGGCTGATGAAAGAAGCAGCTAATGCAGCTCTGTGGGGCTGCACAGGTGCCATGGAAGAAAGCCCGCCAGAAGGAACAGTGCCAGAGATGAGAAGCTTTGGCTGAGTGGAGGTGAGATAACCATAAGGGAACTAGGAGAAAGGAAAGTTATTTCCAGGTAGGGGGAACAAAAACCCAAAGCCCTGGAAGAAGGTATGCCACAGTGCATTTGATAAGTAGAACCTGCACTGTTTCCCAAACTTCCTCACTTAATGAAAATCACAGAAAATGCTAACATTTTAATTCCACTGTATCACTCAGAGTTCTTCAGAAAAGATAGAACCAACAGGACATAGTTACATATAGATAGATAGATATAGACATATCTATAGACACAGATGCGCTTCCATGGCAGCTCAGCTAGTAAAAATCCACCTGCAATGCAGGAGACCCCAGTTCCTGGGTAGGGAAGAACCCCTGGAGAAGGGATAGGCCACCCACTCCAGTATTTTGGGGCGTCTCTGGTGGCTCAGATGGTAAAGCACCTGTCTGCTTCACCTGGGTGGGACACCTGGGTTCTGTGGGAAACCTGGGTGTGATCACTGGTTGTGAAGATCCCCTGGAGGAGGGAATGGGAATCCATTCCAGTATTCTTGCCTGGAGAAGCCCTATGGACAGAGGAGCCTGGCGGGCTACAGTCCTTAGGGTCACAAAGAGTCAGGCACAACTAAGCAACTAAGCACAGCGTAGATATCGAGAGAGCTTATTATAAAGAGCTGGCTCGTGAGACTGTGGAGGCTGACAAGTCATTTGTAGAGTGGGCTGGAAGGCTAGACACCTAGGAGAGCCAATAGGCTGAAGTTCCAGCCTGAAAGCTGGTAGGTAGGAGGCCCAGGAGAGTCAATGTTTTAGCTTGACTATGAAAGCAGTCTTCTATATGATCAGGAAGAACTGATATTGCAATGAAGTCCAAAGCCAGTCTGCTGGAGAATTCTCCGCCAGTCTTTCTGATCTATTCAAGGCTTACCTACACTTCGAAGAGCAATGTACTTTACTCAAAGTCCACTGATTTAAATGTTCATCTCCCACAAAAACACCCTTACAGAAACACCTGTATTTTACTAAATATCTCAGCACCGCGTAGTCCAGTCAGATTGATACATGCAAGTAATCCTTAGCCATCTTGGAACAAGTAAAAGAAGCTGTCTCTAGCTCAAGCCACTAGCCTGAGTCTTGCGTCTCTCGGGTTAGGAGAGTGTCTGTATTTCAGCACTTCGCTAACCCCTTTGTCACGTTACAAAGAGGCTTATGAGCCTTGCTGAATGATTTGAATTATATTGGGAGAAAAAAGCAGATTCATTGAAGGGTTTTGTGTTTTGAAGTTTTATGGTTTGTTTTGCAAGGAAGCATGACTATAGGCACATTTAGTTGCAGAAAGGGAAACCATCACCAAGGCAATGCATTTTTTAAGCATCTCCCCTTCCTCCCAAAAAGTGTTTCCCGCACTAAGGCAATGTGCTTTGTTACTCTTGAGCGTGCTTCACTACCCTACCTTTCTAAAATAAGAGAAAATGGAAGCATATTTATGGTGGACTATAGGCTTGCAATTTTGAAGAATAGTATCTTATTAAACTTAACTGTCACTCAGTCAGGTAGATATTATTATCTCTCTCTCTCTCTTTTTTTTTTCCAGCAATGAGGAAGGAAGCTCAGAATGTTTAAATAATTATTTAGAATTATCAACACAAAGCTGGGAAGGGGTAGAACCAACGTCTGAAAGCATGATTGCAGACATGAGTGGATTAACCAGGCAGAGATAAAGGCAAGTGTGTTCCAAGGAAAGGAAGCAACGCTGTCCAGAACCAGCGGTGAGAGTAAGGAAGCACTTTGTCTTCAGGGGATGAGGAGGAATTTGTTTACTAACAAATTTAGACTGGCGCTTCCCACAGTTTATGCTAGATTTTGATGGAGATTACATAACTGTATTTCATGTTCAAATATATTTTGAAAGTGAGGAGAGGGAAGTGAAATAAATCTACTATTTAAAAAAAATTCTGGAGCACAGTGAGAATCTTAAATATGAAGTCTATGGTACTGCAGCAATTTGCTTGACTCCCAAGCTCTAGTGTGGTGTATCCCTGGGGCACATTTCAAAGATAGCTGTTGCTGAGTTCAGGTAGACAGTAGAGTCTGATCTGCCATTTACTGACTCTCTTGGGTCAGGGAAAGTGAAATGTTATTTGGTTACCTTACTATGATCAATTACAAATAATAAGAATATATGATTTCTATTTTTGAAAATTTTTCTAGTATTTTACTATAAAATGTTTCAAATATTTGAAATTATTTTTTAAAACTACAAAACTGTTGAACTTCATGTTACTTGTGTTACCACACAGCTTAATCTTTTCCGTGCTTGCTTTAGGGCATCCCAGGTGGCTCACTGGTAAAGAATCCACCTGCCAACGTGGGCGATGCAGGAGTATGTTGATCCATGGACTGGAAAGACATCCTGGAGAAGAGAATGGCAACCTGCTCCAATACTCTTGTCTGGGAAATTCCTTGGCCAGAGGAGCCTGGTAGGCTATGGTCCATGAAGTCACAAATAGTCGGACATGACTTGGTGACTAAATAATAAAAAAACGACATGCTTGCTTCATTTTATAGCTATCCATGTATCTTTTATTTACAGCTATCCATTTATCTTTATTTTATAGCTATCTTTGTATCCATGTGTTATTCAGTCTATCCAGCTAGGTTTTTATTTACTTTTTTTTTTTATTTTTAGGGAGAAATATGGTGGGCAGAGATAACAATATGTTTAAGTTTGATCATATTGAATTTGAGGTGAGTATCAAATACCCAGATGTTGAAATTCAGTAGCCAGAGGTAAACACAAATCTGAAGGAAGCAGTTCTTGCCGGAGTTGAGACTGGGAGACTGGAACCACAGGAAAGGAGAACGTTTACAAAGGCAATGTATAAAGACACTGAAAAACAGTCGGAAGTATGACCATAAGGAAAACCCATATTTACAGGGTGAGTGCTGAGGAAAGAATAGAGAATTGCATTATCAGGCCAAATGCTATTTAAAGATATTGGTAGCTTAACACAACAGATGTTAAAGTCTTCCATATGATACAGCTCAGTGTACATCAATAGACTCTGCCTAACGCAATTAGACAGTTCTTTCTTCCTGTGGGCCACTCCTCTTTTTCGCACATTCAATTGCTGGAACTCAGTTACACAATCACACACACTTGCAGGGAGGCCGATCACTGTGATATAAGTGTGTTTCTAGGAGGAAGAGAGGCACACAGACATGAGGGAGTTCCAGAAATCTGTGCCACAAGAGGGGGTGGCGAGCATGGGAGAAGGAGATCCAGTCTTGGCACAGAAGCAAGAGAGTTCCAAGATACATGTTTCATGGCTTTATGTTCAAATTGCGTCTTCAATGAGACTTTAACATTTCAGTTACTACTGACCTTAATAAAAGGAGTTTCACTGTAGTGGCTGAGAGTTCGGGCCAGGGATTAAGGAATGAAGGGGAGAAGTGAAGAGAGCGGGTACACTAAAAAAAAAAAAAACGCACACACACACAATCGCATTGAATGAAGGGAAATGAATGGAAATATAGCTTTGACAAGTCAGCAAGAATTTTTTTCTTTCTTTTTCAAGAGTGGGAAGTGGTAAAGAACCTGCTTGCCAATGCAGGAGACATGAAATACTCAGGTTTGATCCCTGAGTTGGAAAGATCCCCTGGAGGAGGGCACGGCCACCCACTCCAGGATTCCTGCCTGGAGAATCTCCATGGACAGAGGAGCCTGGTGGTAGGGTGGCAGAGCTGGACACGACTGAATTGACCTAGCATACACACACACAAGCGTGGGGAGTGCATATTTTTAAGAATGAGGGAAAGGACAGAGTGGAGATAGAAAAGTTAAAATGTAGGAGAAAGAGAGAAAATTTGCATGGCACATTTCCAATGTGAGGCTCTTTAAGCTCCAGGTCAAGGAACTAACTTTCAAAGGTGAAAGACAACTTTTTTTCAGAGATATTTCAAAGCCCATATGTAAACAGATATCTAAGATAAAGAGAGAAAAGTCATTGTTCCCCAAATGCATTTGGAGTGTCAGAGAGAGAGATTCCAACTTGATGAACTCAGTGTTTCTGGAATTCTGAAAGGGAAAGGGAAATTCTTTCAGTCGTGTCTGACTCTGCAACCCCATGGACTGTACCCATGGCTCATGTTCAATTTCTGTGAAAGGGGCCAGTGAAGAATGAAGGAAAGTTAGAAGTACCTGGAAGAGCCTCGCTGGAGATGAATAAGAAAGAAAGTTTTAAAAAGTATTGAGATTTCAGAGAACTTAGACATATTAGATAGATGGTCCCAGAACCTTCTTTCCCAGGAGGAAATTTACCTATTCTTCCCTTCCTGTTTACACATCTATCTAGTTGTCAGGAACAGTTGCATGTGTTTTGACCACACATAAAGCCTTACATGTGCTGAGAATGGGTTCCTACCGAAAATAGAAGAGGGAATTTCAGTGTTAGTTTTAAGCAACATATTTTACCTTTCTTTCCTAAAATTGTGCAGGAGAAAAGCCCTGCTTTAGACGTGCAAAAAGATACCCTCACTCACACACACACAAAGAGCTGGATGGGTGATGATTAAATGCTCATTGAGTCAACATTCCGAGGGCAGACAGGGTTTAGTGGTCATATAAGGGTTCATTTCAGTGGCCTTTCTCTACTTAGGGATGTCAGGCAGTTAGAATAGGAAAATGGAGTCCAGAATGGCAGTGGCTAAAAGACAAGGAAGGGAAAATCCTGCAAAAATAGAACAAAGGAAGGTTCTAGGACGGGAGTGAGGACTTCAGGTAAGCAAACAGCACTTCTGGCTAGCCCAGTTTACACAGGGCAGGCCCAATGGGGGAGGGAAAACATATGAAAAGAGGAGCCAAAATTGGGCCGGGGGCCTCTCTTCTCTTCAGGTCTTTTGGGTCAGCATGCCCTCATGCCTATAGGTGTATTTTCTTTTACTTTCTAAATAAAACTGAGCTGTAATACAGGTCCGTCTGAGGGCTATAACGCTGGTCCCTTCGTTGTTTCAAATTTTTGTTGCGATGAGACAGAACCAAAGAAATTACAAACTCCTCCGACAGGGAGAAAAAAAAATGATATGTTTTGGAGCTCAAAATTGTCCCTTTTCAAAAGAACAGTAAAACCCAAGGCATAAGTGACTGATTTGAATGTAGGTATGTTTCTTCTTCAGAATTGGGAAAATTCAAGTTGCTCAATTTTGATCATTGATCCAGCTATCCCTTTAAGCATTTGTTTATATAGTTAGTATCTTTGGAAAACTTTCTAGATGCCAAGTAACATGCTGTATGCTTTGGATGGAAATTGGCATAAAGCCCGATGCCTGCCCTGGAGGTAGTCGTGCTCAGCCTGGGAAGGAGACAGGGAAGCACCTGAAGTCCATGTAGTGTGAGCCAGCTGTCCCTGTGGGGCTTGCAAAGTGCTCAGGTCTCCCAGGGGAAAGGCAGGCGCAGCACCCTGAGAAAGTCCTGCTAGGGGGCGTGGACTTGAAATGCAAGTAGATGTTCACGAGACCTTCCTTGTTGTTCAGGAAATACAGTGACTATTCATGCAGAATCATAGTTTAGGCAATATCTCTGTCATTTGCGTCCCTTGTGGCTCAGCTTGTAAAGAATCTGCCCACAATGTGGGTGAACTGAGTTCAATTCCTGGGTTGGGAAGATCCCCTGGAGAAGGGAAAGGTTACCCACTCCAGTATTCTGGCCTGGTGAATTCCGTGGACTGTATAGTCCATGGGGTCACAAAGAGTTGGACATGACTGAGCAACTTTCACGTCACTTCACTTCACTTCTGTCATTTCTGCAAGGATGACTTTTGAGAGTTTGTCATTTTACTTTTTAAAAAAATTTTTTATATTGGAGTTGATCAACAATGTTGTTTTATTTTCCAGTGTACAACAAAGTGATTCAGTATACATACACATATACCTTTTCATTTTAAAATTCTTTTCCCATTTATGTTGTTACATAATGTTGAGCAGAATTCCCTGTGTTATACAGTAGGTCCTTGCTGATTATCCATTTTAAATAAAGTATGCCCACTACCTAGTTCTTTTCTTTATAATTGGAATACAGTTGCTTTACACTGGTGCATTAGTTCTTGTTGTACTGCACAGTGAATCAGCCACACATACCTTCCCTTCGCCAGAACTTTCTGCAGAAAAGCCATACTCAGATGAAACCAACCACACAAAAAGCTGGCCTTCCTTTTCCTAATAACCAGCTGCAGTGTAAATATTAGTCTTGTGGCCACAGAACCACAGTAATCTGGAATCTTGGTAATGAATTAATTTATCACCTTAAAAGAAGGCTCTGGAAGTGAGATAAAGATGAAAAGATGAAATTCAGAATGAAAAGGGCTCCAGCACAGGATACAGGGGAATCAAGAAAGTGTGCAGTGAGGGACTGAAAAACTCTGTGGTTATAGGTCTCCATCAGTCACAAGGTAAGAAGTCACACAGAGGACTAATGGGAAAACTAGGACATTAAAAAAAAGAAAAAGTGACCAAAGTTATGGAAACAGTAGAGTAACCAAAATAACATTATAATGTGCTTTGCAGGTGAAATAGGAGAGGTACTATCAGAGTCCTTATGGTCAAGGGAGCTAAGCCCAGTCAGCCAGGATGCTGAGGCTTGGTTACCCAGAACAGACTGCACCCTTGACCTCTGCTCTGTGAATCTGGTGTCCCAAGGAGAGAAGCCTTCTCAACGACTGCTCTCAAATTCATGGCAATTGAACAGGAAGAAATTTTTCTTGGCGTTCTCTAATATTTTCTCACTTTCTGGCAGATTTTTCCACCAGCTGAACAGAAACTGAAAGGAACAGAGGAAGTCTCCCATGCAGTTTGATTTTACAGATGTCTACTTATACATGGCCTTGGATGAAAAAAAGTCTCCAAAATGGGAGCCACAGGTAAGGGATATATTTCAGCCAACTTACTTTCCCTGGGAGAGGGGACGCTTTATCTCTGCTCCCTAAACTATGCATATATGTTTGAGTGTGTGTGTGTCTGTGTGTGTGGGGGTAGGAGGAGTGTGTTTCATTGCAAATGTTCTCCACAATGACTCATTAAATATTTGCTGACTGTAGAACAAATATTTGGTGTTCATATATATTGCAAAAGGGTATTTCAGAGAAGAAATGGATATAGCTGCTAAACAAATATATTCGCAAATAAAGTGTGACAGTTTTTTTCGTTTCCGCTCCAGCTATAAAAACTGTTAGGCATGCACACACCCAGCAACTATCTTCCCCTCTTCCCATGAGAACCTTGAGGGCTAAATAAAACATCTTGCTCCCAGAGTTAAGGTACTATGAGCCAAATAGCCCTCTGATAGAGTGGCTTGCAGCTATGAAACTCCATCCCCATAGGCATTAGAATAACAATTTGCAGAATTGCCAGGGATAAATCTTGGGTGGAACCGAGGTGTTCACGTCTGAGCTGCAGCCGCAGAGCCTCAGCCCTCGCAGCAGTACACGCTGATGCTCTGTGATGGATGCTATGGATTACCTCTCAAAGTCCCTGGCATCTCTGGTTGGGATCAGCGGTGCTTTTTATTTCCCAGTGTGTTTCAGACCACTTCCTATACAAAGACCGCAAATGGATAATTATGGAAATAGATATGATTTGAGAGCTGGAAGGGATCCTAGAAATAATAGGAAGCTAGGTCCTCACTTTGCAAACGAGTAGTTGAAGCCCAGAAAGGAGGATTGCTCCTTCCAGCATCAGGCAGCCTGATTTTGGCTAGGCCAGGGACAAAGCGTATGTGTACTGATATCTGGTCCATGCTTGTTTCTGTTTTCTTTGCTTTTCTTCAACCAGCAATGGCTCCTACTCACCAAAGAAACCAAAAATCCATTTGGTACATGGCTTTACAAGATCTGCTGAAACCTGCCTATTTCTCTAACTTTTCCCCCCTGTGTTTTACCTTCCCACTTCCATCACCTTCCTTCACCAAGTGCTTTTATTTTGAGCCACTTCCAACTTCCCATGATTCTCTTAATACAGGTGAGTGAGTTGGTCTCACCTGCAATAGGCGGAATTCCTCTATGTTCAGCTTTTAATATCTTGGCTCCTCCACAAAACTTTGCCTACTTCCTGAAAGTGAAGGTGAAAGTCACTCAGTCATGTGCTTTATGATCCCATGGACTATAGAATCCATGGAATTCTCCAGGCCAGAATACTGGAGTGGGTAGACTTGCCCTTCTCCAGGAGATCTTCCCAATCCAGATATCAAACCCAGGTCTCCCACATTGCATTTCTTTCTTGAGATTCTTTACCAGCTGAGCCACAGGGGAAGTCCTGCCTACTTCCTACTTCAGAGTAAGTTGCTTCCTCACAAGATTCTGGATAAATATCTCAAAGCATCTACTCAGTAGTAGCAGTTGAAACAATTTTTAATGTGTTAGTTTTTTTTTTCTTGATGATCAAGATTTTATCTTACTTATTTCTGTATTCTCTCTCCAATCTTTCCCTCACCCAACATTTGGCACAGACTCTAAAACAGGGCAGAGTTTCAGTAAATGTTAAACCAGGAAAAAATGGGCAGCCCAACTGATCCTATTGACAAAATGGAGTGTCAGTGACTCAGACATTCTTATAATCTGTAACTGGTACTGGCCGTAGCGAAAGCTCTAATGTCCGTAGTGGCAGATTATACAAAGTTCGAGCTTAAACGACCAAATGATAAATTTACTATCCTTTTTTCTATTAGTAGTACAGACTTTAGAACCAGGTGTTTTGGTTCAGAGCCCAGTTCTGCTACTTATTAGCTAGTCTGTGATAAGTTCATAGATTACTTTCCTTTTATGAGTCTCAGTTGCTTTTCCTGTAAATTGACAATAATAATGGTATTTCTTAGGGGTTTTATAAAGATTAAATGAATATATATATATTGAGTATGTATATAAACGTTCACTCAGAAAGGACATTTGGCAAGTTCTGCATAAAAATGAATTTTTTGTCTCCGTTTCCTCATTCCTCTTTTTACTCTTAATATAACAGTTACACTAAGCTTAATGAATGGGCTTAATCTATTAGGATGAGAGAAGCCAAACAAACAAAAGAGATACCGATAAGAATTTGTAGATTTCTAATTCTTTAGGGTATAATCTAATACTATAGTCATTTATCATGTTGCTCAAATTATTCCAAGCAGAAGCTTTTAGCAATCACTAATTGAAGTCAATTATACATGGAAAGTGTTAAGAGTAGAGCCCTACATATACAGTTGTTCCTGCTCCGGTAGACCAAGGCACGTTTGGTCAACCTGCTCTTTAGATCAAGTTACACGGAGTTCCTGTTGTTATTCAGTTGCTCAGTCATGTATAACTCTTTTCAACCCCATGGGCTGTAGCATATCAGGCTTCTGTGTCCTTCCCTATCTCCCGGAGCTTGCTCAAACTCATGTCCATTGAGTCAGTGATGCCATCCAGCCATCTCATCCTCTGTTGTCCCCTTCTCCTCCTGCCCTCAATTTTCCCCAACATTAGGGTCTTTTCTTCGTATCAGGTGGTCAAAGTATTGGAGTTTCAGCTTCTACATCAGTCTTTCCAATGAATATTCTGAATTGATTTCTGGATATTTCTGATTGATTGGTTTGATCTCCTTGCAGTCCAAGGGACTCTCAGGAGTTTTCTCCAGCACCACAGTTCAAAAGTATCAAGTCTTTGGTGCTCATCCTTCTCTATGGTCCAGCTCTCACATCCATATGTGACTACTGGAAAACCCATGGCTAGACTATGTGGACCTCTGTCATCATTTTGCATTTCTTCTATTTAAAGGTATGGGCAGTATTATGAAATTTATAAATAATGCAGGGGAAAATGAAGAAAATAAATTGATTCTTGCTCCCTAGGCCTAAAACGATACTCAAGTTCCCACCCCTTCTCTAAAAGCTGAGGTTGAGTAAATGTGTGACTGCACTGATTCCATTCAGATACAACATTAAGTGGGAATGCATGCTGTGGACTACACGATTATGTCATGCCCAAGAAGTCTTTGTGGTTTAGATGAGACTCTGTTTCTCTTTGAGGAATAGAAGAAGCCACCTGGAATTGCAAGTAAAAGTGGTTTGTCCTTACAAGCGTATCCATTTGATTTGCCAGATTGGGTATATAAGCGCAGATAGGACAGTAGTGGACTCCAGAAAAGAGATTCTTCCACGGGTCTACCAGATAACCAGCCTTCAGCAATGACCAAGGTCTGTGCCAAGGGCTCATTATGTACTTAGAGCAGCAACTATTGAGGCTGACTTTTGCCAGGGGTCAGTTCATCTGCTGACACAGATCAACAGAGGCAAGAAACAACTCAGAGCACAAGGCCAAGATGCACACAACTGTCTCTGTAGCATGTACACAATTCAAACAGAGCAGAGGCAGGGTTTCCGGAACAAATCATTTCCGTCCCCAACTCTCACTTCACTGAACTTGATTCATAACACATACAGGTTCCAAAACACTCTATAAAGATGACATAGCTCATTTTAATTAGTGCTTGCTAAAACTTCCATTTGGAATAAATTGAGCAACACAATAAATACCTGTAGTATTAGATTATAACCTAAAGAATCAGAGAACTACAAATTCATATTGATATGAATGTCTAGCTGAATAAATAAATGAAGGAAAAGCAGCAACTCTTCCTTACTGGAGAATTTCAGTGAATAACTGTGGAAAAATGGAAGACGTTAGACAACCACCATTGGAATGCCAGGGTTATAATTTCCAATGACAGGAGCCACTAATGGATATTGACGTAAGAAAATTTAAGCAGAAAAAGGAGTATTTGCATAGTCTCAAAGTATCTTTTTCAAAATATTCATGAATTACAAAGAAAAATGAAAAGTTTGTGAGGGAATTACAGCACACACAATCTTAACAAAGCAATAAAAGTTAAAATCATTGCTACTATGTATTAGCATTGTTAACTCCTTGCTGTCATGCACTGGAAAGTGCATAGCAATTCTGTATTATCCTTTTCAAAAATGCATTTGTTGTTCAATGGCTGAGCTGTGTTCGACTCTTTGTGAGCCCATGGACTGCAGCACTCTAGGCTTCCCTGTCCTTTGCTATCTCCTGGAGTTTGCTCAAACTCATATCCATTGAGTTGGTGATGCCATCCAACCATTTCATCCTCCTCCTGCCCTCAATCTTTCCCGGCATCAGGGTATTTCCAATGAATTAGCTGTTTGCATCAGGTGGCCAAAGTATTGGAGCTTCAGCCTCAGCATCAGGCCTTCTAATGAATGTTCAGAGTTGATTTCCTGTAGGATTGACTGGTTTGATCTCCTCGCAGTCCAAAGGACACTCAAGAATCTTCTCCATCACCACAATTCAAATGTACCAGTTCTTTGGGGCTCAGCTTTCTTTATGGTCCAACTCTCACATCTGTACATGACTACTGGAAAAACCATAGCTTTGATGAGACGGACCACATCATCTCAATCAAACTGTGAGAAAACACCAGACAAACCCAAACCGAGAAACACCGCACGAAATAACTGCTTGGTACTCTTCAAAAGCTTAACAGTCATAAAAGGCCAAGAAAGACTGAAGGCGTGTCACAGACTACAGGGAATGTGAAAACTCAATACAGTGTTGCACTTGGATTAGATCCTGGAACAAAAAGAAGACATAAAGAAAAGTGGTAGAATTCAAGTGAGTTCTGTACTTTAGTTAATAGTGCTTTTCCAAGTTAATTTCATAGTTTTGATACAATGTTCTATGCTTGTGTAAGATGGTAAGATGACAGGAGCTGAGTGTGCAATCTGCACAGTTCTCTATACCACTTTGAAAATTCTCCTGCAAGTTTAAAGTGATCTAAAAATTAGCAGTTAAAAATTTTCTGAAAGGGGCCATTTTCCATACGTCATGTAATGTGTTTTCTTCCCTATTTTGGGTCTGAATATCAGAAAGCTATTAATCTTCTTATTGTGCATCTACTATTGGAAGGACAATGTCTTGCCTTTCAAATTTATAGTCATTGAGGCAAAAAAAAAAAAATGTCAATACCAAAAACTTGGTGAACCATATTTTCTGCTCTCCTACCCTAGCTAAGATAGCTTTTCATACAGGAACTAATAATGCTTTAGCTTTTCTTTTTCATAGAAGAAGTCATTGAAACAAATATTGGAGCAATAGATAAAAGGAGATGGGGTAGAGAACAGCAAGATATTTGAAATAGGGCTCAAAAAAGCTTAAGGTGTCCCTGAGAGTCTGTGTGAGACTTTGAGCTGGTGTTTCCCAGAGAGCATTCAACTGACTAATAATCTTGCAAAATGTCTGGCAAGAAGTGTTCCATTACAAATATCTTTGGGAGGCCCCTACACATTCCACTTCTTTGATGATCAGAAGGCATATTTGTAATAGCCTATTTTCTCTTTGAGGGGCAGAAGGCATATTGCTAATTGAAAACTATAGGAAATCTTGCAGCTAGAAACAAAATTATTTAATTTTGCTTATATTACTGAATCTTAAACATTTGAAATAAGAGTTTTTTCATATTCTACCTATTAACATTATGAATGGTGAGTGTTTCACAAAATTTAGAGAATGACATTCTAGCACATAATTTCCTCCAACAGCTCCACATATAAAGAAGCAAAACTGGAAATGAGAGAGATGATGGAGAGCAGTGTGGCCTCTTCTCTTCTTCCTCTTTCTTTGAATGAAAAAAAAAAGTACAGATTTTAATATCCTGTGGAAAAGGAAGCTGGAGATTAAATATGGAGGGAAAAGGTAGGCAGTAAAATGAAATTTCATGGTCTGAGAGCATTAAAATGTTATTGAAAATTCTATTTTTTTTCTTTTTCTCTCTTCTTTTTGCAGTAGGCAGTAAGGACTGTAATCCCCTTAGCATTCTGGAGCCACACATTAGGACAGAAATAATTCAATTTAGAACATAGGAAGTATGTGTATATAGGAATATTTTATTAAGCTAAAGAACATGAAATTAATTGTACTTCTTCCAATATTTTGAGTTAAATTGTACCCACTTTCAGTGTTCTAAACACTATTACTGCTGCTTTCTTTCATTGTACCTTTCCTTATTCAAAATGACACATAAAATATGTGTACTTAATATATTTGAGAGAGAGAGCAACTTGAATATGAGCTGCTATCTCGTGTGCATGTACGAACACGTTGATCAAGGTTAAAAAGAGGATATTTCGCCTAGCATAGAATAAGTATGCATCTAAGCTGACTACAGGGAAATTTTATTTCCTTCCTTTCTAATCATTTTCAAGTGGTAGAAACATGACTATTTATGATTCTAATGAAAGTCTCTTAGTTTTCTGGCGTTTTAGAGATTATTTTAGCTTTTCTTAAATGTAACCTATTTGAAGAAAGAAGAAATAAATACAAGTTATTAATGATGTGAATTACATTGTCATGGCAACAAATTTTTCCAGGTACTCTACGCTCATACAACCATTAACCCCTAGTTTCTATTTAATATTCAAAAGAAATCATTTTGGGAAGAAAAAAAATTGCCTGCCATCAAAAAGGACAAGACCCTCCGTGTAAATTCAGATTATTTGCTCCAAATGAAAATAGCTTTCCAGTCCTAAAATGATTACAGTTTGCATTTTTCATATTTTCTTCCTGGCTGTCTTTTATTATTATGGGAAATTTATCACCGAAATAAAAATTCACCATCCTGGATTAACTTGAGATTTGTGACAAAGACAGCTGTACATAAAAATCTGTGTTCCTGTGCACATAGTTTGGCTGGAAGCAGCCACATTGTAAGGGTGTTCCCAGCCTGCCATGCACTGAGGTGGGGCCAAGTGTTTAATTCTTTTTGTGGAATATTAGAGAAGGGGACATGTTTCATTTCCATGCTAAGGTGGAAACTGAGCTAGGTATGATTCCTCCATATTGCTTGCCCTTCTTCTGGAGGATGCAAAGGACACTGAGGTCTTAGTCAGCTAAGAAGAAGGCACAAACTGGAAATAATCTGCATCCTCAAAGCACTTGGAAGACAGCCCTCACTGACCAAGAATACCTGAACAGATGAATTAGAGATATAAATTCTACTGAGTCTAGCCATGGACATTTTGAGGCAACATTTGTAATACTAGATTGCAACCCAACCTATTATAATGCTTTGCTAGTTAACTGGTATGGAGAAGTCAATGGCCACCCACTCCAGTACTCTTGCCTGGAAAAGCCCATGGATGGAGGAGCTTGGTGGGCTGTGGTCCATGGAGTCGCACAGATTTGGACACGACTGAAGTGACTTTACAGTCCAACTCTCACATCCATACATGACTACTGGAAGGAGCGCCAAGGAATTGATGCTTTTGAACTGTGGTGTTGGAGAAGACTCTTGAGTCCCTTGGACTGCAAGGAGATCCAACCAGTCCATTCTGAAGCAGATTGGCCCTGGGATTTCTTTGGAAGGAATGATGCTGAAGCTGAAGCTCCAGTACTTTGGCCACCTCATGCGAAGACTTGACTCCTTGGAAAAGACTCTGATGCTGGGAGGGATTGGGGGCAGGAGGAGAAGGGGACGACCGAGGATGAGATGGCTGGATGGCATCACGGACTTGATGGGCGTGAGTCTGAGTGAACTCCTGGAGTTGGTGATGGACAGGGAGGCCTGGCATGCTGCGATTCATGGGGTCGCAAAGAGTCAGACACGACTGAGTGACTGAACTGAACTGAACTCAAGTGACTTAGCAGCAGCAGCAGCAGTTAACTGGTACAGTAATTCATTAAACACACTCGGAAATGTTAGTCATGTCTGAGTACATTTATCTATTAAAATAAATAGATGTTATTGTACATGACGGATGACTGAAACCAATGGATGACTATTGTTCTCTGCTGTTTTAATTTCCTAATTTTCATGCAGTTTTATATTCAATGATTTTAGGTTCAGTACTAAATTGATTAAAATCTTGGTCTCAAAGCAAGCCTCACAAATTTTACTTATACTATACTAACCATTGTCAAGGGGACAAAAACATTACTGGCTAAAATTTCTTACAAAGAAAAGCAACTTAGAAAATGCACAATTTTCTAACAAAATTTCTCAATCCTTGAGCAAGAATTTGTGTTCTTTATATGAAATTCAGTCCCTTTTCCAGTCTTTCTGTATTTTCATTACTTTGTAACTGATATCTATCTTATTGATCAGCTGACTTTATTTAAGTTCTTTCTGAGTCAACATTGAATAAAATATTGAATAACCCAGATAGCGTCACCAATTGGGTAGCAGCACTGATTCAATGGAGATGAACTTGGGTGAACTCCGGGAGATGGCCCCTAGGGCCAGGGAGGCTTGGTGTGCTGCTGTTCATGGACAGAGGCAGGCATGACTTATCGACTGAACAACAGCAACAACAAGGCCAGAAAGGAACTGAGGAAAGAATTATGTGATGTGACATTGGAAAGTTTCCACAGATTTAAGCCTGATTGGTTGTTCAAATCATCACTTCCACACATTGCTCTACTATTGGGCATCCCCTTCTACCTTCACCTGGAAGCTGACATGAGGCCCATCAGCCTGAGGGTCCTTGCATGAATATTCCAGAGGGTTCGTGGATCTTTATCCCTTTTCAGCTCCAACCAGTGACATTTAGCACCTAATTCATATTTAAATATTAACATGGTTTCTCCAATATTCAATGTTTTTGTGTGTGTTGCAAAACTGTCTAACAGGTTCCATGCTTCTTTTGAGATTATTCTCAAACTCCAAGGTCAATAGCACTGTGCTGGCCATGTAACGGGCACAAACCATAATTTCTGGCTGCTATTCTAACCTCAGGTAAGAAGCATTTTGCCATGTTTGTTGTTTTGGGAGCTTGCTTTGCATATGTAATATTGTATTAGTTTGCTGGGGCTGCCACAGCAAAATATCCCGGACCAGGTGGCTCCCGATTCCCAGGTGGTGCTACAGGTGAAGAACCTGCCTGTCAATGCAGGAGACTGGAAGGAGATGTGGGTTTGATCCCTGGGTAGAGAAGGTCCCCTGGAGGAGGGCACAGAGACCCAGCATTCTTGCCTGGAGAATCCCATGGACAGAGGAGCCTGGCGGGCTATGGTCCATAGAGTTACACAGAGTCAGACACAACTGAGCAACTTGGCACTTAGCAAGCATGGGTGGCTTCACCAATAGACATTTATTTTCTCACAGTTCTGGAAGCTGGGAGTCTAAGCTTGTCAGCAGGTTTGCTTTCTTCTGGGCTTTCTCTCCGCAGCTCGCTTGCAGACGGCTACCTTCCGGCAGTGTCCTCATGTGGCCTTTCCTCTGCACCAGCGCATCTCCATGTCCCTCTGTGTGTCCTGATCTCAGTTTCTTACAAGGACACTATTCAGGTCAGGCTAGGGCCTATCCTAAGGGCCTTATTTTCATCTATTCACCCTTTAGAGGCCCTATCTCTGAACTGTCACCTTCTGAGGTCCAGGGTTTAAGGACTCAGCATATGGATTTGGGAAGGACACAATCCAGCCCCAAATGAGCATCTTGAGGTTTAGAGTTTTTGACGAACATCAGTGTTGCCCATGAGCAGTTTTAAAATCACCTGCATCACACTTTAATATGCAAACCCCTGCTTCTTCATTCTGGATACTGTGAATACAAATCATTCAGGGTATGGCTTGGGAAACTTTATTTTAAATAAACATCAATGGTGAGTCTTAGGTGCATTATTTAGAGCTGGAAAACAACTCGTATAAAACATGAGAATTTTCTTTATAGTCTGAGCAAAGGGTGGGGGCAGGGCAGAGATTCATCTGCTCTTTGATTACTGAGTTATTTATACTCACGTCTAAATGTGGCTAGGATGACCACACTGTCATTCAAGCTTAACCCTCTCTCCATTCTAACTGACAATTTCTTGGAGAGGCCATCGCCTGTGGGTTGTTGCTATGGTAACCCAGAGAGGCCCGCAAGGTGTGCTTAGAGGATAGCTAAGACCCTAGTAGAGTCTGGGTGGATGGGATCTAAAGAGACCCCCTGACTTGCTAACAAGTCAGATGGTCAAGTCTTTGCAGAACTCCACCACAGAGGTGATGAGAGGGTTTTCTGGCCAATAGTGTATCATCAAACAAGGGAAAGAAGAGTGACTAGAAGGAAATCAGAATATTCCTCCCTTAAGCCCCACCAACCATTCAATGAAAAGCAGTGCCAACTGATTCTCGATTTCCAGGACTTGAGGGCTTGAGGGAGGTTGGTAGGAAAACGGTCCCTGCTTGTTTGGAGGATGGACTGGCTGGGTTCAAGGGGACTTTAGGCTTGTCTTCAGTTTGGTCTTTTCTCACAANAGCCCCACCAACCATTCAATGAAAAGCAGTGCCAACTGATTCTCGATTTCCAGGACTTGAGGGCTTGAGGGAGGTTGGTAGGAAAACGGTCCCTGCTTGTTTGGAGGATGGACTGGCTGGGTTCAAGGGGACTTTAGGCTTGTCTTCAGTTTGGTCTTTTCTCACAAATCTAGGAGCCACAGTAAAAGGGACATTAAAGAAGGAAAGAGTCTTTCTCTCCCTATCTGCTGGAGGCCTACAGCACAGTCGAATTCGTCGCCATTTGTTAAAAAAAAATTCCACTCAGCACTTTTCGTCATGACGACTTCGGGGTCACTGCTCACTGACTCTGAGGAGCAGTGCCGATTCTCTCAGTGGTGCTTGTGGTGGTGGAGGGGTTTCGAGTAAATAAAGGTTGGCTTTTAAATTTTCTATTAAGAATTTATTTTTCAAAGCAGTCTTAAGTTCAAGGCAAAGTTGAAAAAGTACAGAGATCGGCCATGTACTCAGAGCACCGGCACGTGCATNGACTCTGAGGAGCAGTGCCGATTCTCTCAGTGGTGCTTGTGGTGGTGGAGGGGTTTCGAGTAAATAAAGGTTGGCTTTTAAATTTTCTATTAAGAATTTATTTTTCAAAGCAGTCTTAAGTTCAAGGCAAAGTTGAAAAAGTACAGAGATCGGCCATGTACTCAGAGCACCGGCACGTGCATAGCCTTCCTCTTTTCAATAGTCCCTATCTTCCAGGGTGGTGCCTTTGTGACAGCTGAGGAACGTACAGTGGCCCGTTACTGTCACCCAGAGTCCATAGTTTGCATTAAGGTCCCCTCTTTTCAACACTTTTGCTGGAGTATAGTTGATTAACACTGTATTAGTTTCTGTATGTGGGCGTTCGCTCCTTTTCTCAGCCATGTCCAACTCTGCAACACCACGGACTGCAGCCCACCAGGCTCCTCTGTTAACCACGGGATTTTCCAGATAAGAATACTGTAGTGAGTCGCCATCGGAGAAGGCAATGGCACCCCACTCCAGTACTCTTGCCGGGAAAATTCCATGGATGGAGGAGCCTGGTGGGCTGCAATCCATGGGGTCACTAAGAGTCGGATATGACTGAGCAGCTTCCCTTTCACTTTTCACTTTCATGCATTGGAGAAGGAAACGGCAACCCACTCCAGTGTTCTTGCCTGGAGAATCCCAGGGACGGGGCAGCCTGGTGGGCTGCCGTCTATGGGGCCACACAGAGTTGGACACGACTGAAGGGACGCANGTTTGGAGGATGGACTGGCTGGGTTCAAGGGGACTTTAGGCTTGTCTTCAGTTTGGTCTTTTCTCACAAGTCTAGGAGTCACAGTAAAAGGGGCATTAAAGAAGGAAGGAGTCTTTCTCTCCCCATCTGCCGGAGGCCTACAGCACAGTCGAATTCGTCGCCATTCGTTGAAAAAAATTCCACTCAGCTCTTTTCGTCATGACGACTTCCGGGTCACTGCTCACGGACTCTGAGGAGCAGTGCCGATTCTCTCAGTGGTGCTTGTGGTGGTGGAGGGGTTTCGAGTAAATAAAGGTTGGCTTTTAAAATTTCTATTAAGAATTTATTTTTCAAAGCAGTCTTAAGTTCAAGGCAAAGTTGAAGAAGTACAGAGATCGGCCATGTACTCAGAGCCCCGGCACGTGCACAGCCTTCCTCTTTCCAATTGTCCCTATCTTCCAGGGTGGTGCCTTTGTGACAGCTGAGGAACGTACAGTGGCCCGTTGCTGTCACCCAGAGTCCATAGTTTGCATTAAGGTCCCCTCTTTTCAACACTTTTGTTGGAGTATAGTTGATTAACACTGTATTAGTTTCTGTATGTGGGCGTTCGCTCCTTTTCTCAGCCATGTCCAACTCTGCAACACCACGGACTGTAGCCCACCAGGCTCCTCTGTTAACCATGGAATTTTCCAGATAAGAGTATGTAGTGAGTTGCCATCGGAGAAGGCAATGGCACCCCACTCCAGTACTCTTGCCGGGAAAATTCCATGGATGGAGGAGCCTGATGGGCTGCAATCCATGGGGTCACTAAGAGTCGGATAGGACTGAGCAGCTTCCCTTTCATTTTTCACTTTCATGCATTGGAGAAGGAAACGGCACCCCACTCCAGTGTTCTTGCCTGGAGAATCCCAGGGACGGGGCAGCATGGTGGGCTGCCGTCTATGGGGCCACACAGAGTCGGACACGACTGAAGGGACGCAGCAGCAGCAGCAGCAGCAGCAGCAGCAGCAGCAGCAGTGNCACTCCAGTGTTCTTGCCTGGAGAATCCCAGGGACGGGGCAGCATGGTGGGCTGCCGTCTATGGGGCCACACAGAGTCGGACACGACTGAAGGGACGCAGCAGCAGCAGCAGCAGCAGCAGCAGCAGCAGCAGCAGTGGGTTGCCATTTCCTGCTCCAAGGGATCTTCCCAGCCCAGAGACTGAACCTGTGTCTCTCGCATCTCCTGCACCGGCAGTGGGGTTCTTTACCACTGAGCCACCTGGGAAGCCCCCGTGTTAGTTTCTGCCAAACCGTAAAGTGAATCGTTTAGACATATACATATATCCACTCTCTTTAGCTTCTTTTTCCATATGAGCCATAACAGAGTACTGGATAGAGTTCCCTGTGCTATACAGTAGGTCCTTATTAGTTATCTATTTTACACTCAGTANCCAAACCGTAAAGTGAATCGTTTAGACATATACATATATCCACTCTCTTTAGCTTCTTTTTCCATATGAGCCATAACAGAGTACTGGATAGAGTTCCCTGTGCTATACAGTAGGTCCTTATTAGTTATCTATTTTACACTCAGTGGTGTGTATACGAGCATTTATTCTTGATGCTGTATGTTCTATGCATTTAGACAAATGCACAGTGACATGCCTCCTTAATTATATTATCACACAGATTATTTTCACTGCTCTATGAATCCTGTGTGCTTCACATATTAATCTCCCATCAACCTCTGGCAACTTCGAATTTCTTTTCCTATAGTTTTGCCTTTTCCATTAATATCGCATAGTTGGAATCATATATAAATATATATTATATGAAAATTAAAGTCATTCAGTCATGTCCGACTCTTTGTGACACACATGAACTGTAGCCCACTAGGCTCCTCTGCCCATGAGATTCTCCAGGCAAGAATAATGGAGTGTGTTGCCATTCTCCTTCTCCAGGGGATCTTCCCAATCCAGAGACTGAACCCTGGTCTCCCACCCTGCAGGCGGACTTTTTTACCATCTGACCCACCAGGCCGACTATCATGTATTTAATAGTACGTAATGTCTTGCAAGTCCCTTAGGCTGCAAGGAGATCCAACCAGTCCATCCTAAAGGAGATCAGTCCTGGCTGTTCATTGGAAGGACTGATGCTGAAGCTGAAACTCCAATACTTTGGCCACCTCATGCGAAGAGTTGACTCATTGGAAAAGAGCCTGATGCTGGGAGGGATTGGGGGCAGGAGGAGAAGGGGACAACAGAGGACGAGATGGCTGGATGGCATCACCGACTCGATGGATGTGAGTCTGAGTAAACTCCAGGAGTTGTTGATGGACAGGGAGGCCTGGCGTGCTTCGATTCATGGGGTCACAAAGAGTCGGACACGACTGAGCGACTGAACTGAACTGAATGTTTTCAGAATGAACTTTTTAAAATTATGTAAAATATACATTTGTGGCACATTAAAACTTCTCATCTCAATTATTAATATTATTGTCATTGTTATTATTACAAGTTATACTGAGGAAGCCACCAGTTGCTGGGGAACAGCTCTTAGGCTGCAGTAAACACAGGGAATATTGCTTCAGAAAGCAATATTGACGGGATACTTGAATGAAAGCTCTGATTTCATTTTGCCAGAATTCTGAGGGATGTCATCCCATGATAGACACAGATCTTCTTTATTTTATTGGGGAGGAAGTGGTAATGGTAGAGATACATAAATGTTTGGATATTTTTAAGCTTCACTGAAATTTTCAAAAAAAATTTTAACAGATTACTATTCCAATTTCTGTAAAGGCTACAGCAAACTACAGTGTTCCCACAATAGGATGAGGTACTTGCCAACATTTTATTATGTCTCAGTGAGCTGAGTGCAGAAGATGCTTGGGGCTGGTACCCTGAGATGACNCAAAAAAAATTTTAACAGATTACTATTCCAAATTCTGTAAAGGCTACAGCAAACTACAGTGTTCCCACAATAGGATGAGGTACTTGCCAACATTTTATTATGTCTCAGTGAGCTGAGTGCAGAAGATGCTTGGGGCTGGTACCCTGAGATGACCCAGAGGGATGGTACGGGGAGGGAGGAGCGAGGGGGGTTCAGGATGGGGAACACGTGTATATCTGTGGTGGATTCATGTTGATGTATGGCAAAACCAATACAATATTGTAAAGTAATTACCCTCCAATTAAAATAAATAAATTTATATTTAAAAAAGAAAGAAATTTAGATGATGCTTAGAAGAGCTAGAGTCTGACTTGTTGCAATTCTGTGAATTGTTAGGATCATGCTTGCATGACTCAGCACAGACTAAGCCTGAAAAGAGTACCTACCTTGTTTATATGTTTAAACCTGGTCTTAATTATCTAATGACCACATATTTACTCATTAATATGACACAGACTTAGCATTAGAATTTAAAGGCATCTAATGGAGAAAAAGAGGGGTCATTAAAGTCTAAGTCATTCTGATGCCAAATTCTTGCTGAGGTCTTAGAGATGGCTTCTTAATCGGATTTCCTGAAAACAGAGCCTGAAACATAAGCTAATATTTGGGTAGTTTATTTGGGAAGATGATCCCAGGGGCAGAAAATACTGGATAATGAGAGTCCAATGAAGAAGAAGCAAAAGTAAAAAGAAGGTGTTATCCATCTCACGGGCTACAGGCACTTGAGTTTGCCTGAGACTCCTGAGAAGGCTTCAGAAATGCAGTTCAGAACATTCCCTAAGGAATCAAAGAGGGAAACACCTATCTGCGTCTTCTTACTGTATTGGTTAAAAAATGGTCCCTGGGCATTGACCTCCATCCCCAAACACACACACACACACACACACACACACACACACACACACACACACATTTTAGCTGTCAGGGCATAAGAGAAGCCCCGAACAGCAAGTAAAAGCTACTTCGTTGGCCTCAGGCAGAGGTTGTACCTGCCGGAAGAGAAGCCATTGGAAGCTTAGAAGACATTGACCCCTGCAGTCATGAATGGGGTAAAGTTAGATAAAGATGCTTTTGACATGGCACAGGACAGGGTTCTGATACAAAGAGAAGATTCCTTAAATGACTCTATATATGCATTTATCCCTATTTTGTACCAAGTTTCCTATTAAGCATAGTGTATGTGGACATTCCATGGTAGAAGTGCTTTCTTAGGAAAAACTCCTTGACCTCAATGAGCAAGTCAGGGAAAACTGATATTTGAAGCAAGTTAGAAACTGGAAAAGGGCAGTTTTCATTCCAATCCCAAAGAAAGGGAATGTCAAAGAATGCTCAAACTAACGCACAATTGCACTCATCTCATATGCTGGTAAAGTAATGCTCAAAATTCTCCAAGNGAGTACCGGAGTGGGTTGCCATTGCCTTCTCCAGAGGATCTTTCCGACCCAGGGGTTGAACCCACACCTTCCACATTGTAGGAAGATGCTTTACTGTCTGGGCCACCAGGGAAGTCAAGGCAACTAAGGCTTAGTGGAATTAAGTGATTTAGTAATCCCACATTCAGTAACTAGGAGAGCCAGCACTAGCTGTAGGGCCTGTGACTTCCAAGCCGGTGACCTTTCCAGGACAGAATCACATGGGAGAGCACTGGGCACGAGCCATAGTCATAACTCTGAGATTCAGCAACGCTCACACAGTGAAATGCGTGTAGATTGAATCGGATGGAGTAAAACATGCTCCAAGGAAAAACCACGCTAGTGTTTTCAGAACCAGTCGCAGTCCTAGGAATATNCACATTCAGTAACTAGGAGAGCCAGCACTAGCTGTAGGGCCTGTGACTTCCAAGCCGGTGACCTTTCCAGGACAGAATCACATGGGAGAGCACTGGGCACGAGCCATAGTCATAACTCTGAGATTCAGCAACGCTCACACAGTGAAATGCGTGTAGATTGAATCGGATGGAGTAAAACATGCTCCAAGGAAAAACCACGCTAGTGTTTTCAGAACCAGTCGCAGTCCTAGGAATATGATAAATTCTCAAACAATGTCAATAACCTTGCAATTCTACTGCCACAGGTATAAATGAGGCAAGTTCTGAATGCCTGGGGGATGAACTTAAAGAAGGTGCGTATCGATAAAAATGAGGAGGACTAGGCAGATACAGGCTCTTAACTGGCAAGGAGAGACATGCTTTCTACTTCTGCAGTGACGGCTGGAGAGAAGCCATTTCTAATCCTGTAACATGAGTGACCTAGGTATTCTAGATTTTAATACACAGGGGCAGTTTTCAGCTTCTAGCCTTTTTCACTATTTATTGTTTCTAATAACCGTTTATTGTTCCTAATAAGCTCAAAGCATTGTACTTCTGACTGCGAGGGCACAAGGTCACTATTCTTAAGTCATGATTGACAGTCCAGCTAAGGAAATAAGCCTTGAGCACATGCAGTTTTAATCCAAGGCAGTAAGACAGTGCTGGGAGAGGCTTTCAGACAACATGTGTTAACAGCGGGGGTGAAACAGGGTGATTAGCAGCTGCTTTGTGTCTTTCCGCTGGGATGTCCCTGGAAGCCACCTGTAGTGACAGCTGCGACTGGTCTCCTTGGCAGGCCTCTAGCAGAACCTGTCGCCCTGCCCCGCCAATCTGTTGAATTTTGCATGTTTTAAGAAATGCTATCTAGGCCATGATCAACTTTTGGCCTTCTTTCCTCCAGGCATTGCCCCAGGGCCCTTTCCACAGGGTCCCACACTGACTTTTAAACCCAGGGTCAGAAGACTGATAAAGGAAGAATATTTAGCAAAAAATCTGTATAGATCAGAGATCTTATCAAAATCTGGATGGGGTATTTCTGGCAAAATAAAAATCTGTGAATAAATATGGATAGATATTTCAAAGGAGTGTTCTGAATATTCTTTCCTTAATTAGTAGTTGTAAATACTAAGCATGATTCCAATTTATAGGAAAGAAAGATGGTATATGAAGATAAAGAAGATAATTTTATTACTAGCTAGATAATATAGGATCCCAAAGGGTAAATGATTTATGACTTTCAAATTCATTTCAAGTGACCAACATAAATTTACCTTAATATTTAATTTTTATTCTTGCTTAAAAGATTTGCTGATGATAGCCAACCAATAAAAAACATTTTTTAAAAGGTGAATATTCTAATATTACTTTAAACTTGGAATTTTGACTTATCTTTCCTCCACTTTGACTCACATTTCTTCAAGTCAAATAAAAATCTAACTATTAAGTATGGAGAAATAAAGCAAGGTGATATTGACCAGATATTCTCCTAAAATCCCTAGAGTTAATAACTGTCAGGAAACACCCGATTCCTGTATGAACAGTGTGGGCGAGCCGCGTCCTCCAGGTTCATTCTGACCAGGAATTTGCTCCCAGCCTATAGATGGCAGTGCACCTACATTCCATTGCCACCGTCTAATCTTATTTCTCCTTCCAGTCACTCTCTTCTGCTAGTTTTCTCATTTATAGCAAATCACTGGAGAGGGAAATGGCAACCCATCCCAATATTCTTGTCTTGAAAATCCCATGGACAGAGGAGCCAGGCCAGGCTACAGCTCATGGGATCACAAGAGAGTTGGACTTAGCGACTAAACCTAACAAATTGTATAATGAAGAGAAAAATTCATGACTTTCCTGGGACATAATTTAAGAGACTACTGGAAAATTAAAGGGAAGCAAAAGAAAAATGAAAAAGAAAAATGCTTGAGGTAAAGACTGGCAAAAGACATTTTCACAGTCATAACTTGTTTTTTGTATTAGTCTTACTGAGGGCTAACGTGGGAACTGCTTTTTTATTAGACCATCTGGCATGATATCTTCTTCAGCATGGTCTAAGCTGAAAGATGGTGCCCTGTAGTATAGTTTAATGGTGTGTCATGCTGCCAATAAAGACATTTCTCTCAAGCAAGTAAGCTGGAATTGAGATATTTATGAGGAGACATAACCAGTACATCTAAAAGAATGGGCGCAATGACCAATTAGCCATAATGTTAAGTTTCAATGGGCAAGAACCACCCACTGAATGCTGCAGTGCTAGGGTCTTATTATCTGTTGCCCTGTCTGAGGAATCATTACTGCTAAGGAGAGATTTAATTCAATCTATCGATAGCAAGGCCATTAAACCTTTGATATCAGTTGTATTACGTGCATCAGATTTCTTAGCTAAAAAGGGATTTTTTATGGGGAATAATGGAAGATAATGAAGATAGAAACAATTTCTGAGACTAGGGTTCAGTGATTATCAGCATGCCAATATTTGCATTTTAGGCCCCGAGGAACTACACGGAGTACATCTGCCTGGTTAGCAAGACTTCATGAGCCATAAGAGATTTTGCTTTGCGTTACTTATTTTTTAACAAAATATCATGGGAGCTAGGCTCCTTTGCCTTTTTAAGCCACCTGTCTCCTGGAATAAACAGGTGTGTTGTGCAGGTAATGTTCTCAGTGTAAATAAGCACTGGCCAAAGAAAGGGCATGAGAGCAATACATTCACAACAGAGAAGTTAAATTACTGACAGCTTGGCCATTAGCGAGTAACTGTTGGGTTTGCAACACCTTTTTGTGTTGGCATCTGTCGAGGTTAAAAATTTGAGCTTTAAATGTGATGGTAGACTACTCAGATATCAACCTCCCAAACTGGCATTTTTGAATGATTATCTGTTAGATGATAATCAACACACTTTTATTATATCCAAATGCAGATCTGCCATGCTTTTATTTATGATACTTTTTCAAGTGAACTTTAAATTGACTAAACGCTCCCCCCGCCCCCCCCCACAATGTTTTATTAACTGTAAGGATGTCAGGAAAGTCACAGATTTACCATATTTTTTAATAATATAAGAAGTATATCATTTAGCATTTACACAGGGTTTCTGCGTTTAAAAAAGCTTGTGATATGCTACATGTGGGACTTCCCAGGTGGCTCAGTGGTGAAGAATTCACCTGCCAATGCAGGAGACACAAGAGACATGGGTTGGATCCCTGGGTCAGAAAGATGCCCCGAAGAAGGGAATGGCACCCTACTCACGCACTCTTGCCTGGGAAATTCCATGGACAGAAGAGCCTGGTGGGCTACAGTCCCTGGGGTCGCTAAGAGTTGGACAGGACTCAGCGACTGAGCACACACGTCCTGCACACACTGGATATACGTGGGCCATTATTGTTATTTCTAAACTTACTGAGTCTGATTAATGCTATCTACTAGAACAGAGTCATTACTAAAGCACTGCTAAGTACTTTGAAAATTGCAGTTACTTAATAAATTATCTTGGAATATTTGCTGATTGAAATAGGGGAATTTTGGAAAGGGAATGGAGTTTACTTACGGAGCATCTCCTGTGAATCAAGGTTCTTTACGTGTTATTGGGAAATCAGAGAAGCATTATAAAACAGAATTAATAGTATATTTTACAGATGATGCCACTGGGAGATAAATTTACTTTCATGAAGACGCAGAGATGGGAAGGAAGACACCCAGTTTTCAGTCCTCTGATCTGTTCCGATGGTGCGCTGCAGTGTCTCAGGCAGAAAACTCACACGCCTCCAAAGCCTAAGAAAGTGACACACTCATGCGGTAGACTAGATGGAGGAAAGTGCTTGGTGATCCTGGATTCCAAAGGCAGGTAAATAATTAGGCAGTAGTCGGTCCTCAGGTGAGCTGGAGAGGGGACGTCCTATCTGAACGTTATTCCTGCCACTCGGCTCCAGAAACGCTGACAGAGTTCTTAGACCATCCCGTTTCTCAAAAGAAGCCAGAAATCCAGGATTGTTTGTTCCTTTGTTTTTCTCTGAAATCTCCCAATTTTTCAATTTTGCAACTAATTTGAATGTAGACAAAAGTTAAATGAAAAGCATTCTCTAATGGTCATAGAGCCACTGCTTTTCAACTTCTGCTTTAGAGGGCGCTTCTGCCCTACTGCCATTTCCAAAGTGAAAGGCATGCTTGCAGGAAAAAAGAACATGGACATATTTGGCCCACTTGACTGGTTTTTAAAAGGAAGAAAAAGTAAAATAAGTTTGCATTGTGCTAAAAAGTAATTCTCTTTGAGCCCACTTCCTTTGACTTTTTATTTCATTCCTTGAGCTATTTTTCTTATCTCTTTATAGTTCTGAGAGGGTGATAGGGATCATAACTTCTCTAGGTCTGGATTTAGGCATCATGTTGGCCAATGAATGATGAACAGATTTCTGAGAATTTATACATGTTTCAAGCGGTATGGAAAGACTGTGGGTTAGAAGATGAGAAAGCATTTTTTTGCTGTTGTTTGTTTCTTTTAACCAGGAAGTCCCTTTTCTTGTACGAACTTCTATTTTCTCTTATGTAAAACCGAAGACTTGAATTTCAGCATGACTGAATAAAATGACCAATGAAATTGGTAAAGAATTTCAGTACTTCATTTTCACCACCAGTTGAATTCATTTACTTGTCTGATTTCGAAGAAAGGGTCAGTGTTTAGGTCATAGTGATTAAGGACATGTTTGTTTCTGTTGATTCTCTGACTGATTTGGTCAATACTGAAAATCCACTTAACGGTTTCAATCAACCTTTGAGGATCACTGTTAGAATAAATAGTGAAGGGTCACTCACAAAATACATCTTACTTAATTCAAATTTGATTTCCTATCATGTCCAATGGTTATGTCTAGGATGGTCGTTCCGGAGAAGGCAATGGCACCCCACTCCAGTGTTCTTGCCTGGAGAATCCCAGGGACGGGGGAGCCTGATGGACTGCCATCTATGGGGTCGCACAGAGTCGGATACGACTGAAGTGACGTAGCAGCAGCAGCAGCAGGATGGTTGTTCACCACGACTTTACAAGCTCTTTTAGCATTTCCTTCAAGGGATTCTCTATTGGGGAGATTCTGTCAACCAAACAAATAGGTACAGGAAAAGCATAAGTAAACCTCTAGTTTTGCATTAATCAAGACAAAGAAACCTGAGCATGCAATAAAAGCAGCAATTTTCAAGTAATATCAAATTGCCTTGTTTAGTTTGATGCTTGATATTTAGCTAACCTGAGCTCTTTGTTTTTTCATTTTAATTAGTAAGCACATGCTTTCCTTAGATAATAACTAGAAGCCTCCTGTTGCTATCATAATTAACATCTAGGTATCTAGGGATCATAAAATGAGAATAACTTCTGTGATCCACAATTTAGACATTAAACTCTGTGTATAACTCTTTTGTCCTCAGAAATACTTCTGGATGCCATTAGTAAGTCTCATCCTTCCAGGAGATTTTTGTAGATGAGTTGATGCTGTGTATTCATGATTATTTTTCCCCATTATTTGATGCGGGCAGTGAAAGGCTACATTTTCAAGAACATATATTTCAGGGAGGGTGGTCTTCAGCATGAGCTCTAGGCAGGAGAAAATGGGAAGAGTGATTATATACCACTTCCTGACCTGGCCCCAAATTCCCTATGAGATTCTTCGGCTTAATATCTCTTTCACCCTCGGGCAAGCCAGATGCAGAAAATCCATCTGTGGTTCCGAGGGCCACGAGTGTCATTTAGGAAAAAGGCCTCCCTTCCTATGAATCTATGGGCTGCTTTGGGTTGTGTTAGGTGTGTGCTATACAACTGTACTGTGTTAAGATCCTGAGCTTTTAGGATTTCCTGTGTCAATACCTGGGTGTTATTCATCCTTTATCCTGATGGATTTCTGTCATCTTTCCATTCATTCTGCCCTTCCTCATGAGTTTGAAAGGAAACATTTTCTTTTTTTTTAAATCAACTCTTGACCAGTTAATAGTCACATGATAACACTGCTGATGCTCAGAGTCTGAGTCTGGGAAGAAGGGCTATGTGTATATCCCCACATTCCAGATTAATGGTTTTGAGACATTAAGATGAAACCACTTTGGTCAAAGTCATGAAGCTAATAATGAATGAAGTTGGGACCCACATTCAAGTCTGTTGCCTCCAAATCTTAAAGATTATTCTATCAAATAAAGTCTTAGATCCTTAAGGCTGCATCTGATCAACTAATCAATGCCAGCAGAAGATTAACATCTTCCTACCAACCACTGGAAAATAAACAAAAACTTAGTATTCAAACTTCTAGACATATTGCTGAATTTTTATCCCCTTTATTTTTAGTCTAATTAGAACACTTTTATTTATTTACTTTTAGGATTCAAATATGATTTTTAAATTATTTTTTTTTATTGATTTGCAATGCTGAGTTGGTTTCTGGCTGTACAGTAAAGTGAATCAGCCATACATGTATGTTGACCCGGGTCTCTTGCATTGCAGGCAAATTCTTTACCATCTGGGTCAACAGGGAAGCCCATTTATACATGTATCCACTCTCTCAGGCTCCATTCCTACACAGCTCATTATAGGCACCAAGCATAGCTCCCTGCACGCGACAGTAGGCTCTTATTAGCTAGCTTTTATATATAGTCGTGTGTATATGGGCTTCCCTGGTGGCTCAGTGGTGCAAAGTCTGCCTGCCAGTGCAGGAGATGTGGGCTTGATTCCTGGGTCAAGAATATTCCCTGGAGAAGGAAATGGCAACATGCTCCAGGTTGCTTGTCTGGGAAAACACATGGGCAGAGGAGCCTGGTAGGCTACAGTCCATGGGGTGGCAAAGAGTCAACACAATCTAGTGACTGAACAACAACAGCAACAACGACAGCAAAGTGTGTATTCAGGACAGTGCATGCCCCGTAAGACGTGAGCTGCTCTCGCTCACGGTGATAGTGGTCAAGTGGTAGCGGCAGCACGAGCACATCAGGAGAGGTGTTTTGCGTCATATTGTTACACACTTGCTTTGTTTTACGGAAGGCCGTCCTGAGCCATATCAACCTTCTTTATGCATTTGCAAATAGTCTCAAATGTTTGGAAAATAATTTTTTTTTTCAAAACATAGAGTGAAGATATAAGGGGAAGAAAAGGATGAGATGGTTGGTTGACATCACCGACTCAATGGACAAGAGTCTGAGTAAACTCCGGGAGTTGGTGATGGACAGGAAGGCCTGGTGTGCTGCAGTCCATGGGGTCAGAAAGAGTCGGACACGACTGAGCGGCTGAGCTGAACTGAACTGAAGGGCATAAGACGTATCAGTGTCAAAAACTGGCTATGCAAAGAATACCTTATTTTTATGACAAGTGAACCCATTTCTTTGAATATTTATATTGATTCATTCTTCAGTGTTTCCATCTGAATCTATGCTAGCAAATACATCAGATAAAGGATATATTGTGTCTCTATCTGGTACCTCGTACGTGATACAAGATGAAAAACTGTCTTCTGAACAAATAAATGGTGAATATATGAGTGAAATAATGATCCTCAGCCTGGAAACCCTCGTTATAAACTTGCAGAGAGAGTCAAGTGGTTGTTTTTAGAAATCCGGCGGTAACGGAACGTTATCCTATAACGCTGCTGCTCTAGGTTAGGTAGGTCTCGTATCTCTTTCCTTTTGCCTAGGTGTAGATCAGATCAGGGTGCCACGCTGGATGTCTCCTGTTGTGCAGAAACTGACTGACACTTATGTCTAATCACAAATGAGGAAATGGATTAGCTGTTACACAATCAACGTTGTTGAAGAGGCAAGATTTTTTCAGAAGTGACTGATGGAAAAACAGCAGACTGTATTATTATCGGCGGTTGAACATGCTGTATTCAACATTAAAACAATAGACAATCAAGCAAAATAAGAATTAGTGTCTCCATTCCTTCCCTGGAAATAGGTTCATCAATTCCATGTATCTAGATTCCATATAAATGAGTTAATAGGCTATGTTTGTTTTTCTCTTTGACATGTGGACACAGCAGGGGAGGGAGAGAGTTGGACGAATGGAAAAAGAAGCATCAATATAAACAGAGAGCTGGGAAGAAGCTGCTGTGGAGCAGAGAGCCCAGTCTGGTGCTCTGTGATGGCTTCCAGGGATGGGATTTGGGGAGAGACGGGGTTTTGGAGGGAGGAGAAGTATGTATAATTATGGCTGATTTCCATTGCTATATGGCAGAAACCAACACAATATTATAAAAATTAAAAATAAATAAAATAATAATAATAAGTAAGAAATACTACCTCATTTAACAGATATCAAATAAATGCTAAGAAAAAAAAAGCTACTGTCTATATGTCTTGATTAGTACCTCATTAAAAAGGCATGAAAGCAAGGAAATTTATGGTTAATCCAGGAGAACACATACCTACTCTGATTTAGTCTGGGACTTGATTCAAAATCTTTATTAGTGTTGCCAGAAGTTATTCTGTTCCAGTTTCTAGGGACTTTCTACTACTGTTACATTTAAAAGGCAATCCTATAAAACAATCAGAGATTTTCTCCGCTAAGGGTGAAACAAGAAGTCACACTTCCAATCAGTCCCTAATTCAACCTGAATTAAGTATATCAACCACTGTATCTTAGAGTTGGTAGGCTTTTTCTGTTTCTTTTTTTTCTGAATTATGCATCCCACTGGGATCTGTAAAGCTTGGTTCAAATCTGGAAATCTCACAAAAACAGAATCTCATGAAATTTTCAAGGCTCTATGCCTTGATCAGCTTGAAAGTGCGCTGGCACAGCCGGCATCAGCTCCAGCCAAGTCATGGATGTGCGGAGGGGCCCAGCAGTACAGAATGCACGGCAACTTTAGAAAGTTCCGTTCAAAGTGTTTTTGAAACTTCCCAGAAGCAGTGCCATAATTTCTGGGCAGTGGCTCAGGTATGAAAGTTCTTATTTCAAATGAATTTCTCCAATAATTTCTGTACAGCAATTCTAAATGGAAAGGAAGCAAAATTCTTTTTTTGCTTCTCGGGGTCATTCAAGAGTATTATTCTCTCCAATATAAGTATTACCCTGCGGTTCTCATTCACTGAAAAAAATAAGGTATCAGAAATTAAATTTTATCTGTGTCTTTAATGAAGGAAATCAAGAATTATTAGGGCCCTCATTTCATTATATTCTGCATGACACAGTTTATAAATGTTATTCCCTTCAATCCTCATGAAAACTTTTTATTGTAAATATTCTTACTCTGATGTCACTGAATGTGAAAGTGTTAGTGGCTCAGTAGCGTCTGACTCTTTGCGACTCCATGGACTGTAGCCTGCCAGGTTCCCCTGTCCATGGGATTCTCCGGACAAGAATACCGGAGTGGGTTGCCATTCCTGTCCCCAGATGCCACCGAAGAGGCTGTTTACCCAAGGTCCACACACCAACAAGCGCTAGAGCTGGGATTTAAGCTCACTCAGATGTGGAACCCCAAACTCTCTACAGTATCCTGAGAGTTTTCTTTGGAGATAGCTTTAGAATTTTGGAATGCAATGTACTTAGAAATATCTTCCTAACTTTTAGCTTATTTCTGAAATATGCATGCAGTTCCATTTATTAGGAGTGATTACAATGACTCAGAATCCACTTGCTCCATGTTCACTTGCTCCAGACTCAGGATACTGCATGTTAATAATCAAAAGTTGAATGACTGTCTAAGCCTTGTAATTTCTAAATGACTTTATGAGTCTTATCAGAAATAGAAAGGAAATAATTCATACTCTGATCATTGATAGCAAATGAATTTTTTTGTGTCTTTTTTTTTTCTTTCTTTTTGGCTTCTTGGCCCCCTTTCAGAGCTTCCTTCAGGTCATTTAACTGAAAATGAAGCTTAAACCCAATAAAAAAAAAAAAGTGAGGTGGGGTGGGGGGAGTGTTGAGCTCATAGAAATAAAAGAATGGGTGCTCACAGCAGGTGGAATGGAGGATAATGACCAAATATACGTGAGAATTAATACCAGTCCACCTGTGTCCCCTGCCCAGGAGAACTTAACACCCCCACACCACTGTGTACTCCCAGAGAGTTAGATTAATTCCCATTGCCCTTAGGCTCGTGATGGGTGACTCTAAGAGAAGGGATTCCATTCATGGAGCATGAAACTTGCTGGAAGTGAAATTAGTTTCTAATCACCTCTTGATGCTGTGAGTTACAATCAAATTGCCGGAGGTCCCATCTAAATTGAAAACAGTACCAAAAAACAGAGACTCTCAGAGTTGGATGTATCCTTACAGACTATCCGATCCAAATTCTATCATTTAAAACTGAGACCAAGAAGGTTAAATAACTTTTCCAAATTCACAAAGCTCATAAGTGACTGAGCTGGTATTAAAAAACAAAACAAAACAAAACAAAACCTCCATTTTATGATGTCAAAGAACCAGCTTTTTAATGACTAGCTCATCTGGCTTTGGGCAATGAATTTCTCTGGGATTCCATTTGGTCACCTAGAAAATGGAGATGATGGCATCCAACGCACAGTGCAGTAGAGAGGAGTATACCGCCCTGTGCGCGTGGAGCGGAGCTCCTCTAGCTGGGCCTGCTCTGCAACCCTCTCCTGACACTTGCAGCACCAACAGTAGTCATAGCCACAGTTCAGTTGCAGTGGAATTTGAGAGAGAAATCGTGCTTGGAATTCAGGCATTATTGCTCAGCTGAGTGCCCTTTCCAATAAACCGTGTTTTANAAAGAACATCCAGATTGATCCCATTTGTTTTTTGCTGCTTAAAGATCAGTGTGAATGAGTGGAGTAGGGTGAAGACAGGCAGGAAGGGCAGGGTAGGAAGAAAAAATGCTATTCTATTTTTAGCCTTTCCTCTGAAAGTTTTCATCTTGATGGCAAGCTGAGGGAAGAGAATCAGCAGCTTGCTTCTTGCAAAATTCTTTGAGCTGCTTTGGGAATTCTTAAAGAGACTTTTGAGGCTTTCAGAAATGTATTTTTAGTGAGAATCTCCAAATGTTTTCCTAAAAAAGCAATATAACTTCAATAAAATGTGGGATTCGTGTCCCAGGGAGCNGCAAGCTGAGGGAAGAGAATCAGCAGCTTGCTTCTTGCAAAATTCTTTGAGCTGCTTTGGGAATTCTTAAAGAGACTTTTGAGGCTTTCAGAAATGTATTTTTAGTGAGAATCTCCAAATGTTTTCCTAAAAAAGCAATATAACTTCAATAAAATGTGGGATTCGTGTCCCAGGGAGCCACTTGGACAAGGGACTAACCTAGGATTTCAGTTTCAGCATTTGTAAAAATAATGATAATAATAAAAAGGGTCTCATGTTGTTGTTTTGAGGATTCAAGTAAATATGTGTGCAGAACATCAAAAAGTTCCCCCTTAATCATTAGTGTGCCATTAGTTAAAAATGATGGTATTCGTTATTGTTTTATGATCAGAATAAGTTCACTGAGAACTGGAGGAAAAATCACCTGTTTATATATTGACTCTTTGTGAGTTGGAGTGGGTTAGGCGACCAAGTGTCATGGAAGACAATATTCACTTGTACTCTTGGGAGGAAAATAATGCAACTGTTTGGTGCTTCAAATTTTCTGATATTTAAGACAATAAGACAATAAGCTATGAGCACCATTCATCTAGTTGATTGGGTTATCTTTCTTTAACCTGGAGTTACTCCTACACATGTGCCAACTTGTCTTCACAACAATGCAGTAACCTCCTCAGAGCAGAGTGGGCTGCATTTTAAATAAAGAAGTAGCCTCTGCTTCTGCTGTAAATGTGGTCTCAGAATGGAAATGAGAATTTATATCTTCTGGTCCCGTGACCAACATCAATCCACCGAACTCTTTATTTCGCAATCTTGAAAAGCAGAACAAAGCCATGCTCACTGGAAGTGTATATAACTGATCTCTAAGAAGGTCTCCAAAGTAGAAGTGAACCAAACGCCAGCTTTAGAAAGTCAAAATGAAAAGCAATTGATGTGTAAAAATGACGCTAGCCTTGGAGCAAAGAGAGCTTCCCTCTGAGACAGGATGGATCACATGCCGGGGGGCTGAGAAGCTTCCTGTTGCTACAAGGTGTTCTGCAGTCGCTAAGACTGAATGCCAAGAGGCCCTTCCATTGGGATCATGAATAAAGTGGTGTGGCACCTTTGATAAGACTGTTACCCTTGGAGCTGGACCAAATTCCATTTGGGAAGCTGTATTTCCCATCTATTTTTCAATGACTCCATATAATTCCATCTTGCCTTAAGTTACTCTGCCATTAATCATTCATCTCATTTCCTCTCATACTTTAAAACTATAATAATAAAAACTCATCACATAATGGCTAATACACTGTGCCAAGCTACAACAAAACAAAGGAGCCATTAACAGTGCAAAGATCTTAAAAAAATTCTCACTAGCACCCTTGAATCACGGAAAGAAAGAAAAAAAGACAATGTTGTCCTATCTTATAGGGGAAAACATCCAGAAAAAAATCGAGGTCAAGGACTGAAATTGACCTGGCTGATAATCAATCAATAGCCTAATTAATTATTGATTATGTATTTACATAATTATTAAAGTGTCCTTTATAATTGATGGCTTAAACATTTTCCCACTTACATTTGAGGACTTTTAACTCCTGCAAATCTATTTGTAGAGTTTTTCTTTTCACCTTGGTTGTCTGGACACTGTTATTGATACGGAATAAGAAGTGACTTTCAGTGTCATTTATAACTCAAAAATGCCTGCTGACACTAAATCCATAGCAAGAGCTGAGTCGTCAGCCCCATGGAAACGTTCTTTGGTTAGGCTTCAGCATGGGGTACTGAGCTCAGAGATGGATTGCAGAGGACCTCAAAGGTTGCCCATTTTCTTATACTTTATTTAGTTTTCTTATATTTGAACCTGCCAATTTTAAAATCCTTGCACTTACTTGGTCTTAATAATTACAAAATGACATTCAAATACGTCAATATATCATCATGTTTTGTCAGTGAATGAAGATCACTTCTTAGAAGCAAGTCACCATCAAGTTTTTGGGGTCACATAGAGTTTGGGGCAGGGGTCACATTGCCATCTATGGCATTGCCCGTTATGGCCAAATTCCCCTCCAACCTTTGCAGGATCACGCCCATTGAGTGTTCATGGATCGTGCCTTTTTTTGCATAGCCTGAGAGAAGCAGTGGAAAGCAGGAAAGGACCATGTGCTTTGATGTCACACTTTCTTATTTTGGGGCTTTTCTTGTGGCTCAGCTGGTAAAAAATCCACCTGCAATGCTGAAGACCTGGGCTCGATTCTTGGGGTGGGAAGATCGCCTGGAGAAGGGAAAGGCTATCCACTTCCATATTCTGGCCTGGAGAATTCCATGGACTGTATAGTCCCTGGGGTCACAAAGAGCCAGACACGACTGAGCTATGTTCACTCTCACTTTTCTTATTTTGCCTCCAGAGATGCTGTGTGAATTGGGGGACAGATTTCTTACCCTCATCTTCTTAATACACATTTTGTGAAACAAATCTCCATTCAAGTATTTCAGAACACTTCTGTGTTTTTTTTTCCTTAAAATTATCTCTTTCTGTCCCATTTGCTTATTATTATTATTTTTTTCAAATGTGCTTTCCAAGCTCTTCTGAGGTTGGCTTTCTGCAGTCTGAGAAGCAAGTGGTCCAAAAAGAATAGTTATTTCTGTCCTAGACTCTTCTGTGCTCCTGAACCAACAGCAATAACAATCAAAGAAAAATAAAATGTTTAAAAAAAACCTTGAGATTCCTTTATGATCAATGTGTGTCCATTGGAATAACTGTGGCCTGAGTAAACCCTGCTCAAACTTANCTGTCCCATTTGCTTATTATTATTATTTTTTTCAAATGTGCTTTCCAAGCTCTTCTGAGGTTGGCTTTCTGCAGTCTGAGAAGCAAGTGGTCCAAAAAGAATAGCTATTTCTGTCCTAGACTCTTCTGTGCTCCTGAACCAACAGCAATAACAATCAAAGAAAAATAAAATGTTAAAAAAAAAAACCTTGAGATTCCTTTATGATCCATGTGTGTCAATTGGAATAACTGTGGCCTGAGTAAACCCTGCTCAAACTTACCCAGGGGGTAGTGATAGCACTTACGGATGAAAGAAGAGCTGTGGACAAGTGAACAAGTGTCATGAACTCACCGGGAAAGGATGAAAGTTGTTCATTGCCCCAGTTTGATATGATTCCTTTTCACTGGTAAGCACCAGAAATATGATAAGTTCATCCACTGTTTTGGGCTAAAAATATGTCCTGAACATTGCATTGCAAAGTAGATAACACGTATGCTGCTTATCTTCACGCATGGAGCGTCAGATTTCATGCATTTCTGGTGAAAGATAAACCCAGCATGCTTATGGATTTTATTTTCTCTAAGCAGACCTAAATGGTTTTATGAGGTCTGTCATTGGACACCAGTAAGAAAGAGCGAGAGAAAAGAATCGACCTGCTGCCACAGGAGAGCCCTGAAATATTAGATCATTCCCGGAATGCAGAGACCACTGAGCAGGCAAACCCACTCTCTGCTAAGCTCTGATGGAGGCGAGAGTGACAGCTAGTTATTAGGACAGAAAACAGGGTTTGTACTTTCAAGATCAGCCACATGATGTAAATATTGACTCGCCTCAATTTTTAAGCTGATGAAAGGGTGTCTGTAATGTTAAACTCTCCTTTAGCAAATCGGCCCTGTCAACACAGGATGATGGGAGGGGTGGATATTGACATGAAATGAGAAAGGATTTGCCGACAGAGTATTTGTATTTTTTCCCCCTCATTTTAAATACACGGAGATACTTTATAAGTCCCCGTAGAGAGCCAGGATTTCCATTTCTGGAGCAGCGTGACAGAAAAGTCCCTTACTATCTCTCAGTTAAGCTAGGACCTTACTAAATCATGTTCATCCCAGAGAAGAATCACCGTGCTAATATTTTACCATTGCAATACCCATTTAACTTCCCCCAAATGAACAGGTTTATCTTTTTTCCTTCTTTGAACTCCTCCTGGAAATTTTCAAATTTGATGTTTGAGAAAATTACAGGAAACTTAGAAGACAGCTGTGTCCTGCTTTGGCAAATCTGTCCCTCTGAATGACTACAGTAAAATCATTCCTTGTGGTAGAAAGGGTTTCCGCTGGGGTTAGCAAAGGAAATTTATTTGTTTTCCTGGATAATTTTACTGACTCATGAGGGCCTCAGATGTCCACTTACCTCAGAGACTCCATCTTCTTATCTCTAAAAGTGCAAAGCATTTCCCTGACACTTTCCTTAAGTCATTGTTTTAAGGCTTGATTTAGAAGCTCACAGAAAGGTTAGCAGGCTTTAAAAGGGAAGCTGCTAGAAGCTTTAAGGTTTCCTGTACTCAGGTTCTCAGGCCACTCTGCTTTGATGAATGCCATGGGGACTTCAGGGCAAATCCAAAGTGGTACCGTTTCAGGTCAATTTCCAAGATAAATGAATTGTGTAATACAGTCAATCAAATCCATGCACTTTCTTTTGTCAAAAGGTACGTACAAATGAGACTCAGTTTATGGTCTCAATACTTTGTGTCTGCACACCTGTATGTCCCAAGTGTGATTCATAGTCAAGCAAATCCTGGATTTAGAGGTAAGAACCTCCTGCCTCTTTTTTTTTGCACTGACCAGCCCTTGGAGGCTGTCCAGCTTCAGGGGGAAGACACAAGTCTACAGTGTTGCTTTGGCGTAGCACATCCGATCATTACCAAGAGATGACTCACCATCTGGCCAGAGGTTATGGGCAAAAGACCACCGAAGCAATCTGTCTTGGCAGTTCCTTCTACCTTCTGATCCCTTTAGTAAAACATGTGTGGCCTTCGTCCCTGACTCTGCATATACCTCTGGCAAACCAGAATTGTTCAAGTTTGGGCAGTTTGTCAACTCAAAGTTGAGGAGCTGGGAAAGAGGCAATTCATAGGGCATCTATGAGAGATGGTCGAAGGTCTGTACAATGTAAAGGTAATAGACACACCTGGGATTAAATTCTGGCTCCGTCATTTCACAGCCTTGAGCAGATTTTCTAACGTTTCCGAACCTTAGTTTAAAACTCTCCCTCTCGTTCTGTTGTCCTCTCTTGTCCTTTCTCTTTCTCCCCCTCTCGCTCTTTCTCCTGTATCTCTATTTATCTCCAGCTCTGTTCCAATCTGTCTCTGTCATCTCAGCTTCTGTGGCATTCACAGGATTTGCAGATTTTCCATAATGTAATAATTCTACAACAACAGACTTCAAGCTACTACCCCGGAGTCAGTGAAGATGGATTTGGGACAAAATGTGCCGAAACGGCTCCAGGGAGCTGGTGTCAGCGGGCTCTAGAATGCCGTTGGGTGTAAACTATTCGATATAATGCCAGACCAATGGAAGCCTGGTTCGATCACGCAGAGGAGGAGGTGAGCAGGGGAAGAACATTCAGGCGCCTTCGCAACAATTATGACAAACGGGAGGGATGTAGCCCTAGACCTTGAGGGGAGAGAGCGTCTGTTTTAAGAACAACGAGGAAGCAGTGTGTCTCTCCTGTGATCAGGACCCGGCTCTCACCGATGCAGAGTGTTAGTCGGGTCTGACTCTTTGCAACCCCATCAACTGTGGCCCTCCAGGCTCCTCTGTCCATGGAATTCTCCAAGCAAGAACACTGGAGTAGGTTGCCATTCCCTTCTCTGGGAGATTGAACTTACATCTCCTGCATTGCCGGCAAGTTCTTTCCCATCTGAGCCCCCAGGGATGCAAAGGTTGGACAATTTGTAAGAAGTTGGGCAGAGTCTAGGTAATGTGCAGGTGGTGAACACTGTCCCTGGCTTTCTTGAGGACTGATTCAATGTTCAGAAAAGTGAAAGATTCTAGTTTAAATCTCTGGTTCATGAGGTATTGGAGAACACTCATACTTAATTCATGTGATGGAGCAACAGGTGAGAGACGGAGTCCAGGTCTCAGTGGGGTAGCAAAGAGCTTACTTTACCTTTCCAAGGCAGCACGTAAAGGACAGTGAGTATTTCAGTCAATCTTGAAAATGGATAGAAATTTGATGAGGCATCTGGGGCAAAGATAATCTTAGCTTGCAAAGGTATGGAAAAGGCAAAGACTGTTGCTTTGGGGGAATCTTTCTTGCCGTCACCTTGTGTAGACGGATGCAGAGTATGAGTGAAGAGCGTCCACATGTGGCCACGGAGGGGCAGCAGAGGGCAGGTCCGCAGGGGTGCTGTATGTCTGGTGCAGAACCCTGTCTTCTGTCTTTTAAAAATGGCGGCACACTGGCAAGTAACACCATCACATCACTCATGTGAGGCCTCAGGACACCCTATGGGTGGAGAAGTGATATTTAGCCCCATACATCTAACATTGCCTGAACAGGGTTCCCCAGATAACTCTTCTTGCACCTAATTCTCAGGTTGATCATCGCTTCCACAGAGAAACTCCCTTCATTGACATATTTGCCTATTTTTCTTTTCCATACAGCTTCCAATAAAAGCAATTTCCTGTTTAATAGACATGCATCCCTGTTTCAGGAATAAAGACTATACCATATTTGTTCTTTATATCAATTTAATTTTGACCTTAAATATCCATCCTGCTAGGATGATGAGAAATTAAAGCACTGCCATTTTAGGAGCTTTTTGCCCCAAGAGTTCTGGAAAATTTCTGTGATGAAACAGCACAGGGCATTAAGAAGACTCTTCACGTCATGTGATACCCCTTTTCCCATCCTATTCTGCACCGTGCTAAGGGCATGGAGACTTGTGGAATGGGTGAAAATAAGGCCCGATCTTTCCACTCCTGCCACACAGGCATTCCTCATTTAGGTGCTACCACTACCTGGGACACTTTTTGAGAAAATGGCTGTTAGGGGAAGACTTGGTTTCCTTCCCAGGATCTAGGGGTCACCTGCCTCTTCTAATTGAAATAAGATAGAAAGAAAAACCCAGGGGGGAAACACATAATTATTTCTTTTAATTTAGTTATATTATTCATTTGTATTATTTTGAATGTTTTTCTCCATGCTAATAGACCTTGGAGGAGGAAATTCTCCTTCTTTCTTGGTTTCCAAGCTACTGGTGTTCAGTTGGATTTTTATTAATATGTGTTAAATAATTTAACTTATTCTAACCCACTAAATAATTTTTTAACTAATGTTTTGCCAAATGAAGAAACATTTGATGCTTAACAAGTACCTTACAACTGAAGGAGTTGAATGCTATTAAAATAGTCTGGCTGGTCCCACATATAATAACATATGGGAGTGTTGTTATAAGCATAGCAAGGCAAAACCTGAAGTGCAGAGAGCTCTAACTTCCTTTTCTTTTTCTTCTAAATAAGATGGTAGGTCCCTAAATCATACATATAATGAAGTCTTCAGGTTATCTAGCTCCCAGGAAGGTTGATTTCTTTTTTCTCTTTACCTCCTTTAAGCAAAATACTGCATTGATTAAAAAAAAAAAAAAAAAAGACACCAAAATAAAGTTTTTAAACTCTCCCTTTTTATTGAATTTTCCATATAAGTGTGAATGATTAAAGATACTGATTTTTTTTCTTCCCACAAATTGATGGCCTGAAAATAGTCATTAACTGGAAGTTATATGGGTGAGTAGCTAGTCAATAAAGGGTAGCTTCACTTGTGACAAGCAGGAAAGTTCACAGCATAAAACCCGTGAAACTGACCAATGCACTTGGATATCAGAGTCTTAAGTTAGAACATTTTTATATGCATTCATACTCTGACATATTTTAGCCCAGAAAAAGTCACCTTTCCCCCCGCCTTGGAATAATCCGGAGAAGGCTACTCATTTTATAAGTCTGCTTATAGGATGTTGCCTGTCAATATTTCCCTACAAAACCATCCATAGGTGCTTCTGTAATCATTACACCAAATTAATTATAGTGGACTGTTCAACAATCATCCATGCCCACCTCTTTTCTATGGTGATGTCTATTTAATTAGCATGTAGCTACTATTTTCTTCTGTAGGTAAATGTAGTGTAATAAAAAAGAACACACATTTGGGATTTGCGAAACTCAGTATTACCAGCAGAAGAACTTTAGCGAATCTCCACATCCCTCACGCTTTGCTTTCTCTAAAATAATGACACTTGCTCTTGGGGTAGTTTTTAAGATCAAAAAAACTCAGATGTAGTCATCTTAAAATTACTCTTGACTGAATCCTAAGGATTTTTAAAAAGAAGGGATCTCGGAGGCCTCTCTAAGTCTCTGGAGAGTATGTGTTTTGTCTTTGTTTTAACTGACTCATCTCCACCCTAATATCTCTAGCTTATACTCGGTGTAAATTAGAATGAGCTTCTGTAGTACATTTTGTTTAGAGCAAGATTCTGCTCTAAAATGCTTTTTGAACATTACTAAATAAATGCATGCAAAATATGTGTAAAGATTAAAAATGTATGCCATTTAATATGTGCTGTAAACTAGGTTCCACTAATAGCAGTAAATAATACATTTAAGAAAAAAAAATTGTAAGTTGTGGGTGTAAGAGTATTCAATTTCTTTTGATCTGGCTGCCCAAATTTTGTAGTTCTTACTTTTTCTTTAAAGTCTTCAGCCACATGGCTCAATACTAATTGTTATGCTTGATCAAATGTGATTTACGCATGCACATGGTTCAGCACGGAGAAGGCAACGGCACCCCACTCCAGTACTCTGGCCTGGAGAATCCCATGGACGGAGGAGCCTGGAAGGCTGCAGTCCATGGGGTCGCTGAGGGTCGGACATGACGGAGTGACTTCACTTTCACTTTTCTGCATTAGAGAAGGAAATGACAACCCACTCCAGTGTTCTTGCCTGGAGAATCTCAGGGACGGGGGAGCCTGGTGGGCTGCCGTCAGTGGGGTCACACAGAGTCGGACATGACTGAAGCGACTTAGCAGCAGCAGCATGGTTCAGCACTGATTTTTAGAGACTGAGTGACACCATCCAGGGCTTGGCTGATCAGTTAATAAGAGTGTTGCATTTGCTTATATAATGATGATCTGAAATACTCCCTTAAAGAAAAATAAACCTGGAAATCAATAGTACATTATAAAACTAATTCTCAATATTCTGTATAACACTTAGCTCATGTATTCAATTATCAAGCATGTTGAGTTTGCAGATTCTGAGGTTGTTTATAGATTGTATATGCACACTTTTCAGTTTTAATACAATCTTATGATATTTTCAAATTCTCAGATCTTACTTGTTTTGGAAAAGTCACAGTCATCATTGGGAAGTATGGATATGGACTTTGTACTCCCTGGAGTATTTTTGCCAAGATTCTGAGTATTCAAATACCGCAGAAGAGGCAATAAGGTATTTACTGAAAAGAGTGTAGAGTTTTAATAAGAGAGGAACATCAAGTAAACAGTGTTTTGGACTGGGAGTTGGCCATTTCAGACAAACCCAAGTTGTTCTGTAGAAGATCTTGACTTTTGAACAGGTCTTCATTCATAATCAGAAAAAAAAAAAAAAAAAGAATAAGCCACAGCAAGGACAGAGTATATGCCCCACCTGTAACCTGAGGAAAACACTGACTCCATAAAGTCATTTTCTGTATGAGGCAGGTATCATTGCTGCTACAAACTTTTTTGATCCNATAATAAAAAAAAAAAAAAAAAAAAGAATAAGCCACAGCAAGGACAGAGTATATGCCCCACCTGTAACCTGAGGAAAACACTGACTCCATAAAGTCATTTTCTGTATGAGGCAGGTATCATTGCTGCTACAAACTTTTTTGATCCCCGAGATTGATATTACACATAAGCATTTAATACTTAGAAATTGAGTACTTAGTACAGAATTTAGTACTCTTACAGTTTTTAGCTTGCTTTAGTCTCATGTTTCCTTTCCTTAAATGTAAGCAGGGGAGATAGTTACTTCAACTAAACAGATTGAAAGAAACACCAAACAGATGTCACTTAACTCCTACGGTAGAACACAGGATTGGAGAAACATTTCACAGTTGTTGTAAGTCAACAGCTGAACACCAGTCAAAATTTTAGTCCCCAGAATTACTGGGGCATTGTTTTGCAAAGAAAGCGGACCCAGGGACCAAGGAGGGGTATGATGATTCCAAATTATGAACTAGGATGAAAATCCTGTGTGAGGTCAGGTGCTATCCTCATCCTTTTTGAATGGTTATATCACTGTTTTACAGGGAAGTTCTGTTTTGTCTTCCTCCTTTCTTAAGTGTTTAAATTATGTTGCTATTTTATATGGAAATTTTGTGAAGTAGGACTCAATCAAACAGAAACAGAGATGATGCAGAGGCGCAGGGGAGTGAAGCAGAAGAAGCAGAAAGAAAGAAGAGCAGCTCTGTGCATAGAGACCGGGGCAGGAATAACCAGGATTCGGGGAAAAGATGGGAAATTGTCATGGAGGCAAATTCAACTTCTTGGCGGTCGTTTAGGGAACAACTAGAGCCAGGGAAAAGCATTTCCATTTGGGGATAGTCCGACACCTTGAAATAAAGAGTTAGACATAGATACGAGGGGCAGCCATGGATTTACAGGCAAACTCACATATTAAAAGCGGCGATTCTCGCGTTCCTGACTATAAAGATGAGAAAGCTGAGGTCTAAGAAGTTAATTGTCTCTGGAGGTTGCATAACCAATACCAGCCAGAACCAGCCCTCCAAATCCTGTCTTCTTCCTGCTTCTTATGCTGCCTTGCCTGCTGGTGTTCTGACTTTCCAGACTCTGCCCTTTCTCCTTCTAGACGAATCACATGAATCGGTGTGTTTAGTATAGAACAATATTTGAGCACTCCTCCAGAAATCCTCTAGAAATCTGGACTTCCCTGGTGGCTCAGATGGTAAAGCGTCTGCCTACAATGCGGGAGACCCGGGTTCAATCCCTGGGTTGGGAAGATCTCCTGGAGGAGGAAATGGCAACCCGCTCCAGGACTCTTGTCTGGAAACTCCCATGGACAGAGGAGCCTGGTGGGCTACAGTCCATGGAGGTTACACAGAGCTGGACATGACTGAGCAACTTCAGTAGAAATCATAATCAAAAAAAAAAAAAAAAAAAGAATAACCCACAGCAGGGACAGAGTATACGCTCCACTTGTAACCGGAGGAAAACACCGTCTCCATCCTACAAACATCCTGCGCTTTGTGAAGCAGACAGCAGCTGTCCACTGTCTCCACGGTCAGCTCCACATACCGCAGGGACGGCTTGTCATAAGCGGGGGGCCCACTGGCTGGAGGGGGCCTCACAGGAGAGTTTTGTTAGCAACTGGACCAGAGACTGATGGATGGTTGTTTCTCAAAACCGGTATTGTTTCACTTTGCATAAATATTGATTATTCTGTATTTATGTGCTTCTACTGAGTATATGGGCTACATCACAGGCACTTTCTGTAGACTAGAAAAAATGCCCTTTAAAATGAGTTTATTTGCTTCTTCCTCACTAATGAGAAATCTTTTTTCTTCAATGAATTCAATAAAGTTATTTCCAGAAAACAGAATTTGAAAGGGCTTTCCTTAATTCTAACTTCCTTATAGCACGATCACAATCTAAAATCCTGAGTATCAAGGACAATTTCCTTTTCTGTTTTGACCTAGAAACCTAAAAACTAATGGATTATTATTCATTTGGCTGGATATATATCCTTAATATTTTCATAGCAAGCATATGTTAAAAAGTCAGAGTAAGCTTAAAATTAATTGATTTAATGGAGGACTTTTTGGCACAATAATTGCTTTATCTTTGCTTGTTAAGACTCCCCAAAGCAAGAATTTCTGTTATTAAATGCAATTCCCACTTCTGCAAAGAAGAAAATTCCTTAACTGATATTTTAAGATTTGGTGATGACATCTCTATCTGTAAGACCCTCTCTCATTTCACACAGGGTTTCTTTCAGTTTTAATGAAACTAACTAACTATAATTTATATATCACTCTGTATCACTGCAATTCACATTATCCATGATTCTAGTATCACATTAAAAATCAAAATATTGTGTAATACATTTAGAAGGGCTATGAGAGAATGCCAGTCTTTGAACTCAAGTGCAACTCTTCATTTTGATCTGAAAGACTGGTTTCTATTTACTCAGGTTTTAGAGGGGAAGCATCTTGAAAAAAAAAAAAAATGTGCCTCACACTGTCTTTCCTGCTGCCCATAACTCACTCTTCATCCTTAGCTCATAAATCAGAGCTTTCACCTTTCTCGGCTGCTGAAAGCAAATCCACACCTTCATAAATGCATTTTCTATTGATCCAGTGCTTATGAAACCTCTACTTTTTAAACTCAGGTCTACCATTCATACCCAACTCCCAGATAAATCTCAATTTCAAACTGAGATGAGCGAACCTGGTTCAAATATATTTTGAAAACAGAATCTCTCTTCATAGAAAATGGTTTGGATTTGAAGGAAAGACCAGCCTTGGAAAAAAAGCCTTATGTTTCACCAAGACTACGGAGTGAGATTTTACACTGTATATTTTCTGGGGGGGCATTTGGTCAGGAAAAAGGAAAGAAAAGAAAGAAAGTTGTTCTGTTGGAATTTAAGTGAGCTCACAGAGAATCAGGAGTTCATGGAATGAGGCAAGAGCATGAGGAGAGTTTTGTCTGGAGAGACAGGGCAAGTCGATGACCCTGCTGAGTGACAGGCTGCCTGATAAGAGACCGCGGAAGGACAAGGGAAAGGGCCTGGAGTTTAAGCTGAGCAGCAATGGGACAAGTGACAGCTGTAGGTTCTTTATGTGAGGTATGATGTCATGAGATGGCATGCCATAAGGTTCTGTACCAGGAGCCCGTGAAAGATGGATTGGATAAGGTCATAACTAACTGATTCCTGCCAGAGCTGTTGAGTTCTGGAGTGAGAACAACAGCCAAGCCGTGCTGGCACAGTCATGGAAAGCAACTTCCGGCGTGTCCTGCTGTCTCTCCACTTCTTCCATAGACTATCCCTTTTTGATAGAGGAAATAAAATATAAACACTAGCCCTCAAACATAAGGCATTTCTTCATGCAGTGGAATTCAGGATTGAACTAACTTTCCCCCTTCTATCTCAAAGGAGACAGAATCACTCAAAGATCTCCATGAGGCCAGGAATGGACTGTCTTGCACAGGAGGTGTCTTTAGTACCCAACATAGTCCCTGGCAGGCATGAGATGTCCTCAGGGTTACAAGGAAGAGCTGACTCCATGTTAGACCTGTTTCTTTCACTGTAACCTTTCCTTCCTCTTGCTTTTGTTCACTAAAAAGAAGCTGTCCATACAGAATGGGCTGCTACAGAGAACCTTGCCTCTCTGCTTGAATGTTAAATCAAAACGCCTCTGTTCAGGATCATGTCTGTCTGTGGATGGCTACAGAAAGGAAGAAAGTAAAACATATCCTTTCCAAGGCTTGCCATTCTAGGAGATATTTGTGAAATTAATGGCCTTTAAAGTTTACCTCCACATCTCCCTCACTCTCTGTTCTATAAAAGAACTTGACATCCAGACGCAGATACGATGGTTATTTTTGAAGTGTCTGCCATCTTTTCAATCATCAGACTTTCCAAAGAAAGCCATATGCCTTGCCTCAACACTCAGTTCAGTTCAGTCACTCAGCTGTGTCTGACTCTGTGACCCCATGGACTGCAGCACACCAGGCCTCGCTGTCCATCATCAACTCCCGGAGCTTACTCAAATTCATGCCCATTGAGTTGGTGATGCCATCCAACCATCTCATCTGTTGGTAAATTGGCAACTAAACAAAATAGTAGCAACAGTGCAATTTATTGAATGAATGATTGCATGAAAATATTTTGTGTTAGAGAGAATAACTTGGAGGTTAAAAATAGTTTTATGGTCAATAGACAATTTGTGGAAAGCCAGTATCTAGGAAATAGCCAGAATGAATTACAGAATGGAGCCATTTGTCCTACTGCATACTTCAGGATGGGACTGAGGGCAAAAGATTCTGACTGATACAGGGACACTCCTGTGTTGATGCCGGGAGACAGCATATGGTCTGAATTTTTCTGTAAATTGAAACCTATTGCTTTTCCACCTTGTTTAAGGTGGTATGCCACAGTTTTATAAAGACTAAAGGATGATTTCTTTCCTAGTCTACGTTGAACTGTATTAATAGTACAATATCAAATACTGTATCAACTGTATCAAAAGTTTCATTGGGAAGAGGTAAAGTTTCATCCTTTCCTATGACTTGCCATCTTTCAAATGCTGAAATTGAAAATTTTAACAAAATCTGTCAAAATTAAAATCTTTTGGAGAATCTGGTTGAAAAATTATGAGTATCTATAAAAAGGTATAATTTGTTCACAAGATAGTTTATCTAAATCAGCAAAACTATCACCACACAGACATATGCATTCACACAAAGGATTCCTAATCTTTTTTAAAAAAAAATTTTTTCCGCAAACATTGCCTTACTCCGTAATTTCAGCTGATTATCAGTAGGTTTATTCCTCCAACTGGAAATTATCTGTTAAAGCAAATTGTGTAGGAAATACCAACCCATCCAACTGACTATCTTTTTAGTTAGTTTATTGGTCATCTTTTACTTGACATGCATGTCACACGTGTAATCGGAGTTTCACTATTTTGAGTCTTATCATAGGAAGAAGCTAAGTCTCTCCTAACTTCTTTACATTCACCTTTGGCCTGCATGCATACCTGAATTTTGGCCTTTGAAAGAGAATCCGCATCTTTGTATGTAACTGAGCCACAAGTGACAAAGTAATGTAAATTAAAATGTATTTTAACTATTTAAGACTAGTTAATCCCTTCTAAATGTAAAAACTTGAATCTTTTTTGAACCTAACTAATAATTTGTCTTTTCTAGTTCAAAGCCCTTCACAAAAAATATTTTAGAGAGTTAAGGAACCAGAGATCAAATTGCCAACATCCGCTGGATCATCGAAGAAGCAAGAGAGTTCCAGAAAAACATCTATTACTGTTGTATAGACTATGCCAAAGCCTTTGACTGTGTGGATCACAACAAACTGTGGACATTTCCGAAAGAGACTGGAATACCAGACCACCTGACNATGGATGTGAGTTTGAGTGAACTCCGGGAGTTGGTGATGGACAGGGAGGCCTGGCGTGCTGGGATTCATAGGATCACAAAGAGTCAGACACAACTGAGCGACTGAACTGAACTGAACTGAAACTATATAGAAGGAGGTGCAAAAATTAAATATTCTCTTTATTCTTCCATTATTTTGTCTTTAGGAACAAAAAATTCTACTTGCAAAATTTCCATACCAAAAAATGCTCAAATAAACAATAGAACAGGCAAGATTTTCTTTCTTTGCCAGAAGTAAAATGCGGTTCTCAATGTCTCATTGTGATACTGGATTCATTTAATTCTTCAATAGATCTAGTGATTTTTGTTTCATACATATGAGGCTATTTTAAAAAGTATATGCATTTAATTTTCCTGGCAAACTTCTCTTGGTTATTTCTACACCAAGCAGATAGATCAATAATAGCACAGAATTTAACAATACAATAAAACATTTTGATATAATGGTCACATACCAGTACTGCAAAGAAAAATGGATACATATATATGTATGACCAAGTTCCTTGCTGTCCACCTGAAACTATCACAACATTATTAATCAGCTATACTCCTACATAAAATAAAATGTTTAAAGAAAAGAAAAATTAGAACAGACATTGTTTTCAATGATTTCAACAGATTTTACCCTATTTTCAATTGTATGATCCCTTACCTGTTAGAGCTTCATTAGTTCTAACTGTGCCACATCTCCAGGTAGATTATGTTCAGTTCAGTTCAGTCACTCAGTCGTGTATGACTCTCTGCAACCTCATGGACTGCAGCACGCCAGGCCTCCCTGTCCATCACCAACACCGGAGTTTACTCAGTCTCATGTCCATTGAGTAGGTGATGCCATCCAACCATGTCATCATCTGTAATGCTCTTCTCTTCCTGCCTTCAATCTTTCCTAGCATCAGGATCTTTTCAAATGAGTCATCTCTTCACACCAGGTGACCAAAGTATTGAAGTTTTAGCTTCAGCATCAGTCCTTCCAATGAATACTCAGGACTGATTTCCTTTCGGATGGACTGGTTGGATCTCCTTTTAGTCCAAGGGTCTCTCAAGTCTTCTCCAACACCACAGTTCNGGATCTTTTCAAATGAGTCATCTCTTCACACCAGGTGACCAAAGTATTGAAGTTTTAGCTTCAGCATCAGTCCTTCCAATGAATACTCAGGACTGATTTCCTTTCGGATGGACTGGTTGGATCTCCTTTTAGTCCAAGGGTCTCTCAAGTCTTCTCCAACACCACAGTTCAAAAGCATCAATTCTTTAGTGCTCAGCTTTCTTCACAGTTCAACTCTCACATCCATACATGACCACTGGAAAAACCATAGCTTTGAATAGACGAACTTTTGTTGGCAAAATAATGTCTCTGCTTTTTAATATGCTCTCTAGGTTGGTCATAGCTTTTCTTCCAAGGTGCAAGTGTCTTTTAATTTCATGGCTGCAATCACCATCTGCAGTGATTTTAGAGGTCCCCCCCCAATAAAAATGTCTGCCACTATTTCCATTGTTTCCCCATCTATTTCTCATGAAGTGATGGGACCAGATGCCACGATCTTAATTTTTTGAATGTTGATATTTAAGCCACTTTTTCAGGCTCTTCTTTCATTTGGATCAAGAAGCTCTTTAGTTCTTCTCTGCTTTCTGCCATAAAGGTAGTGTTATCTGCATATCTTGGGTTATTGATATTTCTCCCAGCAATCATGATTCCAGCTTGTGCTTCATCCACCCCAGCATTTCTCATGATGTACCCTGCATATAAGTTAATAAACAGGGTGACAATTGAGTATGTACCCCTGCTCCAATATTGGGACTGGTCAATGACTTGTCCAGAAGAATGTGAGAAAATCAGGTACAATACAACAGAGAAGGAGCAATCATTTGCTGTGTGGTGTGGTTTAGCCTCAAATGTTTCTATTCTTTGCCGTGAGGACAGCATGTCCCAGGCAGGTATGGCAGGTGTTACTTCTTCCCAACAGGTCCTGGAAAGAGGAGACATGCGGAGTCCAGAGGAGCCCAGTAGAATTGAACACAATTGGATCTGATGGTCAGCTCTCATGTAATATGAGTTAAAAGAAAAAGGTTTTGTTGTTGCATGGCAAGCGACAGGAAAGAAAGAATATTTGCTAATATAACAAAAGTTGGTTGACACAAAAACACTGAACATTTGCTTACATTGACTCTGAACTAGGATATATAGTAATTCTTAACAAATTTAAAGGCTTTTCTCTGAACTCAATGCAATTAATTCAGACAATTTTTAAATAACTCCTATCTATGTGTCTATCTATGTATGGATCTATCTTCTCTGTAACTCGGAAATAACATTAATACATAATGCATGGGTCCAGGAAGAAAACAATGGAACTTTTATTTTAATATGCGGAAATTAAGTACATACGAAAACCGAAGGGACATAGCTAAAGGTTCAGTTCAGTAGCTCAGTCGTGTCCAACTCTTTATGACCCACGGACTGCAGCATGCCAAGCCTTCCTGTCCATCACCAACTCCCGGAGTTTACTCAAACTCATGTCCATTGAGTCAGTGATGCCATCCAGCCATCTCATCCTCTATCATCCCCTTCTCCTCCCACGTTCAATCTTTCCCAGCATCAAGGTCTTTTCAAATGAGTCAGCTCTTTGCATCAGGTGGCCAAAGTATTGGAATTTCAGCTTCAACATCAGTCCTTCCAATGAGTATTCTAAAGGTGTACCTGAGAGCAATTTTCAGTCTTAAATGTTTACATGAGAAAACAAGAGAGGAAAAATATAAATTGTTTCTCAGTTTAAAATACAGAAAAGTAACAACATAAATAACTGGTACAAAGAAAATACAAGCTAAATCAATTAAGAAAAAAGAATCCATAATCAAAAATTTGGATTTTAGAAATACTGAGTAAAATAGACAAAGCTCTAGCACAAAGCTTTAAAGCAAACAAAAATTAAAAATAAAATAAAGACCAAAGTGGGGGAAAGGAAAAAAAAATGCTTGTGTGTGTGTTAGTCATGTATGACTCTTTGCCACTCCTGCCAGGCTCCTCTGTCCATGGAATTCTCCAAGCAAGAATACTGCAGTGAGTTGCCATGCCTTTCTTCAGGAGATTTTGCTGACCCAGGGATCGAACCCAGGTCTCCTGCACTGCAGGCAGATTCTTTACCATTTGAGCTACCCAGGAAGCGCAAATGCTTAGTTAAATAGACAAAGCTCTAAAACAATTGAGGAAAAAATAAGACCAAAAAAACCCACCTAGTATTATGAATAAAAAGAGGCTATCATAAAGATAAAACAAATTTTTTAGAAACAAGAGAGAATTCTCTCAAGTTTTCTGAAACAATTTGGAATATTTATATCCTATTATGCCAACCTATATAGCATATTCAAAAGCAGAGATATTACTTTGCTGACTAAGTTCCGTCTAGTCAGGGCTATGGTTTTTCCAGTAGTCATGTATGGATGTGAGAGTTGGACTGTGAAGAAGGCTGAGTGCTGAAGAATCGATGCTTTTGTACTGTGGTCTTGGAGAAGACTCTTGAGAGTCCCTTGGACTGCAAGGAGATCCAACCAGTCCATTCTGAAGGAAATGAGCCCTGGGATTTCTTTGGAAGGAATGATGCTAAAGCTGAAGCTCCAGTACTTTGGCCACCTCGTGCGAAGAGTTGACTCACTGGAAAAGACTCTGATGCTGGGAGGGATTGGGGGCAGGAGGAGAAGGGGACAACCGAGGATGAGATGGCTGGATGGCATCACTGACTCGATGGGCGTGAGTCTGAGTGAACTCCAGGAGTTGGTGATGGACAGGGAGGCCTGGTGTGCTGCGGTTCATGGGATGGCAAAGAGTCGGACATGACTGAGTGACTGAACTGAACTGAACTGAGGGAAAAATGGGCATTAACGATGGAAACTATATATGACCGATAACCATCTAATCATATGGAAATTAATTCCATGCTATTAGTAACCATCATGACCCACCACTACTCACCCAATAGAATAGCAAAATATTAACAAAAACAAAACAGAGAGTTGACTATCAGATATTGGTTAAAACATGCAGTAACAAGAACTTTCATATACTTCTTATGGATATCCAAATTGGCCTATTCAGTTCAGCATTTATCTATTAAATTTTACGTTATGTATTCCTTGTGACCCATAAATTTCAGTCCTATACTCTAGAGAAATGTGTGTGTGTATTTCCAGGAAGATACTTGCAATAATCCATTGAGATGTTATTCTTAATTGTTTCCAACTGGGAACAACTCACATTTCTGTAAGACAGATTAGTTGTGTGGCATATATTCCTGCGATGGAATACTATGTAGAAATAAAAATGAATCAACAATATTGGCATGTAACAACATGGATTAATTTTTCAAAATGTAATGTTACTGAAAAGAAGCAAGACAGAAAATGCTATCTGTCTCCACTAATACAATATTTAAAAGCAATCAAAAATTAAGCTGCACTGCTAAGATGTGCATCCTGAGGTGATAAAATATGAAAGCATAATAGGTAAGTGATTATCAGTGAAAGTAGAATTGTTTCCATTCAGGGAACAGGAGACAGTGATTGAGAAGAGGCAGTTGGGAGACCTCTGGGGAGAAGGCCATGCTCCTTTTCTGAGCATTACCATTATAATATTTTATTCAACTGCTCATTTATATTTTATGCACTCTTCTGTAAGTGTGCTATATTTCACAGTAAAGTGCTGTTTTAGAAAATGTGTACAGACTTGCAAATTGGGAAGAAGATCCAAAATATTTTTGAAAAAGCTGATTTAGGAGCTGCTGCTGCTGCTGCTAAGTCGCTTCAGTCGTGTCCGACTCTGTGCAACCCCACAGACGGCAGGCCACCAGGCTCCGCCATCCCTGGGATTCTCCAGGCAAGGACACTGGAGTGGGTTGCCATTTCCTTCTCCAGTGCGTGAAAGTGAAGAGTGAAAGTGAAGTTGCTCAGTTGTGTCTGACTCTTAGTGACCCCGCAGAGTGCAGCCTACCGAGCTCCTCCACCCATGGGATTTTCCAGGCAAGAGTACTGGAGTGGGATGCCATTGCCTTCTCCCTGATTTAGGAGGGGCAGCTGCAAAAACTTATGACAAAGTACCAGCAATTAAAATGATGTGATATTTATGAAGAGAAAAAAATAGATCAACTGAATAAAATGGAGAACTCAGAAGCAGACTCATAATAAGAATATATATATAAAGAAATAGCATTGCAAATTACTGGGGGAAAATGTTTTGTTCAACAAATCTAGATAAAACATTTATTATGCTTATATTGAAAATCAAATCTCTAGCTAACATTAGGCACAAAACCAGTTACAGATGTATTAAGCATTTAAATACCTAAAGAAAATTATGAAACTTATAAAAATAATAAATGAATATCTTTCTCATCTCCAGATAAGTAAAAATCTCTTAAACAAACACAAAGTCCGGGCCATATCTACAAAAACTATATTAAAATTAAATAGAAGAGTTCATCAAAAGATACCATTAAAATTGTGAAAAGATAACCTGAAAACCAGAAGAAAATAATTGCAGCAAATTTAATCAACAAAGGATTATCACATACCAATACAGAAGAGGTTAACAGTAGTAGACTTGAATGTGTATTTAATACCTGTGAGAAGAAATATCAGTCTCACTGATATCCAGGAAAATGCACACTAAGGACATAATGATAAGCCATTTGACAATTATTTGACTGGTAAAAGTGAAGAAGCAGTGTCAAAAAGCTATGCCACACCATTGTTAGTCAAAGCGTTAATCAGTGTAACAGCTTCAGAAATTTAGCATTTTCTTAATAGATTTGAATATTCACATAACCTTTGACTTGCTAAGTTCAGGTCTAAGTATACATTCAAGATGAATTTTAGCTTATATACATAAATGTATTAAAATACATAAGTGTATTTTGAGAAAATGTAGTGTTTCTATTCATCATAGATAATGAGTAACTAAATGACTTTTAATGGGAAACAGATTTAACAGTATAAGCTTCCCCTATGTGATAAGGAAGTAGCAAATAGATTTCCATCACAGTTTGGGAAGCCCTAGGTGGATCCAGTTTCCCTCTCCTTACAGATAAGTCTGGCTCTTCAGAAAGTTTTGGAAAACCTAGGTCACAGGTTTGGCATAGAGGAATAAACATATTTGCATCTTTGATAGGTAAGCAACATCAGTCTTTCCTAGAGGCTTAATATATTGTGGCTCAAAGCATGTACATGTGTTGGAGACAACACGTGTTAAAATGGGCTAAATGCTTATAATCCCTGAACCTCAATTTTTCTAAAATAAGGATAAAAGCACTACTTCACTGGAATTTTGTGGGGCAAAATAAGATATTATATATACTGCTGCTGCTGTTAAGTCACTTCAGTTGTGTCCGACTCTGTGTGACCCCACCAGGCTCCCCTGTCCCTGGGATTCTCCAGGCAAGAACACTGGAGTGGGTTGCCATTTCTTTCTCCAGATATTATGGCACATAGGTAAACAACAGTTTCTCTACTGAATATTTGTCACCCAGAGCTGACTGATTTGAAACGACCCTGATGCTGGGAAAGATTGAGGACAGGAGGAGAAGGGAACGGCAGAGGATGAGCTGGTTGGATGGCATCACTGACAAACTGGACAGGGGTTGGGTAAACTCGGAGTTGGGGATGGACAGGGAGGCCTGGCGTGCTGCAGTCCATGGCTTTGCAGAGTTGGACACGAGCGAGTGACTGAACTGAGCTGTACTTCTCTGAATCCTTTCCTCCCATTCAAGATTAGAAGGTTACAATGGGGGACAGATGTTTGTGGGTGTGTACCTCCCCAGACTACACCTGCTGGTGGAATTGATTGGTCTGTAGTTTGGATGTGTGCTCCAAGCAGGTCACTTATACTCCTTACCTGAAAATGACCCATGACCACAGACAAGAAAGATGAACTTTATCCTGCTGCACCTGTTAGATCTGTGATCCTGAGGGTGCTGGGTGTCTCATCAAAAGAATGTGACCTACACAAAGCAAGCCAAACTGAAAATGGGTGGGTAAGTGCCCGGGAAGACAGTGAGAGACTTTGTGGTCGTTTCAATTTTGGATTCTAGCTGTGCCTGAAACTATATCTAGTCTTGGAATTATCCGTTATGTCATCAAATAACTGCCCAAACTTTCACATTGCTTTATCTTATTACATTGGGGTTCTGTCACTGACAATTGGAAGTTCTGACTGATACAATCAGTGCCCATGAACCATCCTGGGGCTTCCTTGGAACCCTGTGCAATCTTCAGCCACATCTTCATGTAATTAGGCTTTGTGGGGGGGGGGAAAAATCTTTTGCCTGATTCTGATGGTCATTTCTTCTCTCGATCATAGTAAGGATTGATAGGATAAGGAAAAAAGAAGAAAATAAAAGTAAAACTTTAGTNGCGGGGATGATCCGGAGGGATGGTGTGGGGAGGGAGGGGGAAGGGGGAGGGGGTCCGGATTGGGAACTCAGGTACACTTATGGCTGATTTATGTCAATGTATGGCAAAATGAGTACAGTATTGTAAAGCAAAACAAACTAAAAAATAAAAATTAAAAATAAAAATAAGGTTGTACATTACGTTGCTCATCTCAAGCGTGATCAGAATGCTCCTTTTAGGTGAACGTGGCCTCGTAAACGGGGGATATGGTGCTTCCTTTCATATGTCGTACTCTGTAGAAACTTGCCAAACTTGGTATCAATACATATTTTGTCACACACTTGTAATCCTGGTAAAACTAGTTAACATCTTAATGGTTCCATTTCTGTTTTGGTAAAATGTGGAATTTAATAATAAAACACAACTCCTAAAGTTGTTATATGAAATAATTGAGAAAATGCATGTATATAGCTTAGCTAGTTTCTGGTGCAGACAATACCCTCAAATGGAAACTATTACCATTGTTTTGTCAAAGGACATTAACCCACCTGGTTTTACCAACTCTCTTTCTCTCTCTTTAACAAGGAGTTGCATCCCTGCTTTGGGAAATTTCCTGTGTTCATGTATACCAATTACCAAAAAACCCATTCTGACTCTTCCTACTTTTCTCTTCATAGCTATATGCCCCATCTCTTCTACAGCTTGTCTATTGCTTTTAAGCCGGGTTACTTGATCAAACACATCTAACTTAATGTGGGCTTAAAAATGGAATCCAAGCCAGCTGCACCGATTTGGAGTCTATAAGCATAATTATTTTTAGGAGACCCTGTAGAGGTTAACATCATTATCTTGAATATGAATCACATATAGAACCCTTTATTTTTGCAAAGAGCTTTGGCATGGTTTCATAATTTAAAGTCAAAAGTGACTCAGTGGGGGCTGTGTCACCCATCACAGATGGGGAAAGAGAAGCCAAAGGGAGTTAAACGATCACAGGACAAGTTCATCATTAACCAAGTATTTGGACGTGGGTTTCCTAAATACTTAGGTCTGCATGAGACTGACTCAGCCAGAGAAGTGAAAATTCACACAACTGGATATCATTAGTTTGTCTGTTTCTCTCTCTCTTTTTTCTTTACTCTCTTAATAAACATTTTGAGGACGGATTTAATTAGCAGAAACAGTCCATGTTCATGGTGGTACAACAGTGACTTACTTGACAGCAGTTCGTAGGTTTAAGAAATTAATTAAAGAAATTGGGTCATATTGATTTGATAATGATATTTTAAATTATTTGAACTAATGTTTTCAGGGTTTTGTTCTTCATCCATTAGTCAACCATGGCTATCCTGAAATCAGTTTATAATTGTGGCTTTCATTATTTACTCCTCATCTGACTGTAACTGCTATCACTTGACCATAGGAAGAGCAGTCTGATCTAACAAATCATGAAATCACAGATTACAACCTATTTTATGACACCTTATTTGCTTAAATCACACATTCAGAAGAGAGAAAGTCTCATAAAATTTAAAGGCTGGATTTTTGAAAAAAAAAAAAAAATCCAGTGTTTCTTCATATGTAAATTTGAGGTAAATTAGAAAACTCTCCAAATAGATCAAGTATCTTTAGGAGCCAAAAAAAAAAAAAAAAATTGCTCACAAAGAAAGCTTTCTCAAAAAAAATGAGAATTAACTGCTTCCTGTTAATATAACCTGAGTGAGGGTTTACATTTCTTTCATGAAATGGTACCCCTTACCTGAAAGTCAACTAAGAGAAAATGAGGTTCCTCACAAATATTTACTTTACTGCTTACAAACAGGAGAAAACCGATCCCAACTGCATTATGGAGAAGAGCGCCAATGCTGAAAAGCTTAACTGTCGGAGATTCCCTGGTGGTCTAGTGGTCAAGACTGCACCTTCCAGTGCCGGGGCTGAGGATTTGACCTCTGATCTGGGAGTTAAGATCCCACATGCCTCTCAGCCAGGAAACTGAAACACGAAATAGAAGCGATATTGTAACAAGTTCAATAAAGACTTTAAAAAATGGTGCACATTAAAAAATAATTTAAAAAAAGCTTAGGTAGAGCCTCCATAATGAATTTGATCCAGGAGCCCAAATGATATCAAGTTTTGGCTTCTCTCCATTTTTTTTTTTTTTTCCCCTCTCCTCACATGATGAATTCAGGCTCACATTCTTTTGGTTCTAGTTCATTAAAAGAGAGAGAGAGAGAATTTATATCTCTCTGATCATTTAAACATAAAGCTTTAGGTCTGATTTTTGTTTATCGTTAAGTTTTGGACTGAATTGAATCACTTAGCCACTCCTAATCTATTTTGCTCACTGACTTATTTCATTCAATAAAGAAATAAGACTTTTTTTTTCCAGAAATAAACTTTTTCTGAATTCTAGAAAAAGTATGAAGTATAGACCCTTCTTAAAATAAAATTTCTATTACCACTTGAATTTCTAAACATTTTGTGGAACAAACAGCTCACAAAATATGCCAACTGAAAGAATCTATTCCAGAAGACAGCTGGGTCCTCTATTTAACTGACTTTTTAAATGTTTTTTTTTTTTTCTTTTAGGATTTATAACATTCCTGCAGTTTGTCTGAAGATTCTGCATTACATGATATCTGAGAGACCCTTTCTATCTAGTACACCATAAGTTAATTCAAGGCAGCTAAATTAAATCATGCCAATGATTCAGTAATTTCCCAAGAAGACCTTCAGACCCCAGATTAAAAGGAGTCAACCTCAGTGCTTAATTGTTTTTACAGATTTTTTTTTCTTTATTGATTTTAATTAAGGTCTTTCTTGTCTGTGAGCGAGGAGGACTTTCACTGTCTATTGAAATAACTTTATTTGAAATCAGGTTGACCAGAAAGTCACACAGACCTAATAATTTTTCAGGAGAAAGTTACTCTGAAATATTGGGAAACAAGAATCTGCCTTCCCTTTTCAGGACAGTTACAAGCGCACGTTGTAAATGTCTCTTCAGTACCTAAGAGGCAGCAACCATTCTAGGGAATATGGAATCTAAGAGCTCAAAACTGTGGTCATAACTTTGGAGGAGGAAAATCTTTTTGGGAAGCTGACCTTTAAGTTTCTCTGTAAGAGCTAATTTCACAATTCTTCAAATCAGTTCAACTTTCTTGTTCGGCAAAAGAGTCCACAACCTTTTTCAACTGCAGAAACAGTCAACCTTTATCATCTCCTTTCTTTAGGGACTTCTAGAGGCTAAAAACATGCTCACTGTAGTAGTCTGTGGAGCAGGTCGCCATTTCCTTCTGCAGGGGATCTGCCTGACCCAGGAATTGAACCCTCATCTTTTGGGCTTCTTGTGTTGGCAGGCAGATTCTTTACTGCTAGCGCCACCTGGGAAGCCCATGCTGTTTACAGTGGAGGATTTGTGGTTAGAGAGATTAGGTTTCACATCCCTGGCGCAAAACTCCCTAGTGAGCAGTGCTGGATAATTACACATCACCCTCAAACATCAGTGTTCACGTCTGTGGAATGGGGAAAACAATATTCTCTATCTTAGGTTTGTATATATGATGCCATTTTCATTTTCTGGAGATTAAGTTAGTAGAAACAATGCTTAATGATATGTAAACATCACTGTGCAATATGTCTAATGTTACAATTTTGCACAAAAGAAAAGGGAGAGGGTGACTACTTTTAACTTTTGCGTGACTGGGGTGAAGCGGGTAAGGCACTTCTCTAAAGTGTACCACTTAAAAGAATATTAGAAAACTCAGTAACCAAGATAATATTTCAATGCAATATTTTATAAAACTAAAAATGAGTATAGTATCCACAATAAACCAAATATAAAAATGTTTAATAAGGATATATTATAGAGTGATAGTCACATGATGTTGGAATAAGATACACACCAAATTTTCCTTCCTTTAACATCTGAAATTCATCATCTTTCTACAAACAAAAGCTGCAGTGAACATTGGGGTGCATGTGTCTTTTTTAATTATGCCTTTCTCTAGGTAGACTCCTAGTAGCAGGATTACTGGGTCATATGGTAGTTCTTAGTTTTCTAAGGAAGTTCTGTACTGCTCTCCATAGTGGCTGTACCAATTTACATTCCTACCAGCAACGTAGCAGGGTTCCGTTTTCTCCATATCATCCTCAGCATTAAATGTTTGTAGAATTTTTAATAATGGCCATTCTGAACAGCAAGAGGTGAAACCTCACTGTAGTTTTGATTTGCCTTTCTCTAATAATTAATGATGCTGAGCATATTTTCATGTGTCTTTTGGCCATCTGTATGTCCTCTTTGGAAAATGTTTAGATCTTAATTGACCTTACCACCAAAAAGTGATAATTATGTGACATCATGGAGGTGTTAGCTAGCGCTACAGTGGTGATCATATTTCAACACATAAATATATCAAATCAATACACTGGGCACTTCAAATTTCAGTTTAGTTCAGTTCAGTTGCTCAGTTGTGTCCAACTCTTTGCGACCCCATGAATCACAGCACGCCTGGCCTCCCTGTCCATCACCAACTCCCAGAGTTCACTCAGATTCACGCCCATTGAGTCAGTGATGCCATCCAGCCATCTCATCCTCAGTCGTCCCCTTCTCCTCCTGCCCCCAATCCCTCCCAGCATCAGAGTCTTTTCCAATGAGTCAACTCCTCGCATGAGGTGGCCAAAGTACTGGAGCTTCAGCTTTAGCATCATTCCTGCCAAAGAGATCCCAGAGCCGATCTCCTTCAGAATGGACTGGTTGGATCTCCTTGCAGTCCCAGGGACTCAAGAGTCTTCTCCAACACCACAGTTCAAAAGCATCAATTCTTCAGCGCTCAGCCCTCTTCATAGTCCAACTCACATCCACACATGACCACTGGAAAAATCATAGCCTCGACTAGACGGACCTTAGTCGGCAAAGTAATGTCTCTGCTTTTGAATATGCTATCTAGGTTGGTCATAACTTTTTTTCCAAGGAGTAAGCGTCTGTTAATTTACACAACCTCAAATTTATACAACATTATATCTCAGTTTTATCTCAATCTTAAAAGAAGAAAAAAATAATAAAAATATGTCAGAAGGGGAACAAAAAAGATATGGTTTAACCTAAGTTTTTCTAGTATCAAGACTCATTGGCTTTGCTGTCCTCACTGATCTGCAGAAAAGGTTTCACAGAGGAAACAAAACCCCATCACAGTATTTGAAGTAAGGACAAAGTAGTTCTTGGCAGGTAAATAAAAGGGGAATGGAAAGTCCACTGGACACTGGGAACAGGCTGCACACTGTGAGTCTAAGAACTACTATCAAATCCGTAATAGTAAAACTGTGTTATAGAAATTAGAAAAATTAAGAAGGTACAGGTGAGAGAGACAACCAGCTAATGCCAAAGGTCTTACATGCCGTACTGAGTGTCAAGATTTTATTTGGTGAGATAAATAGACAGAAGTCATTGATTCTCTTCATTTTAGATACTTTGACCTAAAGTGATTAAAGTCCCTTTGTCTTATTTCTGAGATCCTTCGTGTGATTTTTTATCGTTTTAAAGATTATGTTTGTTTATTTACATCATAAAGACAATGGAGTAATAGCACTGCACTTGCATATAATTATCAATCAATAAATGCTATTGTATTATCATCAATATCATGCTATTATGGTTTTCTCAGAAGATCTTTCCTCTATATCTTTCATAGTAAACGTAAGAGCACCGTAAAGATCACCTAAGTGATCCAGAGGGAGGTGACAGACTCTGGGAATCACCCTGTGTGTTCTTCACTCCAGTCTCCTGGAACTGTATTTTATATTTTCCACAGAAACTCCTTCAGTCACATCCAAAAGCCATCAATTATTAAAATAATGACTTCTAGAATCTGAGCTTCCGCTTTACTTACATCCTGCCAATTGCCCTGCCAGACCACTGAACATCACTTGGATAAACTGTTACATCCCTAAATGTGTTTACCCTTTAATCCTGAGAGATTTACTTTATGTTTGAAAACATTTTTGTATTTGATACCGAAAGAGGAACGTACAGTTAACATTTCATGACAATGCAAATGGATAAATATCTGTTTAAANCAACTCTTTGCGACCCCATGAATCACAGCACGCCTGGCCTCCCTGTCCATCACCAACTCCCAGAGTTCACTCAGATTCACGCCCATTGAGTCAGTGATGCCATCCAGCCATCTCATCCTCAGTCGTCCCCTTCTCCTCCTGCCCCCAATCCCTCCCAGCATCAGAGTCTTTTCCAATGAGTCAACTCCTCGCATGAGGTGGCCAAAGTACTGGAGCTTCAGCTTTAGCATCATTCCTGCCAAAGAGATCCCAGAGCCGATCTCCTTCAGAATGGACTGGTTGGATCTCCTTGCAGTCCCAGGGACTCAAGAGTCTTCTCCAACACCACAGTTCAAAAGCATCAATTCTTCAGCGCTCAGCCCTCTTCATAGTCCAACTCACATCCACACATGACCACTGGAAAAATCATAGCCTCGACTAGACGGACCTTAGTCGGCAAAGTAATGTCTCTGCTTTTGAATATGCTATCTAGGTTGGTCATAACTTTTTTTCCAAGGAGTAAGCGTCTGTTAATTTACACAACCTCAAATTTATACAACATTATATCTCAGTTTTATCTCAATCTTAAAAGAAGAAAAAAATAATAAAAATATGTCAGAAGGGGAACAAAAAAGATATGGTTTAACCTAAGTTTTTCTAGTATCAAGACTCATTGGCTTTGCTGTCCTCACTGATCTGCAGAAAAGGTTTCACAGAGGAAACAAAACCCCATCACAGTATTTGAAGTAAGGACAAAGTAGTTCTTGGCAGGTAAATAAAAGGGGAATGGAAAGTCCACTGGACACTGGGAACAGGCTGCACACTGTGAGTCTAAGAACTACTATCAAATCCGTAATAGTAAAACTGTGTTATAGAAATTAGAAAAATTAAGAAGGTACAGGTGAGAGAGACAACCAGCTAATGCCAAAGGTCTTACATGCCGTACTGAGTGTCAAGATTTTATTTGGTGAGATAAATAGACAGAAGTCATTGATTCTCTTCATTTTAGATACTTTGACCTAAAGTGATTAAAGTCCCTTTGTCTTATTTCTGAGATCCTTCGTGTGATTTTTTATCGTTTTAAAGATTATGTTTGTTTATTTACATCATAAAGACAATGGAGTAATAGCACTGCACTTGCATATAATTATCAATCAATAAATGCTATTGTATTATCATCAATATCATGCTATTATGGTTTTCTCAGAAGATCTTTCCTCTATATCTTTCATAGTAAACGTAAGAGCACCGTAAAGATCACCTAAGTGATCCAGAGGGAGGTGACAGACTCTGGGAATCACCCTGTGTGTTCTTCACTCCAGTCTCCTGGAACTGTATTTTATATTTTCCACAGAAACTCCTTCAGTCACATCCAAAAGCCATCAATTATTAAAATAATGACTTCTAGAATCTGAGCTTCCGCTTTACTTACATCCTGCCAATTGCCCTGCCAGACCACTGAACATCACTTGGATAAACTGTTACATCCCTAAATGTGTTTACCCTTTAATCCTGAGAGATTTACTTTATGTTTGAAAACATTTTTGTATTTGATACCGAAAGAGGAACGTACAGTTAACATTTCATGACAATGCAAATGGATAAATATCTGTTTAAACCTTGGGTTAAATGGGAAGGAAACTCTCTTCACTTCACGTCACCTTGGGATGAAGGGCGTTTTTAGGATACTTTGTATATGAAAATGTAAGACTCTCTCTATTGTGCAGCTGGCCCAACAGCTTCAGTCACTAGAGGAACTGAGATACATAGACTTATGCAATGTAGATGTAAGTGGTGCTTTATTTTTATTCCTTTGTTCCAGGAGGTGTTATAAACTGAATCCTTAACTTCAGGGCTCATCAGGTGACTCAGCTGAGCCATACTTACCACTCATGTGGAATATTGACCAAGTCCGATAGCATTTAACACACACTGAGATTATTTTCAGAGGCTACATGTGGTCAGAAAAACCCCCACAGCACAGTGCTGTGACTATGGAACAGACAGAAACCAGGTACCGTCTGAGACGTTCAGAATACAGCTCTTACTGTTAAGGGATCCATTCATGCAATCAACAACAGGGAAGAAGTGAGAGTTAAAACTAGCCAAGTGGCAGAGGTAAAAGTCTGAGTCATTACACACATCCTTAATCCTTTTTCCTTGAGGGTTTTGCTTTGATCAATTTATCTCACAGTGGCATCTCACTCAATATTTGTAATTACCTGATTCTGCATAGATATCTTTCCTTATAGGAATACAAAGTTTTGAACAAATTACATTTTCTGCTTTAATAAGTACTTATTTAGTTGCTAAGTCATATCCAATTCTTTTGCAATTCCAAGGACTGTAGCCCACCAGGCTCCTCTGTCCATGGGATTTTCCAGGCAAGAATACTGGAGTGTCTTTCCATCTTCACAGTATCTTCGCCACCCCGGGATCTAACCCATGTGTCTGTCCTGTATTGCAGGTGGATTCTTTACCACTGAGACATCTAGGAATCCTGGAATAAGGATAAGGGACACTGAATAACTTTCCCATGATCTCAAGACAAGACTCTGTAATGGCAATCAAAACTTTCAGGCTTCTCATAGTAACTTTGTATCTGTGAATTTTATATGTAAGAGACGTTTTCCAGGGCAGTTGAGAAACAAATAGAAGAGAGATACACTCAAGAGCTTGTTTTATAGTAAGAGACCATGGGCCACTTAGTAAGTGTGTCTACCTGTGGTGGAGTTAACAGGACTGAGGAATAGCTTGCCAAGGATACCAGGAGAGGACGGACAGAGAGAAGGAAACCAACTGGACTTCTCCAACTGTTAAAGGTAACTATCATTAAATTTGCAAAAGGATGACAAACATAATCATAGTAAAAAATAGTGTTAATTAGCTGGTAGTTAACTAAGATCATTGTATCCAGTACCATAACTTCATGACAAAAAGATGGGGGGGCAATTGAAACAGTGACAGACTTTACTTTCTTGGGCTAAAAATCACTGCAACAATTAAATTAAGACACTTTCTCCTTGGAAGAAAAGCTATGACCAACCTAGACAACATATGACAACATATGAAAACATTACCAACAAAGGTCCGTCTAGTCAAAGCTATGGTTTTTCCAGTAGTCGTGTATGGATGTGAGAGTTGGTCTACAAAGAAGCTGAGTACCAAAAAATTGATGCTTTTGAACTGTGTTGTTAGAGAAGACTCTTGAGAGTCCCTTGGACTTCAAGGAGATCCAACCAGTCCATCCTAAAGGTAATCAGTCCTGAATATTCATTGGAAGGAGTGATGCTGAAGATGAAGCTTCAGTGCTTTGGCCACCTTATGCAAAGAACTGACTCATTGAAAAGACTCTGATGCTGGGAAAGATTGAAGGTGGGAGAAGAAGGGGATGACAGAGGATGAGATGGCTGGATGACATCACCAACTCTATGAATATGAATTTAAGCATGCTTGGGGAGCTGGTTACGGCTAGGGAAACCTGGCATGCTGCAATCCATGGGTTCACAAAGAATCAGACAAGACTGAGTGACTGAACTGAATGGGGGTAAGACTGGCAGATTTATATTATGCCAGAATGTCTTGAATACTAACAGAGATCCAGAATTCTGCTTGCAAAAACACATCCCACTCTGAATTGTCTTTGAGGTAGAAATATACAAAATAAGGCAAAGGAAGACAAACAAAATTAGTTTCAAGGCTTAATTCCTTGTAAGGAATTTTGGTGGCCTCGATTGGGTAATAGAACTATAAATACTTCGAGTTCATTTATGCATATATCTCAGGATATAGTTAATTTGCTGAGTGTTTTTGGACTAGCCTGTGATTTCAAATTAAAGAGCATTAAAGATACAACATATAGGACTGAATTCTAGGGAAATATAATCCCAGAATGTCTAATATAAAGCCTAGGTAAGCCTCCGCTTTTCTTAAGCTCCCTGGTAATTTTGATTTCTAACTAATTTCAGCAATCATTGCATAGACGCTTTACTAGAGTACAGTGATTCTATTTCTAACATAAATGGCCTAATCCACATAGCAGGACTCCTGGTGGATGTCCCTGTAACATATGTACCACTGATATGAGCTGAGAAATGTGGGTGTGTGTCTGTGGTTTGCCCTGGAGGAAAGGCCATCTATCAATCCACTGGCTTCTCCCAGAGGAGGACTTCTGTTTTGAACAACCCTTTATGCTAGGATCGATTAACAATGACAGCAGTCATCAAAATACAAGGGGAATATAGATACTGTAACTGAGGAATCCATTAAGACCACTGAGGCTTCAGAGGGAAGAAGTGATTTTCACTCGTGAGAAGAAATAAACGTTCATGTGCAGAAGAGATATTTTGCAATGCAGTTGAGAGAGAAATGGAAGCAGCATGAGAGAGATACATACCCAGGAGCTTAGTTCATCGTGGGAAGCGATGATCCTTTAAATAAGCAGGGTGTGCTTTCAGAACTTGTAATGAATTTCACCGTTAGACAGTTAACAGAACTGGGAATTAACTTACTTCGGGAAGGAGGTAGCCTGTGAGTTCAGCCTTTAAAGATGGCATGTGTGAGAGAGAACGAAGTCTAAATTCTGTGCTACAAATAGAGAGATTGCAGATGGTCAAATATCCACAAAAGAGAATTCAAGAATTTAAGCTTCCCAAGCATTTTCCATTAATTCTATCACTGTTAATATAAATTGCAGTTAATGAGTTTTAAAATTAGAAGTATTGAAGAGGAAAATACGTTGTTCTATTGGTAGTGCAATATGGGAGGCTTTGGAAAATACGCAGATTGCACAGTATTAATTTACTTTCATTGTCCAAAAGTTAACAATATCTTTGTCACTCTCATCATGCAACTCTTAAAAACAAAGTGATGACGTAAGGTTTCATGTTTACATTACTTGTCGTTGTTGTTCAGTCACTAAGTCGTGTCCGAGTCTTGGTGACCCCATGAACTGCAGCACACCAGGCGTCCCAGTCCTTCACTAGCTCCCAGAGTTTGCTCAGACTTATGTCTATTGAGTCAGTGATGCCATCCAACCATCTCATCCTGTCGCCCTCTTTTCCTCTTGCCCTTAATCTTTTCCAGCATCTAAATACCTTATAAAATACCCACCTACCTCACTTTCACCTTTGGATGCATTTTCCATTTCTCAGGTCCTCTTTATAACACGTGCCCAGAAGTACTCTGACCTTCATTGCTCCTCTTGCACTGTTTAGATTGCATTTTGAAGAAACATGTTAAGTTTTCCTGCATGAAGATATGCAAAGAAAGCTCATTCATATCTTTGTTTAAATGTTTTAAACAAAAGCAGACTTTAGAATTCCCTTTGCAAAGAAGCGGCCCAGAAATCTTGGACCTTTTGTCTAGAAGGGTACTAAATTTCTCATGTACAAAACCGAACATTGAATGAAGGGTCTGTATTCTCCCAGGAGTCTATTTCATTGCTCAGGAAGTACTGAAGAGCATCCTCTGACTGTCATGAATACCCTCACCATACAGTTCTAATGCTCATACAAAATCTCTAGAAATCCCTAAGATTTTAGCTATCATTCTATTTCTACTCTCCAAACTAATTTGAGTCTTTCAAAGTTATCCCTCATACTTTATGAAGTCTCACTTCTTTGCCTCATGTTCCCTGGAACCTTTTACGTCCATCATCTCTTTCTTCTTTATTTTATTTAATACTTAATTTTCTGTTCTCTCTCTTGCTGATTTTTTTTTAAACCTCTGCTTGACGAGCCAGAGATTAAATTTCAACTTAGTCCACCCTCCTTCCCACCTTTCTAGAACTCCAGTATAAATGGAATCGCTGCAAGCCGTGGGGAAACCATGCCAACTTATTTTTCCTCCTCAGGTTGCTGTGGCCCGTGTTTCCATTGTGCGTGCTCAGGTGCTCAGCTGTGTCCAACCCCATGGACTGTGGCCCCACAGGCTCCTCTCCCCACGGGTTTTCCCAGGGAAGAATGCTGGAGTGGATTGCCCTTGTCCTCTCCAGGGGATCTTCCAGAGCCAGGGACTGACCCTCGTCTCTTATGTCTCCTGTATTGGCAGGCGGGTTCTAGATCAACGGCACCACCTGGGAAGCCCGTGACTTAAGCCCTTTATGCAATGCCCACCTAACTCACTTTCCCTTTTGGACACATTTCCTATTATTCAGGTCTTCTTCATAACACCTGCCCCAAAGTACTCTGACCATTGCTCCTTCCGCAGTGTTTCAATTCCAACAGCTCTTGTATTTTACCAAACTCCGTAATTTTGATGTTTTATACCCTGTATGTATATAACTTTTTATAATTTGTGTGGCAGGTATAATCTTCCCCAATTATCAGACAGAAAAACTGAGGCTAGATGAGCTGATCCAAATTTTTAGGATGAGATGGAGTAGGCAACATTTGGATTCAGGTGTTCTAACTTCAAGCCCTAAACATTTACTTTGATGCCAAAATATTGTATAAATATCATTCATTCAGGGTCTTATTTTCATTTTTATTAATTTCAAATTAGAATAAAAGTTATCTAGCAGAAGTAGTCATGTCTTACACGTATTCCAGAAAAGAAATACTAAATTTACAGCACATTTCCCACTACTTTCTTATTAATTGTTTAACTGAATGGAATGGCAACCCACTCCACTATTCTTGCCTGGAGAGTTCTATGGACAGAGGAGCCTGGCGCGTTATAGTGCATGGAGTCGCAAAGAGTCTGACATGATTATCATTTCATCTTTTTTATATGATGCAGACTCTATTTCATCTCATTTTCCCAATATAAGTTTTGTTTCTATTCTTCAGTCTCAGAAGAGGAAAGCATACAAATATTTCCCCAAATATAATGAGAAAGGTAACTACTTTCTGCTTGGCTTGAAATGATGGCCTCTGAGCCAATCCTTCATGATAACCTCATCTGGAAAATCACTGGGAAGATGAGACCAGTAGATGGCTCTCTAATTCCTGAGTTACAAAGGAGAATGAAGCCAACACATTTGACTACTGGAGAACAGATTTGATTCGATTGCACCAACGACAGGAATAAACTTCATGCACACTTGCTGAAATGGGAAACTTTCTGCTGTTTTGTCACGTCCCTTAAAATGAGAAAGCTATTCTTGACCCTCCTCGTCCTTGACAAGTTCCAGAGATAGTTGAAGGCATCAGCACCAGCATGAAAGACAATTTGTTCAGCTCTGGATGGAACACTGGCTTCATCAATGCAGAGCAGGTTCTTCCCCAGGATCTCAGTCTACCAGGAGCTCTGGAACTAACAGCAAAAAATGGATATGGCTCTGTTGGTCAGGTGGCAGCCAGTTGCCTGTCACAGAGTGACATCTGATGTCACTGCAGAAATGTAGGACTTGTTTATTTTTACTAAGATGGAGATGGAAGGCAAGGAATTTAGAAACATGAGATACAGGGGGGGGGGAAGCAACAATATTTCAATTTCTCCTTAAAAAGGTAATGTCTACTCAGTTTTTAGAGCTTCTCCCATGTTTGCTGATTTTTTTTTTTAATAACGAGCTTAAGGTAATCAAAATGCCATTAAAGGCATATTAGGGGTGGCATATTTTATTCCCCTTCAATAACACTATGCTTTTCGTATCTTGAGATGAAAAAGTTTAAACACAAAGAAAATAGCATTTTTACAGTTTTGGCCAAACTATATTGCAGTTCTAAAAAGAAAGGAAGAAAGGTCACGTCTCTACATATGCAGGGATGTGTCTGTAGAAACATGTCTGTGCGTGTACATGGTTCTAAGCCTTTATGGGTGATTTGTTCTCTTGTTCAGAGATCATCACAGCTCTATTACACGTGGCACATTCTGCCGCTCCTTTCTGGAAGTCAGCTTTTGAAAAGCCTCTAAACAGTCCTAGTAGAAAATAAGTGCGTGTCCTGCCAGAACTTACTTCCTCATGTTTTGAAGTGTGGTTCATTCCAATATCACTTCTCTCAGATAAGACAGGGGAAGCCCAAGATGCTGTCTTTGGAAAAATCTGCATGAATAGGTTAGGAATTCCTGAACGTGGTCTCTAATGGGCGGACTGTGAAACTTCTGCCCAGCTTCCATGCTCACGCTTACTTTATGCAATGTTGGAAGGCTCTGAACACATATGACTTGAATGAAAGTAGCATTGTTCATATTTGAGGTTTGGAGTGACACAGCCAACTAACCATTCATGCAGATAATTTCAGTGGCTAGGGCACAGCAGCACTACTTAACATAGCTCACCAACCTCATAAGGTTTGAATATGATACGAATGATCACAATAAGCCATTCTCAATTGTTTCGTGCAATTTGAGGTTCCTGAATATTCCAAGTCTGTCTAGGATAAAGGAATCTGATCTGAAACAGGAATGGACACCACAGGATATCAAGAGTCTGCATTTTAACCAGGGCTCATGTAGCCTAGCCTCCCTTGCCTGAAATTCCAAAAGCCCACATCTTGGATTCAGCTTCTTTAACCACTGAGATTATGAGTATTGAAATCAGCCACTGTGTGCATCAATTTGTCAAATTTCAAATCCATGAAATATGAAAATGAATAGTATTTACCTTTAAAAATTTATAATAAGCATCATAATTTTACCAAGCTTTTAACTCTTTGGAGGAAAGGACATTTCGATTTTTCTTCTTTTTATACTGTTACTTTTCACAATTTTATTTTTATCATTTTCACTGAAGTGAGTGGACAAGCCCAGACTCTCCAGTCTTCTAATTATTTATACAACAGGGGATTTGATGAACACCCCCTGTGTTTCTGGAATACTCTGTGTCATGTAGATAAAGTGGACTTTCCTCAAGTTTGAACTGTTCTAGGCACTCAGGGTGGATAGAAAACACTCTAAATAGATGACAAAGTGGATTATTCTTCTTTTTGACTTGGAGTGTACCTGAGAAAGCAAGGAACTAAGGAGGGTGACAGGAAAGACAGAGTGAGAAAAAAATCTCATATTTGTTCATCTTCTATTTATACAACAGCTTAAAATGAAAACAGTGCTTACGATTTCCTTACAATGCCCGACAATGCTCTTAGTTCCTCCCATTACTGGAAATTACAGCCCTTGTAGGAGCAGTCATATCCGGCGATGCTGAGATAGCATAACATCATTGGTGGAAATACCTTTCTACGTATCCTGGAACTGATGACTAAACCTGGAAGCCCAGGACATATATCAGTCCATATCCTAGAGAGGGAGATGCCCAAAGTGAGGGCCTGGTATCTCCCTCGGGGTTAGTAAGAAAAGGCTCTATGACCTTCGCTCCATCCTTTGCCCTCCTAGAGCTGATAAGGTTGAGAAGAGAGGGAATCTCTTATAAATCAACTAGACATCCATATTTCCTTTTAAGCTTGAGAAAATAATAGGGGGGATTTTCAGATTTCAGAGGCACCGAGCTGAGGAATACTAGGGCTTCCCCTCTGACCCCTACAGGCAACAGCTAAAGGTCGCCATGTCTAGTGAGGGCTGTGTGCATGTACGCTTAGTTGCTTAGTCGTGTCCAGCTCTTTGCGACCCTAAGGACTGCAGCCCGCCAGGTTCCTCTGTCCATGGGGATTGCCCAAGCAAGAATACTGGAGTGGATGGCCATGCTCTCCTCCAGGGGAATCTTCCCAGCCCAGGGACTGGAGCCACGCCTCCCACACTGCAGGTAGATTCTGTACAGCGTGAGCCACCAGGGAAGCCCATATCTACTGAGGGCAACACCAAAAGAGCCACTTTACAGACACGGAGGGTGCTTGCAAGTATTATCTCCTTCCCATCGTGGGCATCACTTTTGGTAGTAAACTTTTTTTTTTTTCCTGCAGCGAAGTGATCTAGGGAAAAGAGATCTTAGGAGGAGATGCCTGATCACAGAGAAGGGGCCGTAGTGAAAATTCCAGTATTTTCACATTTTGTTCTGTCAAAACTGTGTATTCTATGTGACCCAACAGATACAGCAGAAGATAGTTTGGCCACTGACCCATCCATATGGTAACTCAGCCATATGGCTGGCCTGACCACATCACGAAAATGCTACAAGTGATCCCATGGACAAACAGGAAGTTAGGGATGGGTGGGGTGAGGGGGACTCTGCCATACAGAGTCTCACCCAAGAGCTTGCTTAAAATCATTCACTCTTGGGTCCAAGACGGAGCTGACCTGAGATACAAGCAACAAGGCTAGAGATGTGCTTCTCTGTTGCCCGTGCTGGCTCTTCACACTGCACACGGGCCTTCTCTGGCTGCGGTGCCACAGGCTTCTCATTGCGGTTGCGGAGCAACTCATTGTCGTGGAGCGTGGGCTCTAGGGTGTGTGGGCTTCAGTATTAATCGGTGCACAGGATTAGTTGCCCTGAGGCTTGGGGGCTCTTCCTAGACCAGGATCAAAGGTGTGTCTCCTGTATTGGCAGGTGGATTCTTTACCACTGAGCCACTTGGGAATCCTGAGATGTGAGTGCTGAATTCAACTAGTCTCCATTCTTAGTAGCTCAACACTAAGAGAGAAACTATGAGACTGGCCCAAGAAATCAATAACGATCCAAAGAAGAAAAAAGGAAGAAGAAGAAGAGGGGGAGATTCCTTGTGACTCATTGTAGACAGTGGTAAAGATAGATTTTAAAGAAGTATTTCAGGCTTTCCTCCCTACCCCCTGTTCCCACCATGTACAAGGCAGGTAACGAACTACTCTGTGAGGAGGTAGCCAGGCCGTGACCCTTAAAAGCACATGAGTAATGGGGACATTAACTCCTCATTTATTTTGATGTCCCAATGTCCTGTTCCCTGCTCTAAATGCCAATGTCTCGTTAATGTACATATGAATGTTTTTAGATATTTGTAATGATAAAATGACTGGCTTACGTGATACCAACTAGCACGCTGCATTTATAACCTATTTTGCTTAAATATTATTTTTGCTTCTAGGCAACTCATAAATTGAGAACAGATTTTTGCCAAGGCAGTGAGTGAGTGAGCCATAGTGACGTCACTTGCTCACGTGATTCCTCTCTGGCAAACCAATTTGAAAAGAATCAGGACTCCTGGGGTGAGGTGGAGAGGTAGAAGACAGAGAACTGAGATTAAATAAATTAGAAAATGTTGAGAAAGGAGATTTTTACTGCAATGTGATTGCACTTACCACTGGAATGTCTTTGAAGGGGATATTTAAGAACACATTTTGGCTTCACATGTATGTCAACATGTGGCCTGTCCCGTCACACTTAAATGAGGGAAGGGAAGGAAAAGAGCAAGGGAAGGTCTGAAAATAGGTGACAAGTACTTAAAGGCATCTGGCAGTCTTCCCCAGTCAGCAAGCAGTGGATGAGAAAATGGCCACACAGAGGATGTCCACCTCCAGTCTTCCTGTTGATGGCACATTTTTACCCAGCTTGCTACTCCCACAGAGAAAATACGCCAGCCTTCAACACGAATAATTTGGTTAAACATGATCAGTCAGATTTCTCATTTTCGGCAAATAAGAGACATGTCATTCTCTCAGACTGAAACACGGCTTACTTGACTTGTTCTCTCTTCAAAAAACAAGAAAACAAACAAACAAACAAAAAACTAACCTGTTATTCATACACTTGAAATTTACTTTTGTTTATGATATGCACATGTGCTATACATTATTTAAAACCCTCGTCTTAGAAACCTAGCCCTCGGAATATAATTTTTGACAGTAATATTGGGTGAGAAGGTAGTCATTTCCCATTTCGAATGTTGTGGAGGTTCTTATAAGGAACATGCCTATTTCTCTAAATAAAAAAAGATGCCATTCTCGGAAAGTCTTCTTTAGGGCTGAGGAAATTAACCACACATTTTGGAGTTCTGAAAAGAATGGGCTAATGATAACCAATCAGATTTGTGTGCAAATTACATGTGATCTGTATAGGCAGATACAACTGAAAAGATACTGTGAAAGTGAAGAATCTTAGCTAAGTTAATAACTCAAATAGATATATATTTTCAAATACAAGACCCTTAAAATAAACATAGAGTTTTAGTCAAGCATGACCAAATTTTTCACAAGGCCCATCTAACTTGTAACTTTATTTTTATGGTTTTCTCACACAATATGGAAACCACGCTCTCTTCTCCTGAGCCAGGCCGTCTTCCTCTGGGTTTGTAATTTCCACTAACTACACCTCTGCATTCAATAAGAAGGTAGGTGAGAAATGGCACACAATGTGGGCTAGAACGTCTTCCGGAAGGCTTCATTATAGTTTGCAGTCCACATCGCGACCAGGAAAATGATGAACAGACAGAATTCTGTACACAGTTTAACCAACCAATACTTCCATCTTCAGAAATCTGCAGTGATAAACATTGTATAGATGTGGGAGTCGTGTAGATACTGAGTTTTGCAAAATGCACACATTTGAAGTTCAAAATAAAAAAAAATAAAATACAATTCACCTTCAAATTAGTTTTCTCCCAGTATGACTAGATGGTAGTGTTTCTGGGGTGAAAGGCCATGTCGATTTTCTCACATTCCAATTAGGTCTGACCTTTAGGTTGATGCATTTCTAAGGATACACTTATTTTATATATAACTCAATATGTTATTTTTTGTGTGAACTTTAAAAAAATTTTTTCTGGAAAAATTTTTCTTTTATTATACCATAACCAGAAATTACTTCTTCAGAGCTAAATAATGTAGACAATTTACTTAGAAGGTGAAAGATACATAATAAAACAGTGAGTAGCATATAAACATTTTAGGGCCAGATTTCTGCTACTTGTTAGTGGCTAAGCTAAGCTTTTTTAGCTTTGTTATGCCTTAGTTTGGTTAATTATGTAATGAATAATAGTTATACCTAAATATATATATATTATATATATATTATTATTATTATACTAACAATTATACCTAAACCAATCAATCATAAGTAAATCAAGCCTGAATATTCACTGGAAGGACTGATGCTGAAGCTGAAGCTTCAATGCTTTGGTCCTCTAATATGAAGACCTGACTCACTGGAAAAGAATCTGATGCTGAGAAATGTTGAGAACAGGAGGAGAAGGGGGTAACAGAAGATAAGAAGGTTGGAGGGCATCATCGACTCAGTGGACATGAGCTTGAGCAAACTCTGGGAGACAGTGAAGGACAAGGAAGCCTGGTGTGCTGTAGTCTGTGGGGTCACAAGGTGTCAGATACGACTGAGCCACTGAACAACAATGAGGATGAAAGAAGAGGAAGAAACAGGACTCAGCGGCTGTTAAGAGGAATAAAGGACTAGTATCTGTAAAGAGTTTATAACTATACTTGGCACATGGGAAGAGCGACGCAAGTGCTTGCCAAACCGTTAAATACTGCGTCCAGTAAATACTTATTAAATGGCTAAATTGGTTACTTTTTAAAATAAGTACCCTTAAAAGGAGGAAATAAATGGTAGAATTCAGTCAAAACACTTTGATAAAGCATCATTTTCTCTGATATAACCTAACTCTTTCAGCCACATATATAGGCACAAGCCCCTCTGAGTTATGTTTGGTCCAGAGGGCTCTCCAAAGACAATAAGCACTACCACAAAATGCTTATTGCTGTGACACACTTCTCAGCTTCTTAACCTTCAGACAGATATGATTAAAACTACAACACCAAAGGATACTATTTCTGTTTGCATAAATTGCATAAATACATTCTCTGAGACCAGAACATCATCCAAATACATTTGTTCATTGGGAATACTGTTGGTAGAGTAAATGACTTATGTTATCACTGCGGTTATTGTTATGGGCATTTATTCACTCTAGAGTGCATTTTCATTGTTAAAAAAATAAGGTTCTCAACATAGTCACCAAACAAAAATTTCTCTCATCTACATATTAAGCGAGCATTTTTAATTAGCTGATAATTATCTGCATTTTTTCCCCTGGTTTCCCCTAAAGCTATTGTGGCTTAAATATATACTAAGACCACGGTCATTGATGTTAAGAACTTTAAATACAGATAAAGCCATTTTATGCCATGGAAAAAAGGAATAGTGAAGAGGAAGCCTCTTTTGGAAGTTTAAGGGAAGTCAATATAGAAAGTATGTGAAACTAATCACATTGGCTTTTGGAGCATATGCGTTTTGGACGTGGCTTCCAGTGTTATGAAGTATGAGAACTGGGGCTCGGTTCTTTTATTTCCCCATCTGTAAAATGGCAATGAAAACATCCACCATGTAGGAATATTAAGGGGATTAGGAACTGCTTGGTGTAGGGACTGGCGCATAGTCAAGGAGCATTCTTGTTTTAGATAGCTGTTAAATTAATCAAGACAGCCAATCACGTGTTATAAGCCCCCTGAGGACAAGTACCACATACCCCACCAAACACACTGAGTACCCCATAAAATAATCATTGATTGGCAGGCAGGGCAAACATCTGCTTCTAAAAAGAGTATAGGTAGTTCATGAAACAGTGAGCTGGCTTGAGTGGTATTACCACCGAAGTCTAGAACTGCTGAGCTTCACTGTCATTCACTGGACAGAGACATTTGCCTTCATTTTGATCAACATTTCAGTATTAATTCGAGATGACCTGGAAAGAAAGACAAAAAATGATGGATATCAATTTGTAACAGTATACAAATCATGATAGATGGCAGGATCTTGAAAACTCCTCCTGGAATGTGTTAACTAATAAAATCTGTTTTAATATTTGAGGCATTTCCTGAACTTCAGTTAGTATAAACAATTTTTAAATTATATAATTTGATTTTTTTTCTTCCTTAAATAAATTTCATATCACGGAAGTCAGGACTGTTTTAGAAATCTCTATACATGGCTTATTTGGAGTTGCGTGAAGCTTAATGTGGTTGAGCAGAGTCCTGCTTTAATAGATGCCTCCTGTAGAGGAAAAGCTGTTTGTTTTATATAAAGGGAATACATTTGCTATTTTCTGCCCTATCCATTTGCAGAGCTGGACATAACTTGAACATAATGTATATGTTTCCATTTTTATTCTCTAACAAGCTGTTGTACCAGAGACTGAGTCACAGTAAGAAGGCCTGGCTTACCCTGAAGGAACATTATTTAGAAATCTAAAAGGCTTAGACCGAGGATATGAAATGGCCATTTGTGAAAAAAAGTTCTCTTATTTATACATTTTTACTTTGTTAAAATTATGCGAAGTAACATTTATAAATCTTTGATTGTGACTAAATACAGGAGTGTAACTGAACACAGGTATCACATACTACCATAGTTTTCTCTTTCTGGTTGTTTCTTGGGAGATCATAATGCTGAGAATAAAGCTGGGAAATGCGGGCTTCTATGATACTCCATCTTATTAACTCTTTTTGGATCTTAATTTTAGAATTAAATCCATATTATTATTTATTTAATTTTAGAAAAGCAAACTAAACAATGCTTCACAGTACATTGTGTTGGTCTATTCACTCCTCTTTTTTATGTCTCCCTTTCTTCAGCATATCAGGGTGAAGCCTGACCATCAATAGAAGCTCTATTCGGTTTGACTGCTATTTAAACAACGTTAGGCAATAAAATGTGAGTTTAGAGAAAAATGATAATTGGTACAGACTGTAAATATTTAAACTGAAAGTTAGACTGCAGAACCATTGATCGGTATCTCTGAGAACTGTACCTGAGAAATTTATTGATAAAAATTTTGGTAGAAATTTTGAAGAAAGAAATTTTCATATAAATCTTACAAATTATAAACATTAATTTAACAATAAGAAAAATAAGCAGCTTGATAAAAAAAAAAATTGAGCAAAAGGCCTGAACAGAGACTGCAGCAAAGATGTGCAGATCATCAAGCAAGCTTATGAAGTCTGCACAACATCATATGGGAATTCGCATCAAGAACATGCAAATTAAAAGAAAAAAATAAAACAGTGAGATACCACTACATATCAGTTAGAACAGCTGGAATCTGGAGCATTGCCAAGTGCTGGTGAGGGTGCAGAGCAACAGGAATGACCAGTCATTGCTGATGGCAACTCAAGTATAGCTGCTTTGGAAGACATTTTAGTGACATCTTACGAAACCAAACATACTCTTCCCATATGATTCTGCAATAAGCCTCCTTCAGTTCAGTTCAGTTCATTCGCTCAGTCGTGTCCGACTCTTTGCCACCCCATGAATCACAGCACGCCAGGCCTCCCTGTCCATCACCAACTCGCGGAGTTCACTCAGACTCATGTCCATCAGGTCAGCGATGCCATCCAGCCATCTCATTCTCTGTCGTCCCCTTCTCCTCCTGCCCCCAATCCCTCNTCTTTGCATGAAATGTTCCCTTGGTATCTCTAATTTTCTTGAAGAGATCTCTAGTCTTTCCCATTCTAGCATTTATCTAAATGAGCTGAAAAGTTACATCCACACACAAACCTGATATAAATGAATGTTTATGTCCTCTTTATTCATAACTGTCCAAACTTGAAAACAGCTAAGATGCCCTTTAGCAGGTGAAGGGATAAATTAATAATGGTACATCCAAACAATTAGTGCTATATTGATTAGCACTAAAAAATAAATGAGATATCAAACCCTGAAAAGACATGGAGGGTATTTAATGCATATTACAAAGTGCATAGAAAATCCCATGGACAGAGGAGCCTGGTGGGCTGTAGCCCATGGGGTCGCTAAGAGTCTGATACAACTGAGCGACTTCACTTTGACGTTTCACTTTCATGCATTGGAGAAGGAAATGGCAACCCACTCCAGTGTACTTGCCTGGAGAATCCCAGGGACGGGGGAGCCTGGTGGGCTGCCGTCTAGGGGGTCGCACAGAGTCGGACACAACTGAAGCGATTTAGCAGTAGCAGTACAAAGTGAAAGAAGCCAATCTGAAAAGGCTATGTATTGTATAAATTCAAGTATAAGCTGTATTGGAAAAGGCAAAACTATGGAGACAGTGAAGGGATCAGCAGTTGCGAGGGGTCGGAGATGAGGGCAGGATGAACAGGTGGAACATGCAGAGTTTTGGGGCCAACGAAACTGCTTTGTATGATGCTGCAATGATCAGTTCAGTTCAGTCCAGTCCCTCAGTCGTGTCCGACTCTGCGACCCCATGAGTTGCAGCACGCCAGGCCTCCCTGTCCATCACCAACTCTAGGAGTTCACTCAGACTCACGCCCATCGAGTCAGTGATGCCATCCAGCCATCTCATCCTCGGTTGTCCCCTTCTCCTCCTGCCCCCAATCCCTCCCAGCATCAGGGTCTTCTCCAGTGAGTCAACTCTTCGCATGAGGTGGCCAAAGTACTGGAGCTTCAGCTTTAGCATCATTTCTTCCAAAGAAACCCCAGGACCAATCTCCTTCAGAATGGACTGGTTGGATCTCCTTGCAGTCTAAGGGACTTTCAAGAGTCTTCTCCAACACCACAGTTCAAAAGTATCAATTCTTCGGCGCTCAGCCTTCTTCACAGTCCACACAGGTAATTAAATAGTTTTCAAAATCCGTAATATATACAGAACCAAGAATGAAACCTAATGTAAACGATGGAGTTTGGGTGATCATGACCTGTCACTAGAAGGTTCATCTATTACAATAGTGTACTGCTCTGGTAAGAGATGCTGATATCAGGAGAGGCTGTGATTGTGTGGGAATAGGAAGCATATGGAAAATCTCTGCACCTTCCACACTTTTCTTTGTGAACCTAGAGCTGTTCTAAAAATAGTCTACCTGAGAAAATTATTTAGGCTCAATCTAAAATAATTTATAGAAGAGATAAGGAAAATTCTGAACATTTCATTAGATGTTTGAGGCTCTCAAAGCTCTTGTAAATATTTATAATAATATTTAAGTCTGCCTAATCAATGCAATTTAAATATTCATTCACATCGTGATTTATTCACCAAATATTTATTGATGCCTGTCTGTGATGAACCAAGAGATTGTGTCTGCCCTAACTGACAGTGCTGGGGGAGAAACATGCCATTAAATAATCATAAAGGAGTCTCACAAGATTGATTTTAAATGCATATATCATTATGAAGGCATAATGGAGAAACAGGCGTATCTTCCATAGTTGAGACGTCAGGGAATTTTATCTGGATGCAGGTGCATTGTGACTCATAAGATGCAACAGCCACTGAAAAGATGGCCATGGCAGTCTTACTGCTGATGGAGTGACTTTCAGGTAACAAAAGCCCTTGACTTGGCTCTGTATCTTTTAGTGCAGTTTTAATGTGTGTGTGTGTGTGTGTGTGTGTGTGTGTGTGTGTGTGTTTCATTTCTAGAATAATCCTTCACAGAAGCAGTGAGGAAGCCAGAAATGAGAAATGAAGTGAGAAACTTCTGTAAATTCTCTACTGCACAGCCAGGCAAGAGAGACTGAGTGACTTGGTCTCTTTTATTAGTTTTAATTTGGAGAAGGCAATGGCACCCCACTCCAGTACTCTTGCTTGGAAAATCCCATGGACAGAGGAGCCTGGTGGGCTGCAATCCATGGGGTTGTGAAGAATCAGATGCAACTTCACTTTCACTTTTCACTTTCATGCATTGGAGAAGGAAACGGCAACCCACTCCAGTGTTCTTGCCTGGAGGATCCCAGGGACAGAGGAGCCCAGTGGGCTGGTGTCTAGGGGGTCGCACAGAGTTGGACATGACTGAAGTGACTTAGCGGCAGCAGCAGCAAATACAGATACTGCTTCTTGGACCAATATCTAGTCTGAACTTCATCGAAACACTCAATGAATGATCATCCAAAGTGGGGAAGATCCAGATGGTGGCTTAGAACTTCCTTTGAACTCTGGAAGGGGTGCCTTAGAAATATCCAAGTTATCTTTTCCAACATTTGAATTGGGTTACTTACATTACTATGAGTGACGTGGCTAAGGTGGGATTGGGGAATAGCATTGTGTTCTACTTGCCCAGATGCCATGCTTGACCCAAATACTCTTTTTCACTTCTGTTATATCTAGACCCAAGATATCCTTTAAAATATTCACATCTAATATCAATAACCTCAGATATGCAGATGACACCACCCTTATGGCAGAAAGTGAAGAACTGAAGAGCCTCTTGATGAAAGTGAAAGAGGAGAGTGAAAAAGTTGGCTTAAAGCTCAACATTCAGAAAACTAAGATCATGGCATCCAGTCCCATCACTTCATAGGAAATAGACGGGGAAACAGTGGCTGACTTTACTTTTGGGAGCTCCAAAATCACTACAGATGGTGATTGCAGCCAGGAAATTAAAAGACGCTTACTCCTTGGAAGGAAAGTTCCGACCAACCTAGATAGCATATTCAAAAGCAAAGATGTTACTTTGCCAACTGTGGTTTTTCCAGTGGTCATGTATGGATGTGACAGTTGGACTGTGAGGAAAGCTGAGCACCGAAGAATTGATGCTTTTGAACTGTGGTATTGGAGAAGACTCTTTTTAAAAATTTTTTTAAAATATAAATTAATTGATTTTAATTGGAGGTTAATTATGTTACAATATTGCATTGGTTTGCCATACATCAACATGAGTCTGCCACAGGTATACACGTGTTCCCCCTCTTGAACCCCCCCTCCCTCTTCCCTCCCTTGGACTGCAAGGAAATCCAACCAGTCCATCCTAAAGGAGATTAGTCCTGAGTATTCACTGGTAGGACTGATGCTGAAGCTGAAACTCCAATACTTTGGCCACCTGATGCAAAGAGCTGACTAATTTGAAAAGACCCTGATGCTAGGAAAGATTTAGGGCAGAAGGAGAAGGGGACAACAGAGGATGAGATAGTTGGATGGTGTCACTGACTCAACGGGCATGAGTTTGGGTGAGCTCTGGGAGCTGGTGATGGACAGGGAGGCCTGGTGTGCATGGGGTTGCAAAGAGTTGGACATGACTCAGTGACTGAACTGAACTGAACATTGATCAATCCTAAATATTCATTGGAAGGAATGATGCTGAATCTGAAACTCCAATACTTTGGCCACCTGATGTGAAGCACTGACTCATTTGAAAAGACCCTGATGCTGGGAAGATTGAGTACAGGAGGGGAAGGGGACGACAGAGGATGAGATGGCTGGATGGCATCACTGACTCCATGGACATGAGTTTGATTTGGTGGTGGACAGGGAAGCATGACGTGCTACAGTCCATGAAGTTGAAAAGCGTTGGATGTGACTGAGCAACTGAACTGAACTGAACACTGACATCTCCACTTCTCCCAGATCTTCTCTTTCCTCTGAGAAATACCTCATTTGCTGATGCCAGGGAAACTGAACTTTCTCATAGCAAGTCTGATCCTTTATGACCGATATATAAAAGAAGAACTTTCTGGTTTATTTGATTTCGTTTGATTTTTAGTTCTTTTGAAATATGGAAACGTTCTCTCCACTCCGTTATTTCCATCTTTTATGTATGTAGCCATAAGTGTTTGGATTATAATAGAAAATGGCAGATAAATATGCTATTATAAAAGTTTTGCGTAATTAGTTTAAGTATAATACATTCTCTTTTGAAAATGTCCATACTTAGTATAAGTGCATCATGCTGCCAGGATATTTTTTCCCCTCCCCTCTGGGGTTGCAGTTCTGTTTTGCATCTCATCTCAGGCACATAATTAGTTGTAGCAGGTATATTAGAGTGGTCTCACAGCCCACATCACCCAAATCTTCTTTAAACATCATTTCAGCAAAGTAAACGCAGGAAATTCTGTTCACCTTACTTAAATGCTTGTAACTCTAGTATTTTTACAATTCTTTCAGGCTCAGCACAGATGGGATTTTTCAAATGAAAACCAGATGAATGTAAACAGCAAGCTCACCATCAAAACCTAAAGGTAGAGAGACGCAGGCCCTGCTCTGCGCTGTAATAAGATCTACGTTTGCAATGAAAGTATGTTTCCAATAACGGTGCAGTTAACTTTCACTAGAGACTCAAATCAGCATTTTAGTTTTCCTTTTATAATTTGACATGGTAAAAGGAGAAGCGGGCTTTCAAATCTCTAATCCGCGTCAACCCAAGATGAAAGTTTTTAGCACTCTGCCTGTGTGGGGGTATTTGGATTTGTAGTTCATTTTACAAATCCTGTTTAACATATAATTAAATAATAATGTAAATACATGACATAATCTCCCCTGGCTGCAAACTTTCCCTGACCCTGGCGATTTCCTTCCCTTGGGGCTTTAAATTTGCCTTCTGTCGCCCTCCTTTGCTGAAACCTACAGTCATGCCTCTTCGGTTGCTGTCTGCCAAATAGTCATCTAATGTGCATCCTCTTTAAAATTTATTTGCAATAATTCTCATCAGAGCAAAAAGGGTCCTTGATTAGAAAGGAAGCATCTTAATCCTGTTGCCAGTTTATTTTGGATTTTTATTTTAACTGCAAATTCACCTAGCTCTTCTACAAAGCAGCCTCCAAAATCGGTGGACTTCAAAATCATTTGAGAAGCTTTAGAGCTTTGGAATTCCTTCCCCAGCTGATCCTTTTGGCTGATCCAGAATTGGGACCTAAGCATTTGCAGTTTTAAAATATTTCTTTATCTAATATGCAGTCCCAGGTTTAGAATCACTGACCTAGGACCTAAACTCTCCATTCTTAAAGGGCTTTGTTCTTGTGTTGCCAATTTGTGGGACTTTCTTATATTTGTAGCAAAGTATAGAAATTAGTCAGGACTGGAAGGAGAGTGAATTCTCTTGTAGACACAGACACACAGGTCTCCAGGGAAGTCCTCAGAAGTAATAAAGAACTTTAATCTCGTATGCTGACTCTAATGAGGGACCTGTGAAATGAAGACATGTTTGCTCTAAAATTACAGTGCCTTACTTCATCTCTCATCAGCATTTGGTACAAACTTTCTGAAAATCAGAGGCTTGTTTGCCTTGATACTATTAATCTCATACAGTGGTTACAGTTCAAGCTTTGACATGGCAAATATTTAAAAACAATAATGTTATGGGCTAAACTAGCGAACACCTACAGAGTGGGTAATCTCTTTGGGGGTCTCTATAGTTCTCTTTCAGGTGTTCTTCCTTCTCACTGTACATGGAGAAATAAATGCCTGAGTTCTGAATCAGTTAGCCAGGCAAGATTGACATGGATGGTGCAAATATTGTTTTATATCATTTCAGAACATTTAAGCAGAAAGAAAACATGGTTCCTGAATCTAGAAATATTGTTACACATCCTTGGGTTTCCTTCAATGACTATTACTTCCCTCAATGGCCTTTCACTTAATAGTAGAAAAAGACTGTATTCTTCATGATAGAAAGTCATGTTTTATTATTAGTAAGATGGCTAAATTTTTTTTATTACAAATAATAGGAGTCTTTTTAAATTAATACAGATGCTAAAATTTTCAGGAACAATACATAGAAAAATGAGGAATAGTGTATTTTTTTATTTTTCTAAGATCCCAATAAAATAATATGCAACTAAATATTGTTGCTGTTGTCTAGCTGCTAAGTTGTGTCCAACACTTTTGTGACCCCATGGACTGTAGCACACCAAGTTCCTCTGTCCTTGGGATTCTCCAGGCAAGAATACTGATTGAGTTGCCATTTCCTTCTCCAGGGGATCTTCCCAACCCAGGGATTGAACCCATGTTTCCCATCAATGCAATTGAACCCATTGTATTGCACATGAATTCTTTAATGCTGAGCCACTGGGGAAGACCAACTAAATATTGCATTTTGTAGTTCTAGTAAGTAATTCTTCAAAATGGGTTCCCTTTTTCTTTCCCCCATATTATTTCTTTATCTTAAAATTTTTTAAAAAGCAAATTAATAAATATATTTAATTTGGAGGGCTTTAATTTATTTTATTTTAAAAGGAACTTGAAAAGAGCAAAGAGGTATTTGGTGTATAAAGTCAGATGTAGGAAACTTGTGACTGTGAGCACTAGAGTTCCCGCGAATAACTCTGATACAAATATGAGGCTAAGAAGTTCAGATATGTTCTAGGGAAACAGTAAGTATGATTGAAAGAAAAATTAATAGTTAGAAGTAAACTATGGGAGTATAATGTGTTTAATGTACCATGACTGAAGGACTGGCTACTGAAGAGAGTTGAAGCTGATGGAGAGGTGTAAATAACCTAGAGGAGAAAATACAACTTCACCTTGAAAGGGTCCCTGGTGGAGCTTGATTGTTAAAGTCACCATAGGGTCATACTGGAAAACAGAAAACATGTCAAGAAAAATCTCTGACAGAGAATGAAAAGGAAGTGAAATAAGAGGACATTTGGAAAAAGTGCAGTTGTAATCTCCTCTTAGGTTTCAGAAGAAATTCATAGAACATGTGTTTCTACCAAGGAGAAAATGCTCAGGGGTCAAGGACATGAGATTTAGGGCTAGAGATCCCCAGTGTGAATTCTTGATCTATCATTTAGTGAATAACTTAAGAGACATATTACATTCTGGCTTATAAAATTGCATTTATAATATATTGTTTTCACAGGTGTCATAGTAACAAAAGGCTATTAGTCTATCTAAATGCTTTGACATTTTTAGCGGTGCTTTCAGATACAGGTGGAGCCTTATAACACAAAGTGAGACTCTGAATTTTGACAAGATTCCCAAGTCGACTTGAAATTCCTGTGCTCGTTCAATTTGGGCATGCACTGGTCCAAAGAAGGTGGGGACTGCAGTGGGAGACACCCTTAATCTTGGAAACAGGAAACTTTAATTCAGACTGATAATGCTTCAGCAAAATGCCTAAAATCTCTGACTCTTCTCTCTTCTCATCTATAAATCTGTGAGAGAAAACCATTCTGGAGTTTCCCTGAAGTGTGTGTGTGTGTGTGTGTGTGTGTGTGTGTGATTTGTGCGTACAACAGTCAATCACGAGGGACATTTCAAATTAATTTTTACTGATAGGAATTAACTTCTCTGGCTTGATGTTATCACCGACTGGATGGACATGAGTTTAGGTGAACTCCGGGAGTTGGTGATGGACAGGCAGGCCTGATGTGCTGTGATTCATGGGGTTGCAAAGAGTCGGACACAACTGAACTGAACTGAACTAATTCATGTGTCACTATGAATGTATTTAGAACATTTCTACAGTATTAGTCAACTCTCTTGCCATGCTTCCTCTGAAAGGAGAAGAGGTGGAAATTGCCTGTACCCAACAGCTTATATGCACATGTTCCATAAAATGTGAGTTGTGTGAAGTGCCATTGATTATGATAGCAGGAAAAAGAAAAAGATGCCTGAGAGCTTTTGAAGTGGGCTGTGTTTGAATTGTCCTTAAGCTTTGGGGAAAAAAAATCTACTAAGTAACAGCAGAACTTACAAAATTCGAGGAGAACTGAACATTCTAATTTCAACTGTTTTCTTCTCGGATATCATTTTTAAAAATTCTCATTCTTTTTCTATCCTAGGTTCCTTCAAGTTTGCAATGAATTCATGTTTTATAATTATCAGCAGGACCTTGTCCTTCACAATAACTGACAGCCATGTGTACATAGTGGCATAAAGGAAACAAGATATTTATCAGCTAATCTCATATTGCCATAACTGGCCAAGCACTCACATGGCAGCTGGGTGTGTGGTCTGTGTAGGCACATTCAGAGAATGTGCTGGTACTGGCAAAAATCTAAAACTGAGATAAGGAAATGAGACATTATGGAAGCTGTTCTAAAGAATCCAGTTTGGCTTAAATATGCTCTTAGACTATACCAGATAGATAGATCGCTCAGATGCACTATGTCTCATCAAGAAGTGTTCCCTAGACCATAACACCCAGTCGATAACGGTGACAAGTGGAATTGAACGTGCTCCTGCTTCATCCAGGGCTCATTTCTTTCCAGCCCAGGCCCATTTCTCATTTGTAATCCAGCCTCTGGTTTCCATTAGCTATCTGATATGACTTAAGGGGCGACGCTTACTCCTTGGAAGAAAAGTTATGACCAACCTAGATAGCATATTCAAAAGCAGAGACATTACTTTGATGACTAAGGTCCATCTAGTCAAGGCTATGGTTTTTCCTGTGGTCATGTATGGATGCGAGAGTTGGGCTGTGAAGAAGAGTGAGTGCTGAAGAATTGATGCTTTTGAACTGTGGTGTTGGAGAAGACTCTTGAGAGTCCCTGGGACTGCAAGGAGATCCAACCAGTCCATTCTGAAGGAGATCAGTCCTAAATATTCATTGGAAGGACTGATGCTGAAGCTGAAACTCCAGTACTTTGGCCACCTCATGTGAAGAGTTGACTCATTGGAAAAGACTCTGATACTGGGAGGGATTGAGGGCAGGAGGAGAAGGGGACGACCGAGGATGAGATGGCTGGATGGCATCACGGACTCAATGGATGTGAGTCTGAGTGAACTCCGGGAGATGGTGATGGACAGGGAGGCCTGGCGTGCTGCTGTTCATGGGGTGGCAAAGAGTCGGACACGACTGAGCGACTGAAGGAAACTGAACTGAAGGGGTCTGAACACAGAGTCTGATTTGTATTATTAATCTTTATGTTTTCCATTTTGTTCTGGGTGTCCCTAACCAAACCAAGCTAACTTTCATTCAGACTAGCTACAGATTTCCAACCACTCAAAATATGGGTATTCGGATAATTCTTAGCATATTGAGGAATAATTTTCACACTATACTAAAGTGCATAATTCGGTGATTACCCAGTATAGTTACAGAGTTGTGCAGTCATCAGATAATATAATTGTAGAACATTTTCATCATGTCCCCCAAGTAGCCTTGTACGTGTTAGCGATCACTTCCCACACCATCTCCTCCCAGACCTAACGTACCTTGTGTACAGAAGGCACTCTAGACGACCACCAATATACCTGCTGTCTTTATAGATTTGCTGATGATTTTTGAATAATGATTTAACCAGTCTTGAAAAAGCTTCTTTTTTCTCTGCAAATCCCTAGGCACATGATCTCTAACTTCTCTGTCTAAAGTTATTTACTTTGCATTAGGGTTTGAAATGTTAACAACTAGACATTTATTTTACTGTCTATTTCTCAAAGTCCAATTAGTCATTCTCAAATTGTATATACTCACTGAATTCTGTTCTCGGATGAATTTCCTTCTATCTTTTATCAAGAAGGGGGGCGACACACTAGCAGAATCAAGAGTGCATGAAATATTGATGACTTCGCTTCCTCTAACCCCTGAAAGTATTTTGTTTTTAACCATATGCACCTCTGAGATTGATGGGAAATGAAGAGCCAATCTTGTTCTTTTTTTTCTCCCTCTTATTTAAAAACTGTTTTATTTATTTAAAAGAATGTGTATAGGTAATATAGCATAAAATATAAATAATCATTACAAAATGAATAGGTAGCTATGATCAGCCAGAGAGCTACCACCAATTTTAAGAAAACAGAACATTACCCAAAATGCTGGCATCTCCCATGTGCATGTCCTGGTTCCTAAGTCACCCTTTCCTTTTCATATGAGTAACATGCTAATTCTGAATGCTTCTGAACATCATGTAATTGAATCGTACTGCATATATGTAGTCTTCTACAAGTCGTCTATTTCTTCTTCAACGTTTCACTTGACAAAGGCCCCGTCAACCTTGGGTTTTCATGGGCCAGGTTCGTCTTTCATATTCCGTGACTAGGATTGGCCACTAAGGAGATATCCTTCTCGAGTCATAGACCTTTCCAACCTTGCAGATGATCATTACATATTTATCCTTTTGCTTGCCACAGGCGGGAATGGCAGTGACACAGAACTATATTATTTCAACAGTTTAAGTGACCACAGCTCATGATTTGAGCCCAAGAACCATTTGGAAGGATTGCGTGCGTGCATGCTCAGCCACTGCGGTCATGTCTGACTCTTTGCAACCCCATGCGCTGTAGCCCTGCAGGCTCCTCTGTCCGTGGGATTCTCCAGGCAAGAACACTGCCCGGGGTTGCCATGCCCTCCTCCAGGGGATCTTCCTGACCCAGGGGTCAAACGCGCCCCTTGTGAGTCTCTTGCTTCAGCAGACAGGTTTTTTTTTTTTTACAATTAGAGCCACCCGGGAAGCCCTTTTAGAATGACTACTTTCATCCTAATAACGAATAAAGTTGTATCGTGTGCCCACTGTTGTATGCACAGACACATGTGGGGGTTATCTGATGAAGCAAATAGGGGATGATTTATTGAAAAGATAGATTGACTAGTAGAATTCATGGACAAAGTAACTAAACGCATCTTGGAGTGGGCAGATGCAAGGGCAACCTTGGAAATCCTGAAGTGAGGAATGAATGGGGCGCACCTTTAGGGTGCAGTCATCAGGATGAATACATTTCAGAACAGTCGCGTAGTATCTGCTAAAGCATCAAATCCCAGGGATAGAGTACCTGATTAGCCTAGCTCGGGTCACATTCCCAACTCTCAGAGCTGGTTGAAGCACTTGGATCGACTACTTCGAAGACTATATTCAAAGACAGGCGGTGGCGTTACTGAAAGCAAAAATGAAATGCTGTAACTGGAATTAGAGGATATGACTATCAGCCAGCTAATAACCTACACACTACTTGTTTTGTCAATTTTTACATATTATTTACTCTGATCTGGACACTGTTCCAGTCACTTTACAACTAGTTACTCACTAAAGCCCCATAATAATCTTAAGTGGAAGATACTATGATCATCAAACTATTCATGGGGTTCTCAAGTTAAGAATACTATAAGTGGTTTGCCACTTCTCCAGGGACCTGCATTTTGTCAGAACTCTCCACCATGACCCGTCCATCTTGGGTCGCCCTACATGGCATGGCTCATAGTTTTCACGAGTTAGACAAGGCTGTGATCCATGTGATAATTCTCCAGGCCAGAATACTGGAGTGGTAGTCTCCCTTTTCCAGGGGATCTTCCCAACCCAGGGACTGAACACAGGACTCCTGCATTGCAGGCATTTTCCTTACCAGCTGAGCCACAAAAGAAGCCCAAGAATACTGGAGTGGGTAGCCTAGCCCTTCTTGAGTGGATCTTCCCGACCAAGAAATTGAACTGGGGTTTCCAGCATTGCAGGTGGATTCTTTACCAGCCGAGCTATCAGGAGAGCCCTGTGATCAGCTTTAATTCATGGTGAATTGATGGGGAAACAATGGAAACAATAACAGATTTTATTTCCTTGAGCTCCAAAATCACTGCAAAGAGTGACTGCAGTTATGAAAGTAAAGACGCTTGCCCCTTGGAAGAAAAGCTATGACAAACCTAGACAGTATATTAAAAAGCAGAGACATCACTTTGCCTACAAAGGTTAGTATAGTCAAAGCTATGGTTTTTCTAGTAGTGATGTATGGATGTGAGAGTCGGACCATAAAGAACACTGAACACTGAAGAATTGATGCTTTTGGTGGTGGTGGTGTTGGAGAAGACCTCTGAGAGTCCCTTGGACTGCAAGGAGATCCAACCAGTCCATCCTGAAGGAAATCATTCCTGAATATTCATTGGAAAGACTGATCCTAAAGCTGAAACTCTAATACTTTGGCCACCTGGTGTGAAGAGCTGACTCATTTGAAAATACCTTGATGCTGGGAAAGATTGAAGGCAGGAGAAGAAGGGGACAGCAGAGGATGAGATGGTTGGATGGCATCACTGACTCCATGGACATGAGTTTGAGCAAGCTCTGTGAGATGGTGAAGAACAGGGAAGCCTGGCATGCTGCAGTGCACGGGGCTGTAAAGAGTTAAACACAACTGAGTGGCTGAACAATAACTATGGTAATCAACATGATTTTATAGGTCCAGGATTGTGAAATAACTTCTCTCAACTTACACAGCTGGTGAGAGAACAAAGTTAGATTTGAACACAGTGCATCTCCCAAGGCCCTGCTCTTAATATAACTATGTTACCTCTTCCAAAGCATAATGATTTGTGTACATTTCATTGCTTTTCATAGAAACGCTGTAAGATAAACACCTATTTTAGAAATAAGAGCATTTAGGGAACTTAGTATTTGGCTAAGACAGCATGATTCCAACACCCACACGTTTTTCACTATACTGCCTTTTCTTGCTTTTTGCATAGCAGTGGGTATTCACATTGTATTAATGACTTAAAGCATCTGCAAGATCTCTAAAGCTGACTTCATATTTCCTTGCTGTATTTTTCCCTAAAAAACATTTGCAGGCTGTCTTTTCCTTTTATTAATACAACTGTGTGCATTTCTTTCAATAAGAAGGCAAATATCAAATCTTTGAGGAAGACAGTGTGAAAAAGACAGACTGTGAAAGCTGAATCAAGACACCATTTGTGCCTCATGTCTCCTTTTCCGGATTTTCCTGTTTCTAAAAAGCAGCATTTCTCTCATTCTGAGCATGCTAGGGTTTCATTCCCAACCTGATTAGACAAATCATGGGTGGATCTAAGCCCTTTCGAGTGGCCAATCTGTCCAAGATCTGAGAGAATTTCTTCTTTTCCTATGTAAATGAAAATGTGTTGTTTTTGTTCAGTCACTAAGTCATGTCCGACTCTTTGCGACCCCATGGACTGCAGCATGCCAGGCTCCTCTGTCTTCCACTATCTCCTGGAATTTCCTCAAACGCATGTCCACTGAGCCAGAATGCAAATCTATTCTAGGCTAATTTTGCATTTTGTTTATATCACGTAAGTTTAAAGTCTCAGTGCAGACATTAAGTCCTTTTATGAATATTTTCGGCCTCCAGGCATCTTTTTTAGGACTTTTTTCTTCAAAACAAATTGTATCTTAAAATAACATGGCAGTGCAGGATTTGGGGAAAGGATTCCATTATCTTCTGCTTTTGGTCAGATTTAATCCACGAAGCAGAAACCTAACTGGTGGCTACTGCTCTCAGAGCCCTTTCCTAGCAGATGTGTTCTCCTTTCCAGGAAGAATATAAAATAGTTGCACTGACCATTCGTTCTTCAGGGACTGACATGACACGTGAGAGGTGGAGTGGCACCCCAAGGAGAGACAGACAAGGCTACAGAGAAATCCAGGGATCCTGGTTTCATGATTTCTCTTCTCCCCCCAACTAAGCTGGTACTGCACAGTGATTAATCACAGGAGCAGAAGAGAGGCTGCCTGAGTCCAGATTCAGGTTCTAACACACTCCAGCTGGGTGACCTGTGGCAGGTCAACAATCTCTCTGGGCTTAGGTGCCCCCCACAGGGTTGCTGTGAGGGTTAAATGAGACCATCCCTGCTATAATCAGAAAGTAATTGTTGTACCAGGCATCACTAGAGTCTGAGTGGGAAAGGTGAAAGAATCAGCAAGATACAGTGTACAGCAGCTCTTGGAAATATGCAGTTTAATGTTCATATGCTGAACTGAGTTTCTTCACAAATTAAGCGTTATTTAAAAAACTGCTGAAAAGCATCTGTAGAACAACTAATGCCATTTCTCTTGATGTCATTAGCAGAGAGCCTTTGATACAGAGGTCTGGTGAAAGCAGCAGGTAATAGGATGAAAATAAAATGCAAGGTGTGTGCCAGTGTTAAATATATTCTTAACTTTCTTTTGGATTTCCCTGGTAGCTCAGAAGTAAAGAATCTGCCTGGCATGCAGGAGAGGCAGTTTCGATCACTGGACTGGGAAGATCTGGAGAAGGAAATGGCAACCCACTCCAGTATTCTTGCCTGGTAAAGCCCATGGACAGAGGAGCCTGACAGGCTACAGTCCAAGAATCGGACACTACTTATCAGCTAAACAACAATAACATCATCCTATCTGTGGCACTGTCACTGCTGAATTTCTTTCAGGGGAATCAAGCTAGATATGTGTGAAGTAGAGGGGAAATATGATGTCTATCAGTTCAGTTCAGTTCAGTTCAGTCGCTCAGTCGTGTCTGACTCTTTGCAACCCCATGAATCGCAGCACACCAGGCCTCCCTGTCCATCACCAACTCCCGGAGTTCACTCAGACTCACATCCATCGAGTCAGTGATGCCATCCAGACATCTCATCCTCTGTCGTCCCTTCTTCTCCTGCCCCCAATCCCTCCCAGCATCAGAGTCTTTTCCAATGAGTCAACTCTTCGCATGAGGTGGCCAAAGTACTGGAGCTTCAGCTTTAGCATCATTGCTTCCGAAGAGATATCTATGCCAGTGTGCAATGTGTAAGTAAAGTATTATTGCTTATTTGCTTCCTCATTTCGATCGAAGCAGTTGGGTGCTTTGAATGCATTTGACATTGGAGAGTGTTCACCCGTGCTGCTTTTGAGTTCTCCAGTTCTAACTCTGTTTTCTGAAATGTAATCAGTAGAGTAATATTCCCTCGGTTTGTTGTGATTTGGGGGCTTCTAGTGAAAGACACCAACTCAGTTTATTATTCAGAGTAAGTACAAAGTTTGTTCGGGAATGAACTGAAGTTTCTTCCCATTCTTACTAGTTTGAATAATTTCCTTCTCAGTCAGTCACTTAGAGGATGTAACTAAGATCTCCATAATTCTTTGGTGATAAAGGAATGCTATCATTTTTTTTTCCTTTTTTAAAATTTAAATTTATTTTAATTGGAGGCTAATTACTTTATAATATTGTATTGGTTTTGCCATACATCAACATGAATCCGCCATGTGTGTACAAGTGTGGGAAGGGAGGTGGGAGGGGGGTTCAGGATGGGGAACACATGTACACCCGTGGAATGCTACCATTTTAAAATATCCCCTAAGTCATAATTTAACTGTTTGTCAATCTGGTGTCTTGCTGTGCATAGGAGTGGTGCTATCTGCATAATATCCCCTCTTTCAAGTATGAAGTTCTAAGGGCCTCTTCTACAGCATAATGAACGAAATATTATTTTTATGGTTTCCAGCCAAGATTGAAAGCAGCAGTGCTAAATGCCACAGTACATAGCTTGCAAGATTTCCAGAACAGTCTTGGCAACCAAACTGCCTGGGGAACTTGGATATGAACTTGAATACCAGCTTGACGGTGTTTCTCTTAAACAAATGAAAACTTGAAGTTCTATCCTTCAACCACAGTGATAAATAAATCTAGAGCTTCAAATTCTGTGACATATTTAAACAGGACAAAGACAATGAATAGCCCAATGGCCATAAGAATAATCAGATTGATCTTTGGGTAAAGACTGATAATAAAGTAAAAATGGCTGCATCACAAAGATGCTTTCCATCTCTTCCTCTGTCCCACCTAATTCACTGTGATACAACTTCTGGATTGATTTTCCCATACCATAGTTGCGGTCATTTCCCTCACCTCTCTAAAGTGCTTCAATTGCTTTCCCATGTCTATTAAATAAAATTGGCATTCCAGACCCTTTACCCTCTGACTCCAAGTCACATTCTAACTTCTATATCTCTCCAAACTCTCCTTCACACTTTAATCTTCATCAAGCCTAAGACTGCTTGTGAGTGTAAAAAATATTTCTTGTAATCATTTTTAATGAGATATCTATCACTTTGCACATTAAACACAATCCCTTCTCAGACACTTAAGCCAAAGCCTCCTTCAAAATATGGGGTCTCAAATGCAAAACTCTTCAGAATCCAGGCCCAATGAGTAAAAGGTAAAAGAAAAGCAGGATGGTTATCTTAGATGAGTTTCCTTGGTGGTTCAGGCAGTAAAGAATCTGCCCGCAATGCAGGAGACCTGGGTTCAATCACTGGGTCAGGAAGAACCCCTGGAGAAGGGAATGGCTACCAACTCTAGTATTCTTGACTGGAGAATTCCATGGACAGAGGAGCCTGGTGGGCTACATGCCATAGCATAGCAAAGAGTTGAACACAACTAAGAGATAAACAGTATCTTTGTTAGCTTGGGTTGCTATAGCAAATAAATACCATAAACTTGGTGGCTTACATAATAGAAGTTTAATTTCTACAGTTCTGGAGGCTAGAAGTTCAAGATCAAGAGCCAGCATGGATGGGTTCTCATCAAATCCTTCTTCCTGGCTTGTGGACAGCCTCCTTACTGTATCCTCAAGTGGCAGACAGCTTTGGCCTCTTGGACATGAGTGTTAAGTCGTTTCAGTTGCATCCAACTCTTTGTGACCCTATAGACTGTAGGGCGCCAGGCACCTCTGTCCATGGGATTCTCCAGGCAAAAATACTGGAGTGGGCTGCCATTTCCTGCAGGAGATCTTCCCCACCCAGGGATGGGACCTGCAGCTCCTGGTCCCAAAGAATTGCAGGCAGATTCTTTACTGCTGAGCCACCAGGGAAGCCCTCTGGTCTCTTAATCTTCTGTTAAGCTATCGGTCACCTTTTGGGATCTCCTAATCACCTCCCAAAGATCCTACCTTCAATTACTATTACTTTGGGGGACTGAGATTGAAACCTATGGAATTCAAAGGAACACAAGCATTCATTCAGTCTATAGTCATGGTAAATGATAACTGATGAGGTTTTGGTGACAGAAGCTGATAGGAAATGTTGAGAATGATGACAAATAAGAGAGTGCATGACCCATGCAAGGAGCTTCCCATTGTCTAGCAACCGCTGTCATGTATGAATGTCAGCTCAACTGACTGTTTTTTGTTTGTTTGTTTGTTTGTTTGTTTTGTTTGTTTAAAATTAAAACCATACTTTTTTTTTAAATCTAGAAACTTTATTGATACTTTGCTTTTACAGTTCACAATGCATTCCACAGACTTAGAGTTCAGTACAAATTAAACAAAAAGTATATATAAATCATCATTTTATAATTCCTTATGTAATGATGTTTGATATTTGCAAGCAACATTTTTGTAAGCAAGAGACTTCCCCAACAGTCCAGTAGTTAAGATTTCACACTTCCAATGCAAGGGATAAAGGTTTGGTCCCTGGTTGGGAACTAAGATGCCACAGGCTGTACGGCATGGCCAAAAGATCAAAGAGAAAGAAAGGGAGGAAGGAGCAAAGAAAGAGAAAAACAACCCTGTTTAACTCTATTTTTAGAGCAGCTTTAAGTCCACAGTAAAACTGAGAAGCCCCAGAAATTTCCCAAATACCGTCTGTCCCAACACATGAGCATCATTCTCCGTCAGTAATAGCCTCCTCAAAAGTGGCACATTTGTAACAAGTGATGAAATTTGTTGTTCAGTTACTCAGTCATGTCTGACTCATTGTGACCCATGGACTGCAACATGTCAGGCTTCCCTGTCCCTCACTATCTCCTGGAGCTTGCTCAAACTCTTGCCTGTTGAGTCAGTGATGCCATCCAACCATCTCATCCTCTGTCATCCCCTTCTTCAGTCTTTCCCAGCATCAGGGTATTTTCCAATGAGTAAGTTCTTCACATCAGGTGGCCAAAGTATTGGAGTTTCAGCTTCAACATCAGTCCTTCCAAAGAATACTCAGGACTGATGTCCTTTAGGATTGACTGGCTGGAGCTCCATGAAGTCCAAGTGTCTCTCAAAAGTCTGCTCCAACACCACAGTCCAAAAGCATCAATTCTTTGGCCCTCAGCTTTCTTTATAGTACAAATCTCACATCCATATATGACTAACAGAAAAGCAATAGCTTTGACTAGACGGAACTTTGTTGGCAAAGTGTTGTCTCTACTTTTTAATATGCTGTCTAGGTTGGTAATTGTAAGAATGTGTTTTGTTTTTTTTTTTTTTAGTATAAGAGACTTTCCAAACTGCCTCAGGGTTATCTCGGACTCATGGAAACATGGCCTGTTTATCCCTGATTCATGAAAATGTGACCTATAAAACTTCCTTGGGACTTTCCAGAAGAGCTGTTGTTCTGAGAAACTGCCCGCCACAGGGGCACCACCTGGTCAACAGTTATAACCTGTTATCAATGGACCAATCCTCTAAAAGGTCAACACCTGTAACCAATCAAACTGTTTCCCCTTGCCCGCGCCTGTTTGAGGTTTTTGTGCTTAAAAGCTACCATGTAACAGCACTCGGAGTTCGCTCCTTGCTTAAGGAGACGGAACCCCTGCGTGCCGGTTTAATAAAATCCTCTTGCTGTTTGCATCGAAACCTGGTCTTGGTGGTCCTTGGGGCCACGGATACACGGCGAGAAACCGTTCGGTTCAACAAATAATTTTTCTTCCAAGGAGCAAGTATCTTTTAATTTTATAGCTGCAGTCATCATCTGCAGTGATTTTGGAACCCCCCAAAATAAAGACTCTCACTATTTCTATTGTTTCCCCATCTCTTTGCCATGAAGTGATGGGACCTGATGCCATGATCTTAGTTTTCTGAATGCTGAGTTTTAAGCTAAGTTTTTCACTCTCCTTTTTCAGTTTCATCAAGAGGCTCTTTAGTTCTTCACTTTCTGCCAGAAGGGTAGTATCATTTGCATACCCAAGGTTATTTATATTTCTCCCAGCAAACTTGTTTCAAGCTTGTATTTCATCCAGCCCAGCATTTCACATGATTTACTCTACATATAAGTTAAATAAGCAGGGTGACAATATACAGCCTTGATGTACTCCTTTCCTTATTTGGAAACAGCCTGTTGTTCCATGTGTAGTTCTAACTGTTCCTTCTTGACTTACAAACAGATTTCTCAGGAAGCAGGTCAGGTGGTCTGGTATTCTCATCTCTTTTAGAATTTTCCACAGTTTGCTGTGATCCACACAGTGAAAGGCTTTAGCGTAATCAATAAAGCAGAAATAGATGGTTTTCTGGAACTCTCTTGCTTTTTCGGTGATCCAGCAGATGTTGACAATTTGATCTCTAGTTCCTCTGCCTTTGCTATATCCAGCTTGAACATCTGCCATTTCTCAGTTCACCTACTGGTGAAGCCAAGCTAGGCTTGAAGAATCTTAAGCGTTACTTTGCTGGTGCATGGGATGAGTGCAATTGCGTGGTAGACTGAACATTCCTTGGCATTGTCTTTCTATGGGCTCCCCTCATAGCTCAGTTGGTAAAGCATCTCCCTGCAATACAGGAGACCCTGGTTCAATTCCTGGGTGGGGAAGATCCACTGAAGGAAGGATAGACTATCTATTCCAGTATTATTGGGCTTCCCCTGTGGCTTGGCTGGTAAAGAATCCACCTGCAATGAGGGAGACCTGGGTTCAATCTCTAGTTTGGGAAGGCAGTTGGATAGCCCACAGGGTTGCAAAGAGTCAGACATGACTGAGTGACTTTCATTTTTCACTTTTCTTTGGGACAGGAATGAAAACAGACCTTTTCTGGTCCTGTGGTCATTGCTGTTTTCCTATTTCATTGGCATATTGAGTGCAGTATTTTAACCGAATCATCTTTTAGGGTTTGAAGTAGCTCAGCTAGGAGCTGAGAAGTCCCCCTTCTCTGTAGAGATGCTATTCGTGACTTCCAACTGAGGATTATGCACGATCTGATCTCCATCACATGCTAAACACGGAGACTGGCACACAGCAGGTATTTAGGGACCTTTAGCTTTTTTTTCGGAGAAGGCAATGGCACCCCACTCCAGTTCTTTTGCCTGGAAAATTCCATGGATGGAGGAGCCTGGTAGGCTGCAGTCCATGGGGTCGCTAAGAGTTGGACACCACTGAGCGACTTCCCTTTCACTTTTCACTTTCATGCATTGGAGAAGGAAATGGCAACCCACTCTAGTGTTCTTGCCTGGAGAATCCCAGGGACAGGGGAGCCTGGTAGGCTGCCGTCTATGGTGTCGTACAGAGTTGAACACAACTGAAGCGACTTAGCAGCAGCAGCAGCAGCAGCTTTTACTTTGCTGATTTTAATGCTTATGACAACACTGCTTTGGAAGAATTCATTTTTCTACTTTTATCTAATCACATAAATTTGTCAAGAAAAAGGGTATATAGTGTATGCGTTTTTTGTATGTATGTATTTACCAAAGGCTATGTTTTCAGTGATTTTTAAAATTGATTATGAGCATAGATGTGATTTTTTTGATGCTTTATTGACTAATTTTAGTAGTTGCAGATTTGAATGCTTAATTTTAGATTTTCGGACATTATTTTTGATCTAATTGATATAATTGGTAATCTATCAAAGAAGAACATTTTTTACCCTCCTCAACAGTTTTTGATGAGTGAGGGTGGTACTCTGGGCAGTAATTACAACCTAGAAATTTCTAACTCCAAGGTTCTTCAATTCAATGTGTTTTCCTTCCATAGAAGGGATTTGTATAACACAATATACTCTTTTTATAAAAAAACAAAACAAAACTGTAAACCCACTATTCTGCAAAATTTATGGCACTTTTGTGAATATTTTGCTGTTACACATGAAGAACATTTTTTGGCAGTAATTATACAATTTGCATTTTTAAAAAGTAAATTGCAATCACGAAAAAAAATATCATACAAATTGCTGTGTGTATAATATGGTATCTGCAGAACGTAGGGTTTACTTCTCCGGTGTGTTCACTGGATCTATCTTAGAGAAACAGTATCTTAGTGAAGGACGGAGAAAAAGAAAACTGTTGCCAAAGAAAGGAGACAGACATAGGCAACCTCTTAGAATATTTTTTTTTCCTCTAAAACTTGAAGAGAGAGAGTGCTGTTTCGCATTGTGATTGGGAAACAATTTCTTGCCTGCTTTCAGTTTTATATAGCCTCTTCTCTCTTTTGTTCCCTCTATGTTAATGTATTTGTTTCAAAGTATTTGTGTTACTCACTGTTTCTGGGAAATATTAACATCATCTGTTTAATCTGGATATCTTTAAAGGCAACTGGAGAGAAAACAAAAATGATGTTCGCTTCTAGACTAAAATGTGGGTAACCAGAGAGGTTAAAATTCCCTACTGAGAGTTAAATAAAGACAAACCACCGGAACAAAAACAAACAGAAGAGCAACATAAAGTGCCAATCACTTTATTATTCCCTGCTTGATTTTATCTGCAGATTTTGCATTTTATTCATTCATTTATTCATTGCTTTATATTCTATTTAGTTGGTGTATACAGAGGCTATTTATCCCCATGAGTGTATTTTGTGACTAAGTTTTGACCATCTGAAATATAATTATTTTTTGCATAGCCAATTGAATTAATCATGCACTTGGTCTTAACTGGTTATTTAAAAGTGTTGAAAGCACCAGAGTGACTTTGTGAGCTACTGTTTTCACTTAAAGATTAAGTAATTTTTATTTGGAATGGATTTATTTTGAATTATTAGCATGCTATAATCAGTTCTATGTATAGTTTTAGACAGCATTGTTTCTTCCGGCTGAAATTCGTAAAAAAACCAGATCGTCATTTATTAAGTCTGATTTTGAATCCCAGGTTGACTTTTCAGCACACAGGAGAGGAATTTTCCAAAAGGTCATTTAATTTTTGAGAGTCACTTTAGGGAAGTACCAGATTATGAAAAAGGTTTTCCTAGAAGCATACAATATTATTTGTACTTCATGATGTAAGATAATGTACTGAATACATATTTTACTTTGAAAATTTATGAAAGTGAACCCTGGATATTGCTTTCTGGACTAGAAGTGGAGGAATGAGTTTACAAGGTACTGAATTTGATTAAAACCAAGTCCCATGAAGTGTAAAAATTATGATTTTTTTATGTTTGTGGTTGAGAATATGGTCAGAATTTTTCTTCTGTGATTCTTCACAGTCTCCATTCCCTATTCTCACTAGGAGTTAAAAGTGAACAAGCATGAAGGAAAAGGAAGTATTGGAAAAGTTTCAGGTAGATTCTAATACGCAGCTTGATGCATATTTAATTCTGAAAAAAGAAAACAGCCTCTAGGGGTAGACGTGTGAAACGCTCACCATTCCACAGTGGCAATGAGTTTTTCATGCATGTGTGCGAGTTTCTCTGAATTGACTGGAATACAATACCTACAAGGTTAATTAGATGTGCTGAAAATGTAAACGTTCGGCAGCCTCAGAATGCCTAGTTAATTCAGGTCTAACCCAGGCCTCTATACTAGCTTTTCAGCTACATTGTTTTCCAAGGTGTGGAGTTCATTTATGAGTATCACCCTAAGAACTTTTTCAGTGTAATAAAAGGGTATTTGAGATGCATGGTCAGTCAACATTTAACATAAAATCTTAAACCTCTGGTTTTGAAAAGAACAATGTGGATTAGCAAGAGTTGTTTTTTTTTATATATAACACTAATACAATTACTTGTTCAAAGAGACAAAGAAGAGAATTACTGTTGGTATTCTGGTCAAAAGCTGTGCTGATCCATCATGAAAATTGAAACTACTTTAGAGAATGGATGGGTTTTAACTTATCTATGGTCTTAGTGAGGGGAATGAAGTCACAGAGAAGATGCATGGATCATAAAGCAAAATCAATATGGATGCACAGTTAAAGAAAAGCATTTTATATCTGAGTCAGTTGAAATGGAAAAGGAACTATTCCCACAAAGAAAGATGAAGCATTACGGCTTATGAATTTTTATTTTCCTTATTCTTTATTAATATGTTTTTAGCTTGTTCAGTTTGAGAATTACAGAATATTACAGTGCAAATATTTGTTCTTTTTCATCTTACTATTTTATTAACATTTATCTGATCTCAGTGTTCAGTATAATGTCTGCTCTAGAATTTGGAGGTAAAGATAAGGTTTCTTCTGTTTCCAGAATTTTCATACAGAAAAAAAAAGGATATTAGAAACAGATTTTTGCATCCTTGAATTTAAACTAGAGTGGGTACCTGCTGCTGCTGCTGCTGCTAAGTCGCTTCAGTCGTGTCCGACTCTGTGCGACCCCATAGACGGCAGCCCACCAGGCTCCCCCATCCCTGGGATTCTCCAGGCAAGAACACCGAGAGTGGGTTGCCATTTCCTTCTCCAGTGCCGGAAAGTGAAAGTGAAGTCGTGTCCGACTCTTAGTGACCCCATGGACTGCAGCCCACCAGGCTCCTCAATCCATGGGATTTTCCAGGCAAGAGTACTAGAGTGGGAAATGCCTTCTCTGGAGTGGGTACCTAATAATCATTAAATGTTTCTCTGGAGAAATATTACAATTGGTCCATGAAGTGGCTCTAAAAGTGAGAACTCTAGAGAGAGTCCCTCAAAGATATTAGCTGCTAGGTTGTTAACCTCCATGAAGAAATTAAAACTGTTATTATGCTATCATGGTTTCTCTAGAGAGCATATTACAAAAATATGGGAAATATCATTAAAATCACTGAGAAAAAAAATTTCAAAACAAGATGGAATAATTTATATTTAATTAGAGAAAAATGAAAGATTAGTGGTGTCATTATGGTGGAGTGAAGTGAAAGCGACATCTCTTTTTAATGCCCAAAGTATAATCCTGCTTATTTAACTTATATGCAGAGTACATCATGAGAAACGCTGGGCTCAGGAAGCACAAGCTGGAATCGAGATTGCCAGGAGAAATATCAATAACTCCAGACATGCAGATAACACCACTCTTCTGGCAGAAAGTGAAGAACTAAACAGCCTCTTGATGAAACTGAAAGAAGAGAGTGGAAAATTTGGCTTAAAGCTCAACATTCAGAAAACTAAAATCATGGCATCCGGTCCCATCACTTTATGGCAAATGCATGAGGAAACAGTGGCTGACTTTATTTCTGGGGCTCCAAAATCACTGCAGATGGTGACTGCAGCCATGAAATTAAAAGACACTTACTTCTTGGAAGGAAAGTTATGACCGACCTAGACAGCATATTAAAAAGCAGAGACATTACTTAGTCAACAAAGATCCATCTAGTCAAGGCTATAGTTTTTCCAGTGGTCATGTATGGATGTGAGAGTTAGACTATAAAGAAAGCTGAGCACTGAAGAACTGATGCTTTTGAACTGTGGTGTTGGAGAAGACTCTTGAGAGTCCCTTGGACTGCAAGGAGATCCAACCAGTCCATCCTAAAGGAGATCAGTCCTGGGTGTTCATTGGAAGGACTGATGCTGAAGCTGAAACTCCAATATTTTGGCCACCTCATGCAAAGAGCTGACTCATTCCCTGATGTTGGGAAAGATTTATGGCAGGAGGAGAAGGGGATGACAAAGGATGAGATGGTTAGATGGCATCACCGACTCAATGGACATGGGTTTGGGTGGACTCCGGGGGTTGCTGATAGACAGGGAGGCACGACGTGCTGTGGTTCATGGGGTCTGATACTGAACTGAAGATCCTGCTTGGGATGAACATGTGCACACTGCTATACTTAAAATAGATAACCAACAAAGACCTTCTGTATAGCACATGGAACTTTGCTCAATNGGTTGCTGATAGACAGGGAGGCACGACGTGCTGTGGTTCATGGGGTCTGATACTGAACTGAAGATCCTGCTTGGGATGAACATGTGCACACTGCTATACTTAAAATAGATAACCAACAAAGACCTTCTGTATAGCACATGGAACTTTGCTCAATGTTGTGTGGCAGTCTGGAGGGGAGGGGAGCTTGTGGGAGAATGGATACATGTACATGTATGACTGATGCCCTTCGCTGTCCACCTGAAAATGTCACAACATTGTAAATCAGATACACTGCAGTATAAAATAAAAAGTTATTTTTTAAAGTATAATCCCATTATGGTTTCCTTCATAATCCAATCTAACAAGTTACCAACAGTTTTATTTTCTCATTATTGTTCCATAAATTATGAATATCTTTATGCTTTGCTTTAAGGATACCTTTGGAAAACTTGTGAAACAAAGCTATCAGAGTTGTATGATTTTATTCATAAGGATCAATTACAATGTTTTTCAGTATGTCTATAATTCCATCAATGATAGAGGATTTGGACCACATATTCCAGTTCAAGTTTCTCTGTGTATAAACTTTGTGATCATGATTACAATCTGTCTGATCTTCATCATCAATATTACAAATAAAATCATTTGAATGTGTGCCTACTTCTTGGGAGAATCAACAAATTAATCCATGAATCAGAACCTTGAAAACTGTTTAAGGTTTTAAACATGTGTAAGTTGGTGATGGACAGGGAGGCCTGGTGTGCTGCAGTTCATGGGGCCATAAAGAGTTGGACATGACTGAGCAACTGAACTGTAAGAGGCTTCTAAGTAAGTAAGTGTTAGTTGCTCACTTGTGCCTGACTATTTGTGACCCCATGGACTGTAACCCTCCAGGCTCCTCTGCCCTTGGAATTCTCCAGGCAAGAATACCAGAGTATGTTGCCATTCCCTTCTCCAGGGGATTTTACCACCACAAGGACTGAACCTGGGTCTCCTGCATTGCAGGTAGTTTCTTTACCAACTGAGTCACCAAGGAAGCCCCTTTACTGTTATCAGTTCAGTTCAGTCGTTCAATCATGTCCGACTCTTCTCAATCCCATGAATTGCAGCACGCCAGGCCTCCCTGTCCATCACCAACTCCCAGAGTTCACTCAGACTCACGTCCATCGAGTCAGTGATCCCATCCAGCCATCTCATCCTCAGTCATCCCCTTCTCCTCCTGCCCTCAACCCCTCCCAGCATCACAGTCTTTTCCAATGANAAAAAGTGGGAAGATTATTCTAAATTAAAAGATTAAACAGACATAATATCCAAAAGCATTATGTGAACCTCCTGGTTGTAAAAAGGCAATTACAAAAGACATCTTAACTACAATTTGAGAAGTTGAAATACAGACTATATTAGATGATACCTTGAAATTGTTATGTTTGTTATATATCTTATTCACAAAAAATGTCCTTATTCTTAGAAGATGTGTGATAAAATATTTAGGGTGGAGTGTCATGATGTCTACAACATAGATGATTCAACAACAATAAAATAAATGTATAGATTAAGCAAATATGGGCAAATATTAACAATCATTGAATTGAATTTGGGTGAAAAGTATACAGAGGATTACTGTGGAAGGTTTTTTCATTTGTTTATGGTTTTTGGATTGAGGGAGTCAGGTTTAATTTGCATAGAGTAAAATTCAAAAATTTTAAATTTACATAGTGTAAAGTTTTATTTTGACAAACACATGCAATAGTGTAACTACCATCATGGTCAAGATCTAGAATACATCTATTGCTTTCAAAGCTCTCCTTGCCTCTTTACAGTCATTCCCTCATCCTGTACCCCCAACCTTTGGCAACACTGACCTATTCTCTAACTCTATAATTTTGTATTTTCCAGAATGTAATATAAATGCATTTTAAGTCTGGCTTTTTAAACTTAGTATACTAGCTTTCCAGGGATGCTCTAACAAACTACCACAAACCAAGTGGCTTAAAGCAACAGAAATTTATTGTCTCAGTTCTGGATGCTAGAAGTCCAAAATCAGTTTGTCAGGAGGTTCATGTTCTCTGGATGGCCCTTGAGGAGAATCTGTTCATGCCTTTCTCTTTGTTTCTGGGGTCACCAGCAATCCTTGGTGCTCTATATCTCACAGCGGCATAACTGCAATCTCTGCCTTGACATTGCATGGTGTTCTCCCTGTGTGTTAGCTGTCATTGCGTTAGCTACCAGTGATATTGAAATAAGGGCTCACCTTATTCAAATGTATGACCTCATCTCAGCTAATTATATCTGCAATGATCCTATTTCTAAGTAAGGTCACATTTTGTAATGTTGGAGTTTAGGATTTCATATTTTTTGGAGGGGAGATACCATTGAACCTATGAGACTTAGCTTGATACATTTGAGATTCATGTATGGTTTCACATGTTTCAGGAGTTATCAATGTGTAGTATCCTATGGTGTGGCTATATCACGCTTGTTTTTATTGAAGTACAGTTGATTTACAATATTATATTAGTTTCAGTGTTACAGCATAGTGATTCAGTATTTTTATTGAGTATACACCGTTTAAAGTTATTATACAATAATTGCTATATTTTCTTGTTCCTTATCTATTTTATACATAGTATTTTTTATCTCTTAATCCCCTACCCTTCTCTTGCCCTTCCCCCTTCTCTTTCTCCACCAGTAATCCTAGTTAGTTTTCTATATCTGTGTGTTTGTTCTGTTTTGAATATGCATTCATTTGTTGTATTTTTAGATTCCACATATAAATGATAACATACAGTATTTGTTGTCCTTTGACTTATTTCACTAAACATAATACTCCCTAGGTCCATTATATTGTTGCAAATGGCAGAATTTCATTATTTTTTAAGGCTCTAATAGCCTATTATATATCTATAATTGCCCATTCATCTGTTGATAGATACTTGGGTTGCTTCTGTATCTTGGCTACTGTAAATAATGCTGCTGTGAACATTGGGGTGATGCATCTTTCTGAATTAATGTAGCTTTTTTGAGGAAAATTCATAGTTTACCACAGTGGCTGAACCAATTTAATGCCACCAAAAGTGTACAAGAGTTTCCCTTTCTCTACATCCTCACCAACAGTAGTTATGGTTCATGGGCTCTAGAGCATGGGCTAAGTAGTTGTGGCACACCAGCTTGGTTGCTCTGTGGCATATGGAATTTTCCTGGACCAGGGATCAAACCCCTGTCCCCTGCATCAACAGGTGTATTCTTATCCATTGTACCAAAAGGAAAGTCTGGAAGAATTAATATTGTTAAAACCTCTATATTACCCAAAATAATATGCAGATTCAGTGCAATCCCTATCAAAATACCATGACATTTTTCACAGAACTAGAAGTAATCTTAAAATTTATGTGAAACCATAAAAGACCCCAAATTGCCAAGCAAACTTGAGAAAAAAGAACCAAGTAGAGATATCATGCTCCTTGACTTCAGACTATATTAAAAAACTACAGTAATAAAAACAGCATGATACTACCTTCCAAACAGACACTTTGATCAATAGAACAGAATAGAGAGTCCAGAAATAAACTCATGTACCTATGACCAATTAATCTATGACAAAGGAGGCGAGACTATAAAATGGAGAAAAGGACAATCTCTTCAATAAGTGGTGCAAGGAAAATTGGACAGCTACATGTAAAAGAATGAGATTAAAACAGTTCCTCACCATATGCAAAAACAAATTCAAATGGATTAAAGACCTAAATGTAAGACCTGAAACCATAAAACTCCTAGAAGAGAGCAGAGGCAGAACATTCTTTGACATAAATCATAGCAATATTATTTTAGATCAGTCTCCCAGGGCAAAGGAAATAAAAACAAAAATAAATGGAACCTAATTAAACTTAAAAGCTTTTGCACAGCAAAGCAAACCATTGACAAGACAAAAAAACATTCTGAATGGGAGGAAATATTCGATATAGTCAAGTGATATGATGGGGTTAACATCTAAAATATATAAACAGCTCATACAACTGAATATCAGAAAAACAAAAAACCTGAGTGAAAAAAGGATACACCACATTTTGTTTGTCCATTTATCAGTTGAAAGACATTTGGATTGTTTATAGTGTTAGCCAATTATGAATAAACACTATAAATATACTTTATACTTATATAACACTGAATTATGACCACAGTATTAAATGTAGCATTATAATTATTAATAAATACTGCTACTGTAGGCATCTGCATATAGATTTTTGTGTGAACAGAAATTTTCACTTATCTTGGGTAAATATTGAGGAATGGAATGATTATCTTTTTGAGAAACTTCTAGACTTTTCCAAAGTGGTGGTACTATTTCCCATTCTCATCAACAGTATAGTCCTTCTACATTTTCATTAACACTTGACATTCTAAGTTTTTCTGATTTCAGCCATTTCAATGCACATTTAGTGGTATTTCACTTTGGTTTCAGTATGCATTCCCCTCATGACTTATGAGGGCTTCCCAGATGGCTCAATAGTAAAGAATCCACCTGCCAAGCAGGAGACGTGGGTTTGATCCCCGGGTCAAGAAGGTCCCCTGGAGAAGGAAATAGCAATCCACTCTAGTATTCTTACCTGGGAAATCCCATGGACAGAGAAGCCTGGTGAGCTGCAGTTCATGGTGTTGCAGAGTTGGACATGACTTAGTGACTAAATAACAACAGCAATGACTTAGAATATTAAGCATCTTTTCGCATGCTTATCTGCCATTTGTGTACCTTCTTTGGTAAAATATCTGGTCAAATATTTTGCCTATTTTTATTAGGCTATTTGTTGTGTGAATTCTCTCTATATTCTATATACAAGTCCTTTAGTAGATATGTGTTTTTAAAATACTTTCTCCCAATCTGTGGCTTACCTTGTCTTTTTCTTAATAGTGTCCTTCAAGAGCAGAAACTTAATTTTGATAAAGTCCATTTTATTTTTATAGGTTGCTCTTTTGATATCATTATACTGTTTTTCAGTTTTTCTGTGAGTTTGAAGTTTTTCTTTTCTTTTCTGGGGGGTGGCTGCTGAAGAAATGAAAAAAGTGAGTGAAGTTTGCTTAGTCGTGTCAGACTCTTTGCGACCCCATGGACTGAATAGTCCATGGAATTCTCCAGTCTAGAATACTGGAGTGGGTAGCCTTTCCCTTTTCCAACCCAGGAGATCCATCTCCTGGATCTTCCCAACCCAGAGATCGAACCCAGGTCTTCCACATTGCAGGTGAATTCTTTACCGTCTGAGCCACAAGGGAAGTCCAAAAATACTGGAGTGGGTAGCCTATCCCTTTTCCAGTGGATCCTCCCAACCCAGGAATTCAACCAGGGTCTCCTGCATTGCAGATAGATTCTTTACCAACTGAGCTATAAGGGAAGAAATGAAACTTTCACAATAAAAAGTTGGGGAAGAAGAGAAGGCAGAGACAGCTATTTTTTTTTTAAAAAAGAAGCAAACAGTTATTAAGAGGCAAGCAATACAAGATAAAGTCCTTTTTTAAAAAACTCTCCAGTCTGGCTTTTTTTCACCCTTTAGTCCTGCACAGATTTAGTCCCTTTCAACCCTACTGTTTCTTCCTCAATTCCTTGTTTAATAAATCTCAAGAGAATAAGAGAGAGTAGGAGGGAGAGACAGAGAGAAAAATATGATTTTGGAACATTTCAGCATTCATGATGGGAAGTTTTGAACCTATTCCCCTGAGACTGGAGTGGTAGTGACCCAGACTCCTCAGCTTCAGGAACTGGAGTTGATTTTGGCTGTGAAATGAACACCCATGAGTGTGTGCTAAGTTACTTCAGTTGTGTCCAACTCTTTTCGAACCTGTGGACTGTAGCCCTCCAGGCTCCTCTGTCCATGGGATCTTCCGGGCAAGAATACTGGAGTGGATTGCCATGCCCTCCTCCAGGGGATCTTTCCCACCCAGGGATCAAACCCAAGTCTCCTGCATCTTGCAGGAGGATTCTTTACAACTGAGGCACCAGGGAAGCCCCTGCGACTGCAGAAAGATAGTCAGTTCAGATCTCTGGAGTCTGACTTGTGCTCCCTCAGTCATTGATGAATAGCAGGCCATTGCCAGGCCTGGTGAGAGGCTTGCTGAAGCTACATAATCTGTGGCCTGAGAGGTAGTCCTCAGTATGGTAGGAAACTGGTCGTCTTGTTGCCTGTAGAAGTTCTCCAAAACCAGAAGATGAGCAAAAGGAATTCCAGTCAGTGAGCTGGCTTCCTGTCTACCTTCTACCCACTGTCTTCCTGCTGTACACATCTATCTCATCTCTCCTGGGCAGGGCTTTGTCTATCAAAGCCTATTCAGATACTGGTGGTGTCTCCCTCATTCCACCCCCTGTGTGACCCTTTGAAGCTGGTTTGAAGGGACAATAAGAACCTAGGTTAAACTCCCTGTAGATTGTTTTCAAGGTGGTAACCCAGATAGAGGAAGACCTGACATTTTTGGACTCTTTGTGATGACCCTTTGATTTATCTTGCTTTCTCTGCTGTTACACTCATTCTGCCAAAAAGGAGCAAGTTGCAAACACATGGAAGCTTAATTCAACTGGGGTCCTAATTTTCTGATTCCTGGCCTGAGCCTGTGTCATATGTCCTGAGTTATCAGCCTTGTCATAAGTTATATTCTGGATGGTCTTTGGAACAGGTCCTTATCAATGGTCTTTGGAATACTCTAATCTGCCCAAGTCTGTTTTGGATTAAACCCAGCATTGTCACTTGTCCAAAAGTAGGCTTCTTTCCAGGAGAAGGTGCCTCTATCAGAGTCACAGCTAACTTTGAACCCTGTTGACTGCCTTCAGTACATGGGTAATATGATGGGTTTTGTGTGTCATTGACTTCCCAAAGTTCAGACTTTGCAAACCAGTCAGACTCATTTCATGCCTAATTCGGCCATATTGGCGTTCCACAGGGGATCCTGTGGCCCATGTCCTCTCTCCCTCAGTCAGCCTCAGATGCTTCCCCAGTATCACCAGCTGCTGATCCCAGAGCTCCTGCTGAGCATAGCCAAGCTCTGCCACACTGTTAGTACTTGGCTGTTAGCATCTGTTAGTACTTGGCTGCTGCTCCCATTAGAACAACCTCTGGTGTTGGTATAGTACTTTTCTATTTAGAAAGCATGGTTGAATACAGTCTTACTTAATGCTCATCCTAACCTTGTGAGTAACCTTATGAGTAATAGTACCTACTCCCAGTTTTCAGGTGAGGAATCTGAGGCTCAAAAGGTCAAGTCACATATCCATAGTTACACAGCTGATGTTTTGAGAAGGGCAAAACTGGATTCAAACCCAGGTCTTCTGAGAAAAATAGAATTTTTAAGTTGCTTTTATAGAATATTCCTGAAAAGATATATAAGAAACTAATCTCATGGATGGCCTGTTGAGATAAAAGAACTGGGTGGCAGAGAGCCAGCAGTGGCAGGAATGTTTCCCACAATATACCATTCTACGAACCACGTTACTGTATTATCATTTTAAAAAAGAGCTTGTCCCTGCCTTCTTTCTTTGGGCTGATCTGCTGATTCCTCTGTCGGTGATCAGCTTAAAAACCACTCATCTACCACTCGGCTGAGTGCATCAAGACATCACACTTCTGAAACTGGCAGCATTTTGGTGTAAAATTTGTGTACTAGCTTCAGTCTTCCAGCATGAATCCATTTACATTACACTAACATAATGTGTGGAGACACACCCCATGTCCTTCAGGGAAAAAAAAGCTGTTTTCCCAATGTCCTTCAGGGAAAAAAAGCTGTTTTCCTTCAGGGAGAACAGGCCAGCCCTGTTCTCCCTGCAGTGCATCTCAGCCAGCCTCATAGGTATCTGAGGTTGCAGGGAGTCGACAGCACCCTCAGTCTCATTAGCCAGGGGAGGATTGGGGATGATCCACTGTTCCGGGAATGCAGAATTTGGGGGCAGGATGGGTTTTTTTCCCCTATCAGGTTCTTAGACATATCAAGAAACAGGCTAGAGGGGTGGGGACTTCTAGACTCACAGAGTAAGGAGCTCAGCAGACATCTCTGACAAACAATTTTGTGAAATTTTAGTCTCTGAGAACTGTCCTAAGAGCATACTGCAAGTGAAGAAACATTCATTCAAGAAAATCTACTAATTTCAGTAAGAAAAGGGTGGGGCTAAGGCATTTGAGGGGTTTCCCTGGTGGCTCAGTGGTAAGAATCACCCTGCCAATGCAGGAGACAGGGGTTCAATCCCTGGGTCGGGAAGATCCCCAGAGGAAGGAAATGGCAGCCCACTCCAGTATTCTTTTCAGTATAATGCTATGGAAAGAGGAGCCTGGCAGGCTGTAGTCCATGGGGTGGCAACAGAGTTAGACAGGACTTAGGAACTAAACAAACAACATGGCATTTGAGACAGGGACAAGCTCCTTTACCCCGTCTCCTGCTTTTCACCCCACGCATTCTGCTTCATATAAGTACAGCCAAGAAGACATGGGCTTCCCAGAATCTCCCAGTCTGGGATTACAGTTTAACCCCTGGAGGGACAGGCTCCCCTGGGGTTAAACTCTCCCCCTTTCATTCCCCTTATTGCAAAAGCTCTATAGCAGACAAGCACAGGCTCCCCTGGGGTTAAACTCTCCCCTTTCATTCCCCTTATTGCAAAAGCTTTATAGCAGACAAGCACAGCAGAGTGGACCAGGTCTCCCTTCCCCAACCCAGTCTTCACTCATAGAAACTGGATCACTCATACATTGCCGGGAGGAATGTCAAATGGTACAGCCACTCTGGAACTCAGTTTGGCAGTTTCTTAAAAACCTAAATATACAACTACCATACAACCCAGCAACTGCAATCCTGAGCATTTATCCCAGAGAAATGAAGACATATGTTCAAACCAAAACCTATACACATATGTTTATAGCAGCTTTATTTATAATAGCTCAAAATTGGAAACAACCCAAACATCCTTCAACAGGTGAATGGTTAAACAAATTGATACATACATAAGATGGAATACTCCTCAGCCATAAAAAGAAACTATTAATCATGAAATAACCTGGATGAATCTCTAGAGAATTATGCTGAGTGGAAAAAAAATCCCAAAAGGTTATATACCATATTATCTATTTATATAACATTTTCTAAATAGAAAAATTATAGAAATGAGGCAGAGATTATAGTTGCCAGGAATAAGGAGGAGTTGGGGCAGGAGGGAACTGTGTGGCTATAAAAGGATAACATAGAGACTTCCCTGGTGATCCAGTGGTTAAAACACCAGATTTGCACTGCAATCCCTGGTTGGAGAGCTAAGATCCCACATGCCATGGGGTGTAGCCAAAAAAGAAAACATATATATATGTAACATAAGAGATCTTAGTGATGATAGAAATGTCCTGTATCTTGACTGTATCAGTGTCAGAATCCTGATTGTGATATTGTACTATAGTTTCACAAGATGTTACATGGAAAAAATTGTAAAGGATTTTTTGATCTCTATATTATTTCTTACAGGTATGTATAAATCTGCAAATACATCAAAATAAAAAGCTTAATTTTTTTTTTAAAAAAGGAAAGGGTTTGAATAGACAGACATTTGTCAAAAGATGTACAGATGGCTAATAAGTACATGAAAAGATGCTCAACATTAGAGAAATGCAAATCAAAACCACAGTAAAATAGTATAGCTAAAACTAAAAGCAAGACAATAACATTTGGTTAGGAGGATGCAGAGAAATTAAAACCCTTATACATTGCTAGTGGAATATAAAATGGTGCAGTCAATTTTGAAAACAGTTCTTCAAAATCATGAACATAGTTACCATTGACCAAGTAATTCTAATCTTAAGTAAACATCCAAAAGAAATGAAAATATATATTTATCAAAAACTGTTTTTCAGTGATAAAAAGGAATTACTGATACATGCTACAAGATGGATGATCCCTGAAAACATTTTAAGTCAAAGAAGTCAATTGCAAAAGACCACATGTTACATTTACAATTATATTATATCAAATGTCCAGAATAGGTAAATCTATAGAGACAAAGTAGATTTGTGGTTGCCTGGGGGCAAGCTGGGTGACTGCTAATGAGTATAGTATTTCTTTGGAGGAGAATGAAAATGTCTAAAATTAGATTGTGGTGATATTTGCTCAAACCTGTAAACTTACTAAAGAACATTGACTTTTATCCTTTAAAAAGGCAAATAGTATGGTATGCGAATTATATGTCAATAAAGCTAAAAAAAGAAAAAAGCTTGAATTCAAGCTATCTTTTTCAAACTCTTTTTTAAACTTTTTATTCAGAAAAATTTTTTAAGTCACAAAAAGTTGTAAGATTCACCCACCACTGACATTTTGCCTATTTATAAGGTCAAATTCCCTTGGCTTTGGGCTGATGTAGTTTTTTTATCTTTTTTGTAGGCCTGGGTTTCAGATTGTGTTTCTTACTCTACTCCAGTGGTTTGTAGTAGAGTTGCCTGGCACTGTTTGGAGACGTCTTGGAGGCAGCTGCAACTGGCATTCAGTGAACAGAGGCCGGGGAGGCTGGGAAACATCTGACAGCACAGGGCAGCCCTCCCAACCATACTTATCTGGACCAAAACACTAGTGGTGCCAAGACTGAGAAACCAGTTGTACTCAGTCTGTTTTATTAAAAAAAAAGAAAAGAAAAGAAAAGAAATATCATGGTCTTGTTAAACAGAGTGGGGATTTTATTCTCAGATTAGAGCTTTCAGGCTTCTCTAGTGCCTCAGTGGTAAAGAATCTGCCAGCAATGCGGGAGACGTGGGTTCAATCCCTGGGTCAGTAAGATCCACTAGAGAAAGAAATGACAACCCACTCTAGTAGTATTGCTTGGGAAATCCCATGGACAGAGGAACCTGGTGGGCTATAGGCCATGGGGTCTCAAAGAGTCAGACACAACGAGTGACTACAGAACAACGAGAGCTCTGGAGTGTGGAGTGTGTATATGATTTATTATTTGCTCTTTCAGTTGGTTCCCTATCCTAAACATTTACCTTTTCCCTATGAGGGCAGGAGCCAGACAGAAAACGCTGCAGCATCTGAGCAACACCGTAAATGAATGGGCACTTAAGAATTTGGAAAAGACGATAGGGCAGTAACTGGGGAGTCAAGTGACAGCATTAACAAGGCCCAGGGGATAGTAAAGCAGTGGATTGGGAAATCTGGTCCCAGTTTGAGGCTGCTTTATCATGGCATCGGGATAAACCACAGCCATAGGCCTTAAAGGATCCAAGAGGTCATTTCATACATGACTTCTTGCTACTTTGGTTCCCTCATGAAATGCTGTCACTGTGGCCATTCCAAGAGGTTGGGATTGTCANGAATGTCGACATTCACTCTTGCCATCTCTTTTTTGACCACTTCCAATTTGCCTTGATTCATGGACCTGATGCTATAATTAACTATAAAACAGTTATTCCAACTGGCTAGAGCCGAATATTCCTGAAACTAACAAATTAGTTTCCTTTTCCTAGAGAAATGGTTTGTTCATGAGCAACCTAGTAAATTTCTCTGAATCTCTGCTCAACTCTTATGTTTATGCTCTTGTCATCTGCTGGTATCACGTACGAAAATGCTGAACATTCGGTGCAAACATTTTGACCTACTTGAAACAACTTGGGGTATATGCCCCATTGACAGCTTTTCAACAGCATCAGCTTTTCTGTAAACTTCAGCATCTTTTGGAATGGAGTGCTAAGTCTTAGTATTGGACAGAGTCTAGATCGACTAGGCTTATAGTTTAAAGTTGTGATTTTGATTTCAGGCAGATTTAAATCAAACCATCCAACACAGACATACACACACACACACACACACACACACACACAATTACTGAGGAAGATACGGGTTATATACAACCCTCATTCTAGAGCTTTTCATGAGCCTGTATTTAAAATTTACAACTTCCTCCTCAACTAGCCAGCCTGTTTTAATTTTCATTTATTTTCAATCAGGATCTCAGCCTATTGCTACTCTTTGTTGAATGAGGTGATCCAAATCTTCCTTTTAGATTTCTTGTTGGCCCTATCTGTGGGGAGTTGCTATAGAATTTCACTAACTTTTAGCACTGAATGAGATAGTTCTGGAACGTTATAAACTCTGGGTTGCACCCATGTTCCTCCTGTCCCCACTATGTGGAGGCAATCCTATCTCACTCTGATGGTTGGGATCAATCATACCAGGCAAAACTGTTATGAAATCCCCAATTGGCCAGTGGTAATTTAGCTTCTAATTTTCTAGAACCAGGCACTGCTCTGTCCACTGGGATGGTTTTCTCCCTGTGTAATAAAACGTCTGAACTGAAAGTCCAGAGTCATGGGGACAGGAAGCAGATATTTTGAGTAGATCATTTTGTAACAGGAAGAGGTTACACCCCCACTTCTATCACTCAGTTCCTGGATTTACGAATACTGGATGCAGGAGAAACCATGCCATGCATCAATTGTGGTTTAAAGCATATTATCTTTATCTCGAGGTGTGTACATGCTAAGACTCTTCAGTCATTTCTGACTGTGCGACCCCATGGACTGTAGCACACCAGGCTCCTCTCTCTATGGGAGAGGAGTGTTCTCCAGGCAAGAACACTACAGCGGGTTGTCATGCCCTCCTCCAGGGTATTGTCCCAACCTAGGGATTGAAACCTATGTCTCTTATATCTCCTGCCATGGCAGGTGGTTTATTTACCAGTAGTGCCACCCAGGAAGCCATCTCGAGGAAATATCTGACAATTGTACCATAGTCATAAGTGAGATCAAAGTAGTTGAGCCCAAATATTCTATACATTCTTAAAGCTACTTTGACTAACTTATTTGTTCAAGATCTCATTAAGTACTTTGCAGGGTCACTGAAAAAAATACTAGCTGATATCATTACAAAAGTCATTTTGTGACTCTATTTACCAAGAACATCTTTTTTTTTTTTTTTTTAGAGTTTAACAGCACAATTTTACTCTATTTGGTTTTTTTTTTAAGTTTAAATTTTTATTTTTTAGTTTGCTTTGCTTTACAATACTGTACTCATTTTGCCATACATTGACATGAATCAGCCACAAGTGTACCTGAGTTCCCAATCCGGACCCCCCTCCCTCTCCCTCCCCACACCATCCCTCTGGATCATCCTCTCCCTTCAGTCCCAAGACTTCTACATCGAACCTAGACCGGCAATCCGTTTCCCTTATGATATCATACGTTACAATGCCACATTCCCAAATCTTCCCACCCTCTCCCTCTCCCACAGAGTCCAAAAGGCTGTTCTACCCATCGGTGTCTCTCTTGCTGTCTCGCGTACAGGTTTAACACCACCATCTTTCTAAATTCCATATATATGTGTCAGTATACTGTATTGATGTTTTTCTTTCTGGCTCACTTCACTCTGTATAATTGGCTCCAGTTCCATCCACCCCATTAGAACTGATTCAAATGTATTCTTCTTGATGGCTGAGTAATACTCCATTGTGTATATGTACCACAGCTTTCTTATCCATTCATCTGTTGATGGACATCTAGGTTGCTTCCATGTCCTGGCTATTATAAATAGTGCTGTGATAAACATTGGGGTACACGTGTCTCTTTCCATTCTGGTTTCCTCAGTGTGTATGCCCAGCAGTGGGATTGCTGGGTCATAAGGCAGTTCTATTTGCAATTTTTTAAGGAATCTCCACACTGTTCTCCATAGTGGCTGTACTAATTTGCATTCCCACCAACAGTGTAAGAGGGTTCCCTTTTCTCCGCACCCTCTCCAGCATTTATTGCTTGTTGACTTTTGGATCGCAGCCATTCTGACTGGTGTAAAATGGTACCTCATCGTGGTTTTGATTTGCATTTCTCTGATAATGAGTGATGTTGAGCACCCTTTCATGTGTTTGTTAGCCATCCATATGTCTTCTTTGGAGAAATGTCTATTTAGTTCTTTGGCCCATTTTTTGATTGGGCCATTTATTTTTCTGGAATTGAGCTGCATAAGTTGCTTGTATATTTTTGAGATTAG
>SJYA01001434.1:247148-321400 GCA_006410615.1 Neotragus moschatus
GGGTCATAAGGCAGTTCTATTTGCAATTTTTTAAGGAATCTCCACACTGTTCTCCATAGTGGCTGTACTAATTTGCATTCCCACCAACAGTGTAAGAGGGTTCCCTTTTCTCCGCACCCTCTCCAGCATTTATTGCTTGTTGACTTTTGGATCGCAGCCATTCTGACTGGTGTGAAATGGTACCTCATCGTGGTTTTGATTTGCATTTCTCTGATAATGAGTGATGTTGAGCACCTTTTCATCTGTTTGTTAGCCATCCATATGTCTTCTTTGGAGAAATGTCTATTTAGTTCTTTGGCCCATTTTTTGATTGGGCCATTTATTTTTCTGGAATTGAGCTGCATAAGTTGCTTGTATATTTTTGAGATTAGCTGTTTGTAAGTTGCTTCATTTGCTATTATTTTCTCCCATTCTGACGGCTGTCTTTTCACCTTGTTTATAGTTTCCTTTGCTGTGCAGAAGCTTTTAATTTTAATTAGATCCCATTTGTTTATTTTTGCTTTTATTTCCAATATTATGGGAGGTGGATCATAGAGGATCCTGCTGTGATTTATGTCAGAGAGTGTTTTGCCTATGTTCTCCTCTAGGAGTTTCATTGTTCAAGAACCTCCTTTGAAGTGGGGGTATTTTTGTGAAAATTTCCATAGAACACAGATTTTCCTACTGTTGCTGCTGAGTCGCTTCAGTCGTGTCCTACTCCGTGCGACCCCAGAGACGGCAGCCCACTAGGCTCCCCTGTCCCTGAGATTCTCCAGGCAAGAACCCTGGAATGGGTTGCCATTTCCTTCTCCAATGCATGAAAGTGAAAAGTGAAAGTGAAGTCACTCAGCCGTGTCCGACTCTTAGTGACCCCATGGACTGCAGCCTACCAGGCTCCTCCATCCATGGGATTTTCCAGGCAAGAGTACTGGAGTGGGGTGCCAATGCCTTCTCTGGATTTTCTTACACTCGGAGTCAATTCTAAGAGCTCCTTCCACATAATTCTTTCTAACTCTCATATTAGCAACCATCCAGTCAGGTTTCTTCTAAGACTCTGACCACTTTATTGAAACCACAAATCAAAAATATCCATATCTCAAAACTTTAAATATTTTCAAGCAAGGCTGGGACTTCCTTCAGTGAACTGGCAAGAGTGTCACTTCTGCTGCCAAAGAAGTCTAAGAGTGGATTGAGTTTTGGTATTTACCATCCTCTGATTCCACATAGAAGCCAATTTTATGAAGCATATAGGTTCATTTTTTCCATATCTCTAAATGTCCTTTGAGAGGCTGTGAATTCAATTATCATCATAATTTGGCAACCCAGAGAAGTAAACTCTGTGTCTTGGATTTGGCTCTTAGTCCAGTGGCTCTAAGAGATAAGAAAATCTTTCAGAGAAAGCATAGGCAACTTCTGCTTTGCTATCTGAATTTGAACAACCATAACATCAATAAGAACAACAAAGGGATTTAAACTTATCAAATTATTTTGCTAATATTTTCAATCCCACTAGAGTAAATCACTCTACTCTGCAGTCTTGAATTTTATTTCTGATGTTTGGTTCTCTAAACATTTTTTTCGGTGGGTGCTTCTTTCAAGGGAGCACTGATAATAACATAATTGATTTGTCATTCCCTATTGCACCCCATTCCAGTGCTCTTGCCTGGAAAATCCCATGGATGGAGGAGCCTGGTAGGCTGCAGTCCATGAGGTTGCAAAGAGTCGGACACAACTCAGCAACTTCACTTTCATGCATTGGAGAAAGAAATGGCAACCCACTCCAGTGTTCTTGCCTGGAGAATCCTGGTGGGCTGTAGTCTATGGGGCACACAGAGTTGGACATGACTGAAATGACTTAGCAGTAGCACTGCATATCAAGGCCTACCAGATACCCATCCATTAATGCTCATTAGAATTTATTTTGTCATTGCCTTTAGTCTCAAAGAAATATCAATAACCTCAGATATGAAGATGAAACCACACTATGGCAGAAAGTGAAGAACTAAAGAGCCTGTCAATGAAAGTGAAAGAAGAGAGTAAAAATGTTGGCTTAAAGCACAACATTCAGAAAACATTCAGAAAACTAAGATCATGGCACCCAGTCCCATCACTTCATGAACAATAGATGGGAAAACAATGGAAACAGTGACAGACTTTATTTTCTTGGGCTCCAAAATCACTGCAGATGGTGACTGTAGCCATGAAATTCAAAGACGCTTGCTCCTTGCAAGAAAAGTTATGACCAAATTAGACAGCATATTAAATAGCAGAGACATTATTTTGCCAACAAAGGTCCATCTAGTCAATGCCATGGTTTTTCCAGTAGTCATGTATGGATATGAGAGTTGGACCATAAAGAAAGCTGAGCATTGAAGAATTGACGGTTTTGAACTGTGGTGTTGGAGAAGACTCTTGAGAGTCCCTTGGACTGCAAGTAGATCCAACCAGTCCATCCTAAAGGAGACCAGTCCTGGGTGTTCACTGAAAGGACTGATGTTGAAGCTAAACTCTAATACTTTGGCCACCTGATGGGAAGAGCTGACTCACTGGAAAAGACCCTGATGCTGGGAAAAATTGAAGGCAGGAGGAGAAGGGGATGACAGAGGGTGAGATGGTTGGATGGCATCACCGACTCAATGGACATGAGTTTGAGTAAACTCCGGGAGTTGATGGACATGGAGGCCTGGTGTGCTGCAGTCCATGGGTGGCAAAGAGTTGGACACGACTGAATGACTGAAATGAACTGAACTTAGTCTCAACTGACTCTAAATAATATACCCTGGATTCTCCTTATTTTTCTGAATATCTTTGACTTATAATAATTCCTGCTGGCAAGCCCTGTGGTTACTTTCTTGGATGCATTAAACAGATGAAGGCCTTAATTAAAGAACACAGGGCATTAAAAGAACATTCAGGAAGGCTACAGAATCAGATAAGGGAAATAAGCAGGGATGGGGTGAGTTAGGTCATACCCAGGGTCACAGGAGAACCACGCTGCCAACTGGTCTGGTGCTGATGATGCCAATTACGAGCTACCAAATTTGCATTGCTTCCATCACCCCACTGTCTCTAGAAATTTTTCTCATTTTTGACACTCTTGTCCTAGAATGCCAATGTAACTGCTGCATCATCTCTGTTTTTTAGCAAATATCTAGTGAAAAACCTGCAACGGGATTACCTGGTCAGCAAGAGGGACTGAGAAGACACTGTCAGCTGCAAGAGACAGTATGTTTTTCCCTGTCATTAACCCACATGGTTTATTTCTCATGTCACCCATATAACTAAGTCATGTTTGACTCTTTGCAGTGTGATGAACTGCAACATGCCAGGCTCCTCTGTCCTTCACCGTCTTCCTGAGTTTGGTCAAATTCATGTCCATTGAGTCAGTGAGACTCTCTAACCATCTCATCCTCTGTTGTCCCCTTCTCCTTTTGCCCTCAATCTTTTCCAGCATCTGGGTCTTTTCCAATGAGTCAGTTCTTCACATCAGGTGGCCAAAGTATTAGAGCTTCAGCTTCAGCATCAGCCCCTGCAATGAACCAACCAAGGTTGGTTGGAAACCAACCAATCAAGGTTGGTTTCCTTTAGGATTGACTGGTTTGATCTCCTTTCAGCCCAAGGGACTCTCAAGAATCTTCTCCAGCACCACAATTCAAAAACATCAATTCTTTTGTGCTCATCCTCCTTTTTGGTCCATATCTTGCATCTGTACATGACTAATGGAAAAACCATAGCTTTGGTTATGTGAACCTCTGTCGACAAAATGATGTATCTATATGTTAATATACTGTCTAGGTATGCCATAGCTTTCCTTCCGAAGAGCAAGTGTCTTTTAATTTGTAGCTGCAGTTGCTGTCCACTGTGATTTTGGAGCCCAAGAAAAGAAAATCTGTCAAGGCTTCTACTTTTTTCCCTTTTATTTGCCAAGAAATTATGGGACCAGATGCCATGATCTTGATATTTTTAATGCTGAGTTTCAAGTCAAGTTTTTCAGTGCCCTCTCTCACCCTCATCAAGAGGCTTTTTTCAGTTCTTCTTCACTTTCTGCATTTGTTTTATGGACATATAGGACTGATTGGCTAACAGAGCACTCATTCCTGTCTCCTTTTACTTAATCATTTCCTCTAAGTATTTTCAGTCCAAGCTTCTTTTTGAATTAGAAGTTGTCATCTGAAATCTTTTCAGCCAATGAGACATATATTGAATTATGCTGATGGATTTCTGGGGATGTTTCTGCTTTTCCTGATAATAATGATAGTTCCAAGTGAGGTCCCTGCCTTGCTTTGAATGTAGGCATAGGGCCTGCAGTTGTAGCAATCATTTTGGACTGTCACAAGAATAGAAAAATTACAGAGATGCAAACACTGATAATATTGAACCAGTGACTCAATGCCAGAAAAAACAAAAGTATAGACTTCTTGCAATGTAAGAAAAATAAACCCTATTTTCTTAGTTCTTTGAACTCAGGTTTCATATTACTTGAAGCTGAATACATTTTAACAAGTACAGTGGAGAGTTCCCCAGATCCTGAACCACCAAAAATAAATAAATGTCATTTCTATTTCAAACACTGAGTGTAGTTAAATGGATACTGACTTACCCAAGTTTATATCTGAAATTGTTATTAGGAATATTTACAAATTTGGGTCCATAGTGTGTTAGTTGATGACAACTTCTTCCAAATACCTTTAGAAATCTAATCCATAACATAAATACTTTTCCTTTTAAACTCATGTAGGCTCATATGGATAATTGTGTATATTTTTTAAATTTACTTTTTATTTCATGATCAAACACAAGCAGTGCTTCATGTTTTCCCCAGCAAGTAAGTAGATAAAATTAAATGTAACTAACAGGTCTTTTAACATAAGGTAACATCTAACAGATGATGATAGCAATCTGCCTCTCTGACACACAGCTAAGATAATCATAATTCAAAGGTATACGTGACAAGAGTAAATCTGTGTAAAAGTTACAAAGTTCAAGTTCCACAAGGCAAGCTTAATATATTTACATGCTAAATTTTTGACACCATTGCCAGACCGGTTGCAGTCGAAACTACTTCTGGGAGCAGATAGGTAACAGAGATGAGGCCAGGTGTAAAGATGCGTGCGTATATTGAGACAGCAGCTGTACCGAAAGGGAATCAAAAGCAGAAACTCCATCAGAGAAGTCAGTCAGCTCCAGCCCAGGTGCCCATGCATGAATGCAATGCACCAGTCAGCTCTTCCAATTGTCCACAGAAGCTGGACACTCCAGATTCCTAGGTCAGTTTTTAATATTTTTCAATTTTATTCAATTAAGCTTTATCATCTTATCAAAATCTTTATGTGGATTTTGGGTTAATAACTTGTGACTTGACCTCATGGAAATACCCAGAGTAGGGTCTTTGTCTTTTAAAGCTAAGGAAAGTTATATTGTTTAAAACAACATGTACATACAGAGGCTAATAAACATAAATAAATATTTTAAAATATTTAATAAAAATGTTTTGCCTTCAGGAATTTCCTGGAAGAAGTAATTACCAAGGAAATCAGGCTGGCTTTGCTATTAGTAGTATATTAATTGGTATATTAAGTATAAACAACATACTTTCAAAACAACTTTTTATTTACTTCCAACTAATAAAGTACTAATGATATTATATTTGCTCATTATTTTTATTATTAGAGTAGTGTTAGTAACAAACTCCAAGTCCTAATGTTGTGTAATAACATGAATTATTTTTGTATTTCTGTTTTATCTATTTGACTGAAAGTCGGGGATGAGTATTTCAATTATATTGTCATCCAGGACCAAGTCTAACAAAGTCTCCACAATTTCCAACAGGTGACTTTCCTGGAAATTCTTATTTACTCAAAAGGAGCAATGCATGTTTTATGGGCTAAGACTGATCACACTGTCATTCATTCACTCTCTTCTCTCATTTGGAATTGAATCACAATATCTCAACTGTGATATAAGGATATTAAAATATATACAATGCCTGGACTATGGCGTTAAAGCAATAAGCTTACATAAAAGTAAGGCAGCGTGAATTGTCAGTGGATATTTTGCCATCACAGATACACAGTTTTAGATTATGTTGACTACATATTTTTATTTCCACTGGCATTCTTGCCCTATACTTTTGGGTATATTGGTAATTAATTTATATACTTCAATAAAAATGGTTTTTCACTAGTTATACTGTGGGAATTTTGTTGAATCATGATATTTATCTACATTGGTTATATGTCATTTTCCCAACCATGTCCCATTCAATTCACTTGATTCAATTGGCTTTACCAATATTTTATTGATTACCTACTATGTTCCAAGCATTGTGATGGTTTCAAGAGAAAAAGAAATGTGTAAAAACACCTGGGAAATGTTTGCAGTTGTGGTGGAACATATATGCACGGATCTCTATGAGCACTTCAAATACCACTAAAATGAGAGTGACTAAGACTAAACTATATGTACTAAGATATAAAGAATGGAGGGAAGTAACGGAAGAGTGAAAACCATGTAGAGATGTGGTAACTGACAATGTGCCTCAGAAGACAAACGTAAGTCACTGCGTAGAGTGGGACTCCAAGTCATACAGATTTTGAAAATGTAGAACCTGAAAGTACAATCATTTTAGAAGATGAGGGAAACGCCTCACAATAACAGCAGGGGACAATGTAAAAATCTACAAGAAATAGACCCTCCCAAAGGTAATCTTCATTTTGTGCCCTTTCCCCCCAAGTCAGGTATCCACCTCTGAGAATATGTTTATACACACACACACACACATACACACACACAGAATAAAAGATCTTTCAAATTCAAGGACACAAGGAAAACAGAGGCATGAAGGAGATTTTATACAGAAAATGAGGATTCAGCGAAAACTCGCCAACCACCAATGACAACCGACACCCTTTTATCTTAATGTGTTCTCACAATTCCTGCAGCAAGTTCACCTTTTATTCAATAGGAGAGTAGCAGATTCATTCTTGGAGAGGCTGAAGAACCAAGGGAGAAAAATCACAGGTAATTTTGTCTTGAGTATGGGGGATTCTATACGAAAAGTATGAAAATTCAGGATCTTCCTACAATGAGGGCCGCCAGTTAATATGCCTTAGTGAAGTTGCTCAGTCATGTCTGACTCTTTGCGACCCCATGGACTGTAGCCTGACAGGCTCCTCCATCCATGGGATTTTCCAGGCAAGAGTATTGGAGTGGGTTTCCATTTCCTCCTCCAGGGGATCTTCCCAGCCCAGGGATCGAGCCCAGGTCTCCTGCATTGCAGGCAGACATTTTACCATCTGAGCCACCAGGGAAATCCAAACATGCTTTACACCTGGACAAAGAGTCAAGCCTCCTAAGACATGAAAGACAAAATCCAACATTAATTGACATGATAAAGCAACCTCATAGGAAACACAAGCCAGGGAGTAGAAGGACAGTTCAGTTAAACTATGAGGGGTATCCTGAGAGGTATAAGAGAATAGAGTGTTGCTTTATTTTGTTTTTATTTTTGACCATGCTTGTGTGCAAAGCATGTGGAGTCTTAGTTCCCCAACCAAGGATTGACCCCACATCTCCAGCACTGGAACCATAGAGTCTTAATCACCATCAGGGAAGTCCCTGCTGCTTCTGTTTTAATAAAAAAGGATCACTTAATGTCTTTCTGTCTAATTTGTGAAATGATCTCATAGTGTACTTATGAAGATTACATTAATGAGCCTGTGTGCTTGCATGTACGCTAAATAGCTTCAGTTGAGTCCAACTCTTTGTGACGCTATGGACTGTAGCCTGCCAGGCTCCTCTGTCCATGAGATTCTCCAGGCAAGAATACTGGAGTGGGTTGCCATGGCCTCCTCTGGGGGATCTTCCCAACGCAAGGCTAGAACCCACATCTCCTGTGTTTCCTGCACTGGTATGCAGAGTTCTTTACCACTAGCACCTCCTGACTAATGAAGCTGATTAATAAGTGTATACTATAATAATGGCAGGCATATAAAAATGAAACATAAATGCTATCTATTATTTTGAAAGGAAAAGTGTGAACTACTTTTGTAGTTCAAAAAACTGTTTGCAATTTTTAAGACTGAGGACAGTGCTCGAATTAAATTAACTTTACAATCTGAGAACGAAATCAAGAAAACAATTCTATTTATAATAGCATCAGAGTATTAAAATATTTACAAAAAAATTAAACAATGGAAGCATAGAACTTGTACACCAAAAAGCAGAAAGCATTGCTGAAAAAAAATTAAGTAATTAAACAAATGGAAAAAATATCCATGCCCATAGATTGGAAGATACAACATGGCTAAGATGGAAAAACTTTCCAAATTGCTCAACAATACCTATCAAAATTTGTTTCTTTTTTTTTTCCATAAACTTACTAACCAATAGTAAAATTCAAACAAATGAAAGCAGCCTAGAATTGCAAAAATAATATTGAAGAGAAAAGAACAAAGTTGGAGGACTCAGACTTACAATTTTAAAGCTAACTGTAGATCTACAGCAATCAAGAGAGTGTAATACTGGAAGAAGAACAAGCTAAAAAGATAATTGAACTAGAACTGGCAACATACCTATAAATCCTATATTTACTGTGAATTGGTTTTTCACCAGGGTGCTGAGACAATTCAATGAGGGAAAGAATAACATTTTCAACAAATGTTGCTTGGACAACTAGACATTGACATGTGAAAGAGTGAAGTGGAGCCCCTACCTAATTTTATATATATCTCATATAAAGATGAACTCAAAATAGACATTAAATTAAGTATAAAAGGTAAACTATGCAATTCTTAGAAGCATAGGAGGAAATCTTTGCGGCATTCATTCAGGAAATATTTTTTACGACACTAGAAGTGCAAACAACAAAGGAAATAAGAAAAACGAGATGAATGAGATGAATTAGAATCCAGAAGCATTTCAAAAATTTGTGCGTCTAAAGATACCACCAAGAAAATAAAATGACAGGTCATAACAATGAAGAAAACCTTTGCCTGTCATATTTTATTGGAAAACTACTTCTAGAATACATAGATGACACTTATGAGTCAATGATAAGAAGACAACTTAAAGATAGACAAAGGACTTGAATAGATATTTCACCAAAAAAGATATTCAAATGGCTACAAATCACATGAAAAGACACTCAAAGGGATTAGTCACTGCATGCTGAGTGCTTAGTTGCTTCAGTCGTGTACGACTCTTTTTGACCCCATGGACTATAGCCCGCCAGAGTCCTCTGTCCATGGGATTCTCCAGGCAAGAGTACTGGAGTGGGTTGCCATGCCCTCCTCCAGATAATCATCCTGACCCAGGGAGAGAACACACAACTCTTGCACCTCCTGCATTGCAGGCAGTTTCTTTACCCACTGAGCTACCTGGGGAGCCCTGGGGAATGCAAATCAAAACCATAATGAGATACCTTATCATAATCACACATGGTTCGACAATAACAAGTGATGTGGAGGATGGGGAGCAATTAGAACACTCATACATTGTTGTAGGTGAGACTGTAAAATATTGCAGCAACTATGAAAACCAGCTTGACAGTTCCTAAAACTGTTAAATATAGATTTACCACTTCTAGGTACATTCCCAAGATAATGAAGACATATATATTAAAAAAGTGTACGGTAATGTACACAGCAAAATTATTCCTAGTAGCAAAAGTGTGGAAACAACTCAAATGAACATCAACGTGATGAATGGGTAAATTAAATACAATATATCCATTCAATGGAATATTATTTGGCAATGAGAAGAAATAAAGGATGCACGCTACAATATAAATAAACCATGAAAACATTAATGTTGAATGAAAGGAGCTGTGCAGAAATGTTCACAATTGTATGATTCTGTTATAGAAAATATCTGTAATAGAAAGTTCCATTGAGAAAAGAGGATAGAATTGTGCTTTTCAGAAACTTGGAGCAGAGGATAGTGGAGAGTGAGTGCTAATGAGTGTAGTTTTCTTGCACGGTAGTGAAGATGTTTTAAAATTAGGTAGCAATGATGGTTGCACAAATCCGTGAATACAGAAAAAAACACTGGGGTGTAGAGTGCACACTTTAAGGAGAATTTTATGGTATGCAAATTATAGCACAATAAAGTTGATGTCATAAAACAGTTTACAAATTAGATTAATCTTATTAGAATGGAAAAAAAAAAAAGAACAATGCCAAGACATCATGGAACAGAAGAGACACAGAGAGAGAGGAAGAAAGGGGGCAGTGAGGAATTTGAAGAAAGGTGTCCATCAGCAGATGAACGGATAAGAAAGCTGTGGTACATATACACAATGGAGTATTACTCAGCCATTGAAAAGAATACATTTGAATCAGTTCTAATGAGGTGGATGAAACTGGAGCCTATTATAGAGTGAAGTAAGCCAGAAAGAAAAACACCAGTACAGTATACTAACACATATATATGGAATTTAGAAAGATGATAACGATAACCCTGTATGCGAGACAGCAAAAGAGACACAGATGTACAGAACAGTCTTTGGGATTCTGTGGGAGAGGGCGAGGGTGGGATGATTTGGGAGAATGGCATTGAAACATGTACAATATCATATATGAAACGAATCGCCAGTCCAGGTTCGATGCAGGATACAGGATGCTTGGGGCTGGTGCACTGGGACGACCCAGAGGGATGGGATGGGGAGGGAGGAGGGACGAGGGGTCAGGATGGGGAACACGTGTACACCTGTGGTGGATTCATGTAGCTGTGTGGCAAAACCAATACAATATTGTAAAGTAGCCTCCAATTAAAATAAATAAATTTATATTAAAAAAATAAAAATGCATGTTTCTTCACGGCAAAAAGAATCCTGAGTACAAGTAAGGAATTATGGATGACTGGTGATTTGAATTAAAGGCACAGTAATGTTCTCAGAAGACTCAGACCTTACATTATGCAAGGACTTTTATGTGGTGTGTATTCACCACAGAGTATAAATAAACTGATGGTGAAAGAGTGGGTCTAGATGCTAGAAATTAAGAGATGGATGGAACTTTACTAGATACAAAAAAGGCCTTTGATATAATCATGTTGAGACATCTCATGAGTGGTGTGGACAACGTGAAGCCTGATGGTGTATATTCTGGTTCTGAGTTAACTTGTGAATTCATGAATGTGACAATTTTCATCCACATACTGTATTTGCTCTTTAATTCCATTTGTGTGTATATCACATAAACCAATCAGCAGTAACAGAAATTAATCACTAGCTCCAAATAATTTGTTAAAATTAGAATACCCTTGAGCAATTCAAATATCTCTTTGAAACACAAAAATCTTATTCAATATTAACACTGTTCTTTTTGTATTTATTATCTTATTAATTTTGGTAGTAGTATGATGATGGCATAAAATGATTTATTAGCTATAGTACCCCTCTGCTTGTTTCCTTTGATTCTACTATCTTCCCTCTGAATTACAACTTTATTTGTTATTTTTCCATCATTTCAATTTAAATAATTAGACTTACTTCACTGCAAGTCTACAGGGTCACTCACTGAAGTAAATCCTTCAAGGGATTATTACAGGCTCACAGTTCTACAATCACACTATTAATCTACACTTTTCCTACATAAAGCAGGTTTTAAGACATGTCATATGATATTTACAATAGCTATTACTTATCTTCAGGTTAAATTGTGATTTGTGCTCATCTGATTACCTCTAATTCTAGCTATTTAAGTATGTTTTCTTCAGATTAATCTAGACGACTAGACTTTAGGTCACTAACCAAGTAAATGAAGCAAAATATAGTTTTAAATTAAATAGTGTTAATATTACATATGTAACATTTCTTCTTTCTTCTCTTCCTCTTTCTCCTCTTCTTCCCCACCCCCCCTTTTTTTTCCTTCTTCAACTATATCTTAAAACAGGTAAATGGGCCTCATTGCATGTGTGAAGGCACTTATAAACATTCTCTTTATGCCATAGTCTCTTCAACTGAACTTCAGAGTTTTCCCTAAGAAAAACACTGAGATGCTTTTCATGAAACACAGTCAGTTCTCCTAAGATGCTGATACTGTTGGTTTTGTTGATGGTATCCCTCATCTCTCTGGAGTACAGTCCTAAACATGACACAGATTCATCAGAGATATTTTTCTGTGATAGTTCATGTGATATTTGCCCTCTGGATTCAGTAATTGATTCCATCATTAATGAATAAATACAGCCAAACAGAGAAGAATAAAATGCTCTTGAAAGACATTCAGGTGAACATTGTCTGAAGTGGTGGACACTGTCACAAATGCTTATACACGCTTGTCATGGGCCAGACACCATTCTAATGTTTTTATTAACCTTTACTTAGTGATTTTACAAATTTTTGCTCACATAGCCTTCAAAACAAATCTTCAAGATAGATGTTAATATTGCCATAACAGTTTGGCACATGAAGAAACTGAGGCCTGTAGGAGATGAATTAAATAGCTGTTAAGTGGCAAATTCAGGGTGCTCTGCTGTCTCTAAGACGGATACCCACGCACTTCCTGGATGGGTGGCTGCTGGGTTGTCTCTCTAGAAGTCCTGTCCAGTTGCACACTCCTCTTATCTTGGAAATGGGTCAGTGATCAGAAGAAATGGCCAAGAACCGAGGACACTTCCTGCCTTTATGCTAGGTGCAAACACGTCTTCCAGGAGAAGGTTTCTCAGGTAAACATACCCTTCTCTCCCGCTCAAGCTAAACTAATTGAGCTTTCCCAGACCCTTCCTCAACGTCAATGATTATTATATTAACAAGCAGAGAAATTATAAGAAAGACTTTGCTTTTGAATAGTTCAGTCATAAATCTAAGAATGCTGGAGAACAAAATGACAGTTTTTTCATGATACTAAGCACAGAGACTCTGAGATCCTCAAGTGTAATGATTATCGACTTATTAATTCTTTGTGTCCTATGTTGAAGATGTAACAAAGTGAATGGTATATAAAAAATATGAGATAAATAGTAGATGATGGGTTGCCTGATGTAAAGAAGGAAAGAAGAAAGAAAAGAAGGAATTACTAAAATCTGTGGTTTATAAGTTTGTTTCTGATCATATCCCAAATAAAGGGAACAGTTAATTTCTCATCTTATTTTAGAATTTTTTAATGTTCCTTCCTTAGCATTTTCAAACACACACTTCACCATATAGGTACTAACACTTCCATATACTTCAAAATCATATTCTTGTCTAGACTCAGTACTACCAAAAGCATTTCAAACCTACTTCATGCTTTCAGTTTCACAGCATTTCCTATTTTAACATTTACTAATTTGGAATGTCTTTCACCATATGCTCAGCTGATAAAGAATCTGCCTGCAAGGCAGGAGACCTGGGTTCGATCCCTGGGTTGGGAAGATCCCCTGGAGAAGGGAAAGGCTACCCACTCTAGTATTCTGGCCTGGAAAATTCCATGGACTGTATAGTCCATGAGGTCGCAAAGAGTCAGACATGACTGAGTGACTTGTGCTTCACCATGTTGGGAACTGCTTAATAGTAACAGAATATTAGGGCTTCCCAGGTGGCTCAGCACTAAATAATCTGCCTGCTTGTACGGCGATGCAGGAGATGTGGGTTTGACTCCTGGGTTCAAAAGATAACCTGGAGGAGGGCATGGCAACTCCAGTATTCTTGCCTGGAAAATCCCATGGACAAAGGAGCCTGGCGGGCTACAGTCCACGGGGTCGTGAAAAGTTGAACATGACTGAGTGACTGAGTGTGCACACAACAGAATATCGACTGTCCTTACTATCTTACTCTAGGGAGAAAATAAAGGTAAAGCATTGAAACTCTATTTATATTCTTTCCTGGAAAAAAAGATTAAAAGCATAAAAATCAGCAGACACCTCCTAAGAAAAGCAGAAAGCAGATAAGGATTTCCACTCTTTTCATAGTCTTCACAAATGTGTATATGAGGCACTTAATTTGTGGTCTCAATATTTTGATCTAATTCCCTGTATTTGCATCTCTGGCGCCTGCAATGTCATTGCCCACTGAATAACCTCAGCAAAACCACACGCCGCAAGCTGTCTGCAGACTCGGCAGAATGTGAAAGCCATCAGTGGATCCTGCCTCAGACACTGGCAGCATGTGTAATGCTCTTGAGAAAGCAATTATCCCATCATTTAATTCATGATCTTCTTCCTGTTGCATAGTATCGCCCAACCTTCACAATTTAGAGTGATTCTTGTCACCTGAGACTCGCCCATACAAGACCTAGTCATTTTATTTTTTTGATTTTTATTTTATGCCGGTGTAGAGTTAACAATGTTGCGGTATTTTCAGGGGTCCAGCACAGTGATTCAGTTACATATATATATATATATATATATAAAATACATATGTCTATTGTTCAAATTCTTTCTCCATCTAGGTTATTACTGAGTACTGAGAAGCGTTCTCTGGGCTGTGGAGTACGTCCTTGCTGGTTATTTATTTATTTAAAAACTGATTTACTTTAACTGGAGGCTAATTGCTTTACCACATAGTGTCAGTTTATGCCACACATCGACACGGATCAGCCACAGGTACACGTTTGTCCCCCAATCCTGAGTCCCCCCCCCCCCCCCCCNCCCTCCCCATCCCATCCCTCTGGGTTGTCCCAGAGCACCGGCTTTGAGTGCCCTGCTTCATGCGTCGAACTTGCACTGGTCATCTGCTTTACATACAGTGTAACAGTGCGAGTTTGGGATTGCCAAACCCCAGTAATTTTAAAGCTTATCAGTTGGGGTGTTTAGTTTATGTGACACACCACACAAGATGGAATCACATATAGTCACACACATGCTTCATTACCATGTATACATGGCCAAAGGGAACAAACTGAAGCCTGGGAGATAAGAATCCAGGTAGTTCTCCTATTCAATAATGAAAATGCTTGCAATGCCATTGAATATTATGCACCGATAGTCTATAATAAAGTTCCTTACAGGTAAGTTTCTTTCTATTTCTTTGTATCTTTCCTTTATGCTGTGTCCTGTTGCTTATACCTCTCCCAACTCAGTACTTGCTGCCTAACCACCAACCTACTTGGAGAGGACGAAAACAGAACAGAGTCACACTATAGTTAATTTTCATCAACAAAATGTTTCAACCTGGCATATGTATGAAATGATACATTTTATCTGTATATATTTCTGTTACAATTAGTTTGTAAAACATACCTGAAGCCACTTTTCATACAGTTTCTTTTTCATATGCATCAACTCACATTGACTATACGAAACAGAGAAATGATTCAAACGTAGTCCAAAGTTTAGACAAAGTCTAACAGTTTGATGCCAGTGACAACTGAGTCTTTAAAGATTAGTGAGAAAACTTCATAAGATCTCCCTCCTTCCATCTTTTCCTAAATGTTCTCTGCGGGGGACTGAGCTACTCAGTGATAATATGATAATGAGCTATATGGATAGGACTTGGTTTCCATGTAGTTTACTGTTTAGTGAAAGAGGGAAATATAGAATTGCAGAGAAGTGTACTATCAGGCTATCTCTCAACAAAGTCAGAGGACAAAGAACACGTATGATAAGACAAGAGAGAAAGCTGAGACATACTTCCCGCTGCTCTGGTGGGTGAATGCCTCTGCACCCGAAAACAGCTTCACAGAAATCACTGACTGCGGAGCTGGGGATCACAATCGAGCTCCATTACCCGTCATCACAGGCCAAGTTCATCTCGCTGCTGTCACGCGTGTCACTGTGGGGATAACTGTTTTACTAAGTACACAGTGTCTGATCAGAGATGAAAGATAAGTTGGAAAAATCAGTTTATCACTTATTGGTATGGTTCTTCCTTGACCCAAAGAATCCCCTCGAGTACTAGGATAATGGCTGTCTTTGTGCCTAAGGAGAAGAATTTATTAAAGAATCTCTGGTTAAGAAATGTGGGTGATGTATGGCAAAACCAATACAATATTGTAAAGTAATTAGTCTCCAATTAAAAAAAAAAAAGAGAAATGTGGGAAGGCCAGATAATTGATCATGCAAGAACAGCTCTCTGATGACATGCCATATAATTTTCAATCCTACCTGTCACGAAGACTCTATCTTACCTGCCATTCTACTTGAACAAGACTTTTCACAGCTTTAGAACTTGACACTGAACTAAACTCCAGTGGTTTCCAAGGACATTATAGCAAATTTGGTAATGGGACCTCTTTAATCAGGCCGCACCCAAGCCATTTGTCCAAGAACACAATGTCTAGACTACATGTATATATATATACATACAAAGAAAAAAAAGGCTTAGATAATAATGTTAGGGATTATGTTGTTGGTTAATTCAGATGAAGTCTATTTTCATGTAGTAATAAAGTTTTAATAAGAGAATTGTCACTTGTGAAACTTTTGCCTGATAATAGAAAGCATCCAATATGCATTATCTTACTAAACTCCTAAAACACTCTTTACAATAGGTATTTTATCCATGTTTTACGGTTATGGAGACTAGAAGCTCAGAGAGTTTTGCCTCTGAGGAATGCAGCTAGTAGCTAATAGTCTTAGGGTGTAAATTCATACTGGTAATTACAAGGTCCATTTTCGTATTACTACACAAAGCTGCCTCTTTGAAGAGGTATTTGAGATATATATATTTTTTTTCATCAAGGAAGATATGATCTAACAATAGAAATAAGACCTGTAATTGAATGTAAATCAGCTTGTATTTACCGAATACCTCTGTAGACAGCTTACTACGAAGTTTATAAAAATAATTACAGGACAGTCCTTGTACTTAAGGACAGCTTCTTAAACATCAAAGCTACCATGAGCTATCACCTTATGCCTGCCATTCCGTCGCTAAGTCATGTTCAACTCTGCAACTCCAAGAACTGCAGCATGCCTGGCTTTCTTGTCCATCACCATATCCTGGAGTTTAGTCAAACTCATGTCCACTGAGTCAGTGATGCCATCCAACCATCTTATTCTCTGCTACCCTCTTCTCCTCATGCCTTCAATCTTTCCCAGAAATATGTTTTTTTTTTTTTTTTCCAATAAGTCAGCTCTTTGCATCAGGTAACCAAAGTATTGGAGCTTCAGCATCAGTCTTTCCAATGAATACTCAGAGTTAATTTCCTTTAGGATTGACTGGTTGGATCTTGCTACCATCCAAGGGACTCTCAGGAGTCTTCTCCAACACCATAGTTTGAAAGCATCAGTTCTTCAGTACTCAGTGTTTTTTGTGGTCCACTTTCATACCCATACATGACTATCCATACATAGCTTTGACTAGACAGACCTTTTTTGGCAAAATATTGTCTCTGTTTTTTAATTCGCTATCTCACTTTGTCATAGATTTTCTTCCAATGAGTAAGCATTTTGTTTAATTTCATGGTTGCAGTGACTGCAGTGATTTTGGAGCCCAAGAAAATAAAGTCCACCACTGTTTCTACTCTTTCCCCATCTATTTGCCATGAAGTGATGGGCCTGGATGCCATGATCTTAGTTTTCTAATGTTGAGTTTAAAGCCAGCTTTTCACTCTCCTCTTTCACCTTCATCAAAGGTTCTTTAGTTCCTCTTCACTTTCTGTCATTAAAATGCTATCATTTGCATATATGGTCTGATCCCTGGGTTGGGAAGGTCCTATGGAGAAGAGATTGACTACCCACTCCAGTATCCTTGCCTGAAGAATCCCATGGATAGAGGAACCTGGCAGGCTACAGTCCAACAGGGTCACAAAGAGTAGGACACAACTGAAATGACTCACACTTCCACATATATGTATTATTCAATCAATAATACATCTTACTCAATTAGTCAATAAAAAAGAAGGCAATACTGTCATTTGTAGCAGCGTGGATGAACCTTGAGTGTGTTAAGTGGAATGACAAATACAGAAAGGTGAATACCCTATGATCTCGTTTATATCTGGACTCTACAAAAGTTGAACTCAGATTGGTTGTTTTCAGGGCCTGGGGGATATGGGATGGGGAAGTGAGGAGATGTTGGTCAAGGGCACAAATTCTCAATTGTAAACTGAACACATTCTGCGGATCTAATGTGCGGCATGTACTGATGATGTGGCTGAAATTTACTAAGAGAACATTTCACACGCTAGCAAAGTAATGCTCGAAATTTCCCAAGCTCGGCTTCAACAGTACATGAACCGTGAACTTCCAGATTTTCAAGCTGGATATGGAAAAGGCAGTGTAACCAGAGATTAAATCGCCAGCATCCGTTAGATCATAGAAAAAGCAAGAGAGTTCCAGAAAGAAACATCTAATTCTGCTTCATCGACTATGACAAATACTTTGACTGTGTGGATCACAACAAACTGTGGAAAATTCTTCAAGAGATGGGAATACCAGACCACCTTATCTTCCTTCTGTGAAACCTATATGCAAGTCAAGAAGCAACAGTTAGAAATGTATGTGGGACAATGGACTGGTTCCAAATCGGGAAAGGAGCACATCAAGGCTTTATATTGTCACCCTGCTTATTTAACTTATATGCAGAGTACATCATGAGAAACGCTGGGCTGCATGGATGAAGCACAAGCTGGAATCAAGATTGCTGGGAGAAATATCAATAATCTCTGATATACAGACGGCACCACCCTTACGGCAGAAAGTGAAGAACTAAAGAGCCTTTTGATGAAAGTAAAAGAGGAGAGTGAAAAAGTTGACTTAAAGCTCAAGATTCAGAAAACTAAGATTATGGCATCCAGTCCCATCACTTCATGACAAATAGATGGGAAAACAATAAAAACAGTGACAGACTTTATTTTCTTAGTCTCTGCAAATGGTGACTGCAGTCTTGATATCAAAAGACTCTTGACCCTTGAAAGGAAAGCTATGACAAACCTAGACAGCATATTAGAAAGCAGAGACATTACTTTGCTGACAAAGGTCCATATAATCAAATTACGGTTTTCCAGTGGTCATGTATACACGTGAGAGTTGGACCATAAAGAACGGTGAGTACTGGACCATAAAGAGGGCTGAGAGCTGAAGCATTAATGCTTTTAAACTGTGGTGTTGGGGAAGACTCTTGAGAGTCCCTTGGACTGCAAGGAGATCCAACCAGTCCATCCTAAAGGAGATCAGTCCTGAATATTCATTGGAAGGGCTCATTCTGTAGCTGAAGCTCCAGTACTTTGGCCACCTGATGTGTAGAGTCAGTTCATTAGAGAAGATCCTGAAGCTGTGAAAGATTGAGGGCAGGAGAAGAAGGGGACAACAGAGGATGAGATGGTTGGATGGCACCACCGACTCAATGGACCTGAGTTTGAGCAAGCTCCGGGAGATGGTGAAGGACAGGAAAGCCAGGCGTCGCAAAGAGGAGGACACAATTGAGTGACTGAACAACATGAGAACGTTTGCTTAAATGTTCTCACCACATACATGAAAAATGGTAAATCTGTGAGGTGATGAATGTGTTAACCAGCTTTATCAAGGTGATCATTTCACAACATGTTTATCATCACATTGCACATCTTAAATTTACACAATATAATTTGTCAATTATATATTCATAAATCTGGAAAAACATTTTTTTAATAAGGAAAGCCTAGGAAAAATGAGAACTGAGAGACCACAGAACTCTTTATTTTTCTGATAGGTCTCCATTCACCAGAACAGGTAAATTCCTTACCAAGTCATCTGGTTCCTTATCAGTAAAGTTATGGTCAGAAGCTCATGGTAGGAGTGATGGTCAGAGCAGTTAGACCCAGCCTCATGGGTTCCTGACCATTTTCTCAGAACTGCACGTGGGGTTTAACATTCTGTGACTGATGTCTTGAAGTATTTGACAAATATTATTTTTGGATCAGGGTTTTGTAAGTACAAGCCTGGGCTTCCCCTGTGGCTCAGTGGTAAACAGCTCACCTGCCAAACTAGGAGAAGCAGGCTCCATCCCCGGGTCGGGAAGATCTCCTGAGAAGGAGTGGTGACCCACTCCAGTGTTCTCGCTTGTGAAATCCCACGGGCAGAGGAGACTGGCAAGCTGCAGTCAAGGGAGCTGCAAAAGTGTCAACAACACTGCACAAGTAAACACCACCACCAAGATCACACCTGCCTCTCTAGCAAACCACTTCTGTGCCCCAACGTGCCCAGGACGCGGGCCGACACCTGGCTTCTCATCTCTGTTACTGAGATTTCGTTTGTTTGGAGAAAATGACTGCTGCATATGAGCTTTCTCTCTCTCCCCTCGCCACCGAAATGCTCATTTGTGGAGGAACAGGTTTCAGTCTCTGAATGATTACTCTGCACTTGGCAGGTGGGGACTGCAACGCCAGTTACGTTAATGATTTCTGAGGCGACGCTGAGGCCTCTGAGGGTGCTTGGCAGAGCAGCTAGCAGGAATCTAATGAGCATCGCAGCACGGCCTGGGCCTCTGAAAGGGGGGTGTTGTGAAGATGGAGGAGGGAAATAAATGGGAGACCTCAGCTCCTGGTAAGAATATCGGTGAGGGCCCTTAATGGAGTCTAGAAAACAAAATTAATCACCCCTAATGATTGGGGTGTGGGCAAATATTTGATTTAATTCCGCTTATAAATATTTTCTACAGGACGACGCAGAGCATCACAGAGGGTTGAGAAGCATGATCTGAACCGGATTTAATATTGAGAGGGGCAGAGTGGCGGAAGTCACAATTATAGGGATAATTGGGGAAGGCATTCTTTTTCTTTTGCACTTGTGGTAATCTTGGCTGAAAAAAAAAAAAAGAGAATTCTGCTGTGAAAAATGTACCTTGGAAAGCATGATCGTAAGCACTGGAGACAGTCAATTAAATTGGCAAATTAAAATATGCTTACAGAGGCACCAACCTAATATCAAGGTTTTAGTAAGAATGGGCAATGAAAAACATACAATTTCATAGTCACTGGGCTCTGACATGGAATGTTAATCATCCAGGTAAAATAGTAAGAAAATAATAAGTTAAATGTTGAATAAGCTGACAGAAAAAAAGTTTTTGGGGGAAAATCATTTTTTAAATTATTTTATAAGATTTAACAGGAGAGAGAGACTTCAGAAAAAATATACATAGAAAGTCATTCTGAAGTAGGGAGAAACAAATAAGCAAATAAAACATGTTACTGGTTATTAGATGTCATGATTTGAAGAACTAATTCTTTAGTTAAATATCCCTCTGACCTTTTATCAAATCAGTTAATTTTCTTTTCCCTCAATAGTCTCATATTTAACCTGAGTGTATTTCCCCAGTCCCTCAACTGAGAAATTAATCAAGATTAATGCTTTAAAATCTACAAGTTTAAATTTATTATAGTCTTAATACAGAATAACAGATGGGGAATTATACAGGGGAGTGACTCCCAGAATAACTCACCAAGCAAGGATTCTGGGCCCTCTCCAACCGTGCAGACCATTTCAGCAAAAGCCAGAAGCTGTTCAGGGAGAGGAATAAATCTGACCCTCCATTCCATTGACACTTCATAACCATGAGGACTAGGGAAGCCACTTAACTTCTTTCTGCTTTATTTTTATTACCTGTTTTTAAAAGGTGATAATGAGTAACATTAGTCTGAAATATTATAAAGTGTAGGAGAATTTGTAAACTAAAAAGTACTTTGGAATGGAGTTTACTTTACACTTTATTTTTGTGCCTTACTTTCACAAAAGTAAGGCATGCCATGTCAAGGAAATTAATAACAACAACAAGAAAATGAGTGAGGTCAGATTGGAGTAGCTCCTTTCAAGGAGCAGTGTGGGAAATGCTTCTTCTTGGAGGAACTTAAATAATTGCACTGAGACTCAATAACACCCAGAGTGTCTCTTCTCCCATCCATTGCTGAAGTGTATCAAACTACATCAAAATGAAATGTCCATTTGTACCACTTATTTGCAAAACAAAAATAGTCACAGATGTAGACATATACACAATGGCGTATTACTCAGCCATTAAAAAGAATACATTTGAATCAATTCTAATAAGGTGGATGAAACTGGAGCCAGTCATACAGAGTGAAGTAAGCCAGAAAGAAAAACACCAATACAGTATACTAGCGCATATATATGGAATTTAGAAACATGGTAATGATAACCCTGTATGCGAGACAGCAAAAGAGACACAGATGTATAGAACGGACTTTTGGACTCTGAGGGAGAGGGAGAGGGTGGGATGATTTGGGAGAATGGCACTGAAACATGTATACTATCATGTAAGAAACGAATCGCCAGTCTAGGTTCGATACAGGATACAGGATGCTTGGGGCTGGTGCACAGGGATGACCCAGAGAGATGATATGGGGAGGGAGGTGGGAGGGGGTTCAGGATTGGGAACTCATGTACACCCGTCGTGGATTCATGTCAATGTATGGCAAAACCAATACAGTATCATAAAGTAAAAATACAAATAAGAAAAACTTATGGTTACCAGACAGGAAATTGAATTTGGAGACTGGGACTGACATATACACACTACCGTATATAAAGTGGGTAACTAATAAGAACCCTCTGCATAGCACAGGGAACTCTTCTAATAATCTGTAATAGCATATATGGGAGAAGGCTCTAAAAAAGAACGGACACATGTATATGTAGAACTGATTCATGGCAGAAACTAGCGCAACCTTTTAAATCAATTATGCTCCAATAAATATTCTTAAGAATAATAAACAGTGAATAAATAAACTTCAGTAAAAAGTGAAGTTCCCATAGCAAACACTATCCACAAGTTAAAAGCCGGAAGGTGGTATCATCTGTACTCACCTACCGGACAAACGTTGGTGAGCAGGAGAGGACTGTTGCCGAGAGACACACGCTCACCAAAACCTGCCCACGCGCCTCATCGCTCAGCCCCCGAGACAGCGGCCACGGAGCACAACCTCAGGCAGGCAGAACGCCAGAGCCGTTCTCCCCCACCAAAACGGCTTCTCCTGAAGTCAGCAGAAGAAACATGACTCACCTCAAAGCTGGTCATTTAAATGGCGTGTCAGCTGATGCCAAGTCACTCAAAGATCAATTCCGATAACTGACACATTTGTCTCAAACTTCTACTGTGCAATATTACAATAAATGTCTGTCCCTCTGTGTTGTATATCTCTAAGTCATGTCTGACTCTTTGCAACCGCTTGGACTGCAGTGCGTCAGGCTTCCATGTCCACTAAGATACTGTTTTCTCAATTAATCTGAGTATAACAGGTATCCAGAATGTTATGTCTGTTTTACCTTATTAAAAATACAGATTCCTGGACCTCTTTCCAGAGATTCAGATTCTGTCAATGACAGCTTTAGGCATGTATTTTAAGAAACAACTCAGAGGATTCCTTTGACTAGATAAATTGGAGTAAACTTCTGCTAAGTATTGGAAAACAGAGACAAAGAAGATTTGATCTCATCCTCGGAGGATCCACTAAGTCTAGAGAGTGAGACATGCAAATATATGTTTAATAAATTACATCTGGGGGTAGTATAGGTGTTCAAGAAACAGACAACCGCAAAGGAGATATTAATTTAATCAAAGGGGGCAAATGACAGTATTTACACAGAAGAAATGACCATTTCACTTGTGGTAACTATTTTCACTTTCTCTTGGATTGGTTATGACTTATCTTTTTAGACTCAGGATTTGATTCTTCCAATTTATGAACATTTCAAGAGCACTTCGGCTTCATTTTTATATCCTTTTTATCTGATGAATTGTATCTCACTAGGAAGTCATCAATTATGTAACATTTGTATATACTGACTTTACTATGATCATTTCTAGGTTACATTTGCTTGTAATTTTATAAATCTGTTCAAGGAAATCAGTATGTATCCAAATCCATTAGTGTTTAGTGGAATAATACTTTGAGGATGCAAGGGAAAGAACAATACCATTTTGCTACACTCTCAACATTAAATACTTTAATGCCTTCAGTTCAGTTCAGTTCAGTCACTCAGTCATGTCCAACTCTTTGCGACCCCATGAATTGCAGCATGCCAGGCCTCCCTGTCCATCACTAGCTCCCAGAGTTCATTCAAACTCATGTCCATCGAGTCGGTCATCCAGTCATCTCATCCTCTGTTGTCCCCTTTTCCTCCTGTCCCCAATCCCTCCCAGGATCAGTCTTTTCCAATGAGTCAACTCTTCGCATGAGGTGGCCAAAGTATTGGAGTTTAGCTTCAACATCAGTCCTTCCAGGACTGATCTCCTTCAGAATGGACTGCTTGGATCTCCTTGCAGTCCAAGGGACTCTCAAGAGTCTTCTCCAACACCACACTTCAAAAGCATCAATTCTTCGGCGCTCAGCTTTTTTCACAGTCCAACTCTTGCATCCATATATGACCACTGGAAAAACCATAGCCTTGACTAGACAGACCTCTGTTGGCAAAGTAATGTCTGCTTTTCAATATGCTATCTAGGTTGGTCATAACTTTCCTCCCAAGGAGGAAGTGGCTTTTAATTTCATGGCCGCAATCACCATCTGCTGTGATTTTGGAGCCCCCCAAAATAAAGTCTGACACTGTTTCCACTGTTTCCCCGTCTATTTCCCAAGAAGTGACAGGACCAGATGCCATGTTCTTCATTTTCTGAATGTTGAGCTTGAAGTCAACTTTTTCACTCTCCACTTTCACTTTCATCAAGAGGCTTTTTAGTTCCTCTTCACTATCTGCCATAAGGGTGCTGTCATCTGCATATCTGAGGTTATTGATATTTCTCCCGGCAATCTTGATTCCAGCTTGGACTTCTTCCAGCCTAGCATTTCTCATGATGTACTCTGCATATAACTTAAATAAGCAGGGTGACAATATACAGCTTTGACGTACTTTTCTTCCTATTTGGAACCAGTCTGTTGTTCCATGTCCTGTTCTAACTGTAGTTTTGACCAAATAAAATAAAATAAAATAAAATAAGTAGTAGAGTTTTCTTTTCTAATTTGCAGGCTTTTAAGCACTTGTGGGAATAAATTCTATTAGTTTATTTGGCCATTTGTATTCTTTATTTTATATATTTTATATCCATGGCTGTTAAAAATTTTGAAATAGGGAAACTAGCTAGAAGATTTTCTCACTTTATTTTAGGACCTATAAAATTCTGAAAAACCCTGGAGAACTATCTTATACCCTCAAATGCATGGCATTTGTGGGTGCAGAAACAGGTAATGCATTCCCATTTGTAGTTTAAGAAAATAGTATAGCTGAGGTTAGTCTCACTCATATCATACTCTTTGTTACCCCATGGACTGTAGCCCACCAGGCTCCTCTGTCCATGAAGATTCTCCAGGCAAGAATACTTGAGTGGGTTGCCATGTCTTCCTCCAGGGCATCTTCCCAACATAGGGATCTAATCCAGGTCTCCTGCATTGCAAGCAGATTCTTTACTGTCTGAGCCACCAGGGAAACCCAAAAATACTGGAGTGGGTAGCCTACCCCTTCTCCAGTGGATCTTCCCAAACCAGGAATCAAACAGGAGTCTCCTGCATTGCAGGTGGATTCTTTACCAGCTGAGCTACCAGAGTAGCCCATTATACCAGGCTAATAAAGTGCTAACGCTTTCCCCCATTGTCCCTTTATTATTCATATTTTCATGTCGGGAGATTTTGTAAAGTCCACAGTAATGGTGCAATTAACTATACATTGGTCTGTGAAATCACTTTTTGATTTTTCAACCTGTCAACTTGTGCTTTGGCCGCCTATAACATGACCTTGCAGTACTTATATGGTCTTGTCACAGGTGAATGCAGAGATCTATAAGGTTAGGTTCAGGAAATGGCGTCTTCTGTGAGTAAAGGAGAAAAGTCTGAGAGAAGATGCAAAAAGCAAAAGCTGTTAATGCTTCGAATGCATAAGGGGAGCTTATCCCTTTCCTCTGGTTTCACCACCTCCTTCTGCAGTGATCAATTGCATGCCAGGCCAACTGCACTGGTTGCAATCCATGTAAGACAAGGCGAGCACTCAGCTCTTGAACTAGGAACGCTTTCTGACTAAACAGTCTGCAGTTTATGAAAAACAGTGCTCATAAAGAATCCCGAACTAAAGAACATATTATGAAGCGGTGATGCTCAGAATTCATAATTTCCACTTTATTCTTTATGACACTTTTAGTATATCAGATCTTCTAAAGAAACTGCTATTAGCTGATGACCTTGGAGAATCATAGAATTTTGGAGAAAGAAGGAAGTCTAGAGTTATCTGTCTAATTCTCTCACTTTGAAATATGAGGTAAACATGACTGGGATTGACATATACACACTACGATATATAAAATAGATAACTAATAAGGACCTACTGGGTAGCCCAGGGAGCTCTACTCGATCAATACTCTGTAATGATATTTATGGAAAAATAATCTTAAAAAAAAAGGTGGATACATGTATATGTACAACTGATTCACTCTGCTGTACCCTTGAAACCAGCGCATGAAACTGGAGCCGATTATACAGAGTGAAGTAAGCCAGAAAGAAAAACACCAATACAGTATACTAACACATATATATGGCATTTAGAAAGATGGTAACGATAACCCTGTATGTGAGACGGAAAAAGAGACACAGATGTATAGAACAGTCTTTTGGACTCTGTGGGAGAGGGAGAGGGTGGGATGATTTGGGAGAATGGCATTGAAACATGTATAATATCATATATGAAACGAATTGCCAGTCCAGGTTCGATGCATGATACTGGATGCTTGGGGCTGATGCACTGGGATGACCCAGAGGGATGGTACGGGGAGGGATGGGGAACACGTGTATACCTGTGGCGGATTCATGTTGATGTATGGCAAAACTAATACAATATTGTAAAGTAATTAGCCTCCAATCAGATTTTTCTCTTTATTATAAATTTCTTCAATAGTTCTATAACCCAATATTTGTTAAGCAATTAAGAACTCTTCAGTCACTGTATGTTCTTTTGTTCTCTCTCACTTTGTGCATGTATATGTGTATATTTCTGTAACCATTTGGAAATCAACTATGCAATGATGGTCAGAATAAACTACCAATGTTTTTTATAACTGTAATTACTTCAAAAAATAGATAAATAAAATGTGTTGGGACCACTTATTGTTTTATAGCTGGAATGAGTTCTCTATGTAGTAATATATATTTCTGCACTTGAATTCAAATAAAGCATTTTATGGCAGCTACAAGCTACAATAATATAATAAAAATTAATCCTGGTAATGATAGAAAAAAATATATTGGTGACAGATGTTCATATAAGATAATTTTGGGTGCTAGTATCTTGAAGAATACTAAGCAAAATGCAAAGTTACAATAAAAGTTTCCAGTATGTACTGAATTTCACAAAATAAGCAATTTTATATAGCTTCAAAAAAAAATAAAACAAATAAATTTATATTTAAAAAAAGAAACCAGTGCAACATATAAATCAATTATACCCTAATAAAAATCTTTAAATTGTGAAAGATGGGATGATGGTTCAGGGTGGCACAGCAAGGTAGACGCAGCTATTGACACAAATATTTCTGATTTCCAACACAGTGTTATTTCTACCATACTGCATTTACTTTGGTTGTGGGATGCATACATTAAATTAACAACTATTGGCACTTCCCTTATGGTCCAGTGATTAATACTTCCCCTTCCAATGCCAGGGGTGCAAGTCTGATCCTTAGTCAGGGAGGTAAGTTCCCACATGCTTGCAGACAAAAAACCCAAAGCATAAAACAGAAGCAATTTTGAAACAAATTCAATAAAGACTTAAAAAATCCACATCAAAAATATTAAAAACAATAACTATTGATGAACAACTATTATGTGGTACAAAAACAAACAAACAAAAATGACTAAGGCACCATCTTCTTTTAATCTAATTTCCTTAAAAAAAAAAAGTGAAGTCTACAGCCAGGCATTATAAGGTAGTGAAAAATATCATGCTTTTCTGATGTTTAACTAGGTCGCTAAATAATCACTGAGAAGTGGACTGGTGGTCCAAAATGCAGGTCCAAGCAAATGTCTGCAGATTACTTTTGCACAGAAAGGTAATGTAATGCATGCTTGAAGACATTAGTTTTTAGAAATGTCAATCCATTCTCTCTTTCACAAAAGCTATAAGGCATCTCCCATAATCCAGACACTTCGTAAGTAAGCAACTGATTTTCCTAAAGGGAATTTACTCACTTTTCTGTTTTTCTCATCCAGATGGAACCCCAGGTAGCAGTGCCTACCAGGAAGGACCATTTTGCACCTTTATTTCCCATTCTTGGTGTGAAAGGGGTAATACTTATTTCCTTTTAACAAAAGTGACCAAAGTGAATACAGGGAGCTCCCTAAGCTCCAGGGGTCTTTACAGGAATGAGCTGCCCACTTATAACTCAGGCTGGCTTAGGAAGCTGACCTCACCTTCCATCATCACGCACTTCCAGTTGCCTATGCAATGAAGTGTGACAACAGTTTTAAGAGCATGTGAAAACATATTTTATGACGGGGTCATTAATTTCTCCTGCTGGCTCTGTGATGTTCTCCATATGTTCTGTGTCTTTCTCTGCTAAGGTCTTTCCTGATAAGGACTTCTGCTTTAATAGGGTGGAGCTCTGATGGGCATCCCTTTCCTTGGCAGAGACCAGCGTCATTCCAACATTTTATTTGCGCATGGAAGAGTGGGCTGTTATGGAAGTACCTGCTGCAGGTCTGCATTTGTTCTTACTTTCCAGAGGTACCTGCCAAATCCTGGATCTTAAGACCCTAGTCAATGAGTTTCAGAGCATCACTATCAAAAATTCATTCTAGCATCTGAAAGTAAAAAGGAAAAGGCTCCATTACTCTTAGAAAAGGGTCTAAGAAAATATTCATGGACTAAAAGTCATGTGACTATATAGTTTGCCATTTATTTCCTATGTCAGACAAATAAAATTTGTACACTAATGTGGTAAACTGCAGCAAAAAATACATGAACTTCAAATATGTTTTTAAATATATATACCATATGTGTTAGTATATAATGACATCATTTTAAATGACTTTTAATCATAATGTTTGTAAATACTCTCAACTTATACCTTATTTATTCTATTGAATAGTAATAACTAGTATTTACTCAGATAGAGAGTGGGGTGGGTTGGCATAAGGTGAATAACTATGGTTTCTACTTACAGTAGTTCCATATCTGGCATGCTAAGTCATTTCAGTCGTGTCCGATTCTGTGCGATCCCATAGATGGCAGCTCACCAGGCTCCACCATCCCTGGGATTCTCCAGGCAAGAACACTGGAGTGGGCTGCCATTTCCTTCTCCAATGCATGAAAGTGAAAAGTGAAAGTGAAGTCACTGAGTTGTGTCCAACTCTCAACGACCCCATGGACTGCAGCCCACCAAGCTCCTCCATCCATGGGATTTTCCAGGCAAGAGTACTGGAGTGGGGTGCCATTGCCTTCTCCGATATCTGGCATACTGAACCTTAATAAATATATGATAAATAAACATTCATTGTAGATCAATAAAATAGATAAAATGTTCTCTAATAATTTGTGTAAGTGCTATAATACAGATAAATTTTGTATTATATACAGATATTCACAAAGGGCATGGAGTATTCAGAGGATGGTAACTGAGCCCATACATGATACCAGAGGGAAATTTTGTGCTAATACATGAAAGAAGAGTAAGGACTTTTGAAGAAAGGGTGGTGCGTAGAGTTGATAATTCCAAATATTTGTGGATCAAAGAGATAACTCAGCTCTTTTACCAAGGCCAATTTCCTGGTTCTGAGTGTTTAGTTATGTAATATGGTAAAATTTGAGGAGGCTGGATGAAGGACATATGGGATATGAAATTTGGAGGGACTTTTTCTATAAGTGTAATATAGCTCTAAATATATGTTTAATAAAGGATGAAAAAAAAAAGACTTTGTGTTATTAGTCATGATAGGCAGAATCCTAAAATGTTCCCTAAGATTTCCCACACTCTCATGGAAAAGACATGTATAATCCATGGGACTCTACATATGGTGGCTTTAACTCACACAATAGACTATATTATTTGGCACAGTTGATCTTAACATCTATGTTCCAGATGTTCAAAATGGTTTTAGAAAAGGCAGAAGAACCAGAGATCAAATTGCCAACATCCTTTGAATCATTGAAAAAACAAAAGCTCCAGAAAAACATTACTTCTGCCTTATTGACTATGCCAAAGACTTTGACTGTGTGGACCACAAAATACTCTGGAAAATTCTGAAAGAGATGGGAATACCAGACAACCTGACCTGCCTCCTGAGAAATCTGTATGCAGGTCAGGAAGCAACAGTTAGAACTGGACATGGAACAACAGTAGGGTTTCAAATAAGAAAAGGAGTACATCAAGGCTGTATATTGTCACCCAACTTATTTAATTGATATGCAGAATACATCATGAGAAACACTGGACTGGAAGAAACACAAGCTGGAATCAAGATTTCTGGGAGAAATATCAATAACCTCAGATATGCAGATGACACCCCCTTAGGGCAGAAAGTGAAGAGGAACTAAAGAGCCTCTTGAAAGTGAAAGAAGAGAGTGAAAAATTAACAAAACTCAATATTCAGAAAACTACAATCATGGCCTCTGGTTCCATCACTTCACGGCAAATAGATGAAGAAACAGTGGCTGACTGTATTTTGGGGGGCTCCAAAATCACTGCAGATGGTGACTGCAGCCACGAAATTAAAAGATGTTTGCTCCTTGGAAGAAAACCTATGACTAACCTAGACAGCATATTAAAAAGCAGAGACAATACTTTGCCAACAAAGGTCCATCTAGTCAAGGCTATGGTTTTTTCAGTGGTCATGTATGGATGTGGGAGTTGGGCTATAATGAAAGCTGAGCACCGAAGAATGGGTGCTTTTGAACTGTGGTGTTGGAGAAGACTCTTGAAAGTCCCTTGGACTGCAAGGAGATCCAACCAGTCCATCCTAAAGGAAATCAGTCCTGAGTATTCATTGGAAGGACTGATGTTGAAGCTGAAACTGCAATACTTTGGCCATCTGATGTGAAGAATTGACTCATTGGAAAAGACCCTAATGCTGGGAAAGATTGAAGGCAGGAGGAGAAGGGGATGACAGAAGATGAGATGGTTGGATGGCATCACCAACTCAATGTAGATGAACTCTGGGAGTTGATGATGAAAATGGAGGCCTGGCCTGCTGCACTCCATGGGGTTGCAAAGAGTTGGACATAACTGAGTAACTGAACTTCACTGATCTTAACATAAAAAGATTATCTGGGTGGACCTGGCTTAATCAAATGAGCCTGTGAAAAGTAGTGAGCTTTTTCTGGCTATTTATATGAACTGAACTGATATGAAAAAAGTCCAGAGATTAAAAATATGAGAGAGAGGTTTTATGCAGTTTTGCTATCTTGAAGATAGAGGGGACCACCTGTCAAGTTGGTCCTGAAAGCAACAGCCAGCAAGGGAATGAAGATCCTAGGGTTACAGCCATGAGAACTGAACTCTAGCAAAGCATGAATGAGCTTGGAAGTGCATTTGTGTCCAAAGACTCTAGGTAAGAATTCAGCTGGGGGAACACTTTAATTTTGCACTGTTCTGGACAGAGAATAGAGACATTCTGGACTAAACTTTCCACTTAAGTTTACAGTTGTGTGTTATACAACAAGAGAAAATCTAACTTCACCTAAATAAAATGCCAAGTTTTTTTTCAGAGAAAACATTACTCCTCAAAGTTATTACATCTCTCTGAAACCCACAATAATGCCCCTTGATGAATACAACAAATAACCAATGGCTTCAAATATTCAATCCACAGTTACTCAGCCTGCTACAATGGCTGACTTGTCTGACGTCCTGCTTCAGTAAAGATTGTTCAGCAACTATATCTTATTGCCCTTGGTAATGTGACAATTTTGGTTTCGAGAAAGAAGGGGTTAAAAAAATACCTTCTAAGATCTCAAAGCATTTGTGTCTTGAAAGTAATCTCCAAAGCAATGAGAGTCCAAGAGACAGGCACCAAAGTATTATCATTGATGAAACTAGGAGAAGGCAATGGCAACCCACTCCAGTATTCTTGCCTGGAAAATCCCAAGGACGGAGGAGCCTGGTGGGCTGCAGTCCATGGGGTCGCTAAGAGTCCGATACAACTGCGCGACTTCACTTTCACTTTTCACTTTCATGCATTGGAGAAGTAAATGGCAACCCACTCCAGTGTTCTTGCCTGGAGAATCCCAGGGATGGGGGAGCTTGGTGGGCTGCCGTCTCTAGGCTCGCACAGAGTCGGACACGACTGAAGCGACTTAGCAGCTGTAGCAGCAGGAAACGTCTAATCCCCATATCATAGTATAAGAATATGGATATTACAGGGAGGAGTTTTGAATCCAGTGGCAGAACTGCTGATAGCTAAGATCGCTGTGCTCATAGAGGGAGGATGATGAACTTCAACTCTCAGAAATAGAAGCACCAGACACTAAGAAAGGTAGGCTGGTACAGAAGACCCAAACAGGATAATATGAAGTTGAGACGAAGAACCATCAGACCCTTCTATCCCCAGCCCCACCCATTTAGTTATACAATTAGGCTCCCACTCCAGATACATTCACTAGATCAATTCAGACTCTCTGGACTCAGACTCACTGCACTTGAAGAAGTTGAGCTGCCCAACTGAATATAGAAGGTTGTTACCCTGTGCAAGAAGGTTGCTACCCTGTGGAGAAGGAAATGATAACCGACTCCAGTACTCTTGCCTGGAAAATCCCATCAACTGAGGAGCCTGATAGGCTACAGTCCATGGGATCGCAAAGAGTTGAACACAACTGAGCAACTTCACTTTCACTTTCACCCTGTGCAAGAGGGTGGAAGGTTTTTCTTCACAAAGACTGAGCAGTTCCAGACAAAATTATAATGTTCAATTCAGTTCAGTTCATTTGCTCAGTCATGTNAGAAGAACCAGAGATCAAATTGCCAACATCCTTTGAATCATTGAAAAAACAAAAGCTCCAGAAAAACATTACTTCTGCCTTATTGACTATGCCAAAGACTTTGACTGTGTGGACCACAAAATACTCTGGAAAATTCTGAAAGAGATGGGAATACCAGACAACCTGACCTGCCTCCTGAGAAATCTGTATGCAGGTCAGGAAGCAACAGTTAGAACTGGACATGGAACAACAGTAGGGTTTCAAATAAGAAAAGGAGTACATCAAGGCTGTATATTGTCACCCAACTTATTTAATTGATATGCAGAATACATCATGAGAAACACTGGACTGGAAGAAACACAAGCTGGAATCAAGATTTCTGGGAGAAATATCAATAACCTCAGATATGCAGATGACACCCCCTTAGGGCAGAAAGTGAAGAGGAACTAAAGAGCCTCTTGAAAGTGAAAGAAGAGAGTGAAAAATTAACAAAACTCAATATTCAGAAAACTACAATCATGGCCTCTGGTTCCATCACTTCACGGCAAATAGATGAAGAAACAGTGGCTGACTGTATTTTGGGGGGCTCCAAAATCACTGCAGATGGTGACTGCAGCCACGAAATTAAAAGATGTTTGCTCCTTGGAAGAAAACCTATGACTAACCTAGACAGCATATTAAAAAGCAGAGACAATACTTTGCCAACAAAGGTCCATCTAGTCAAGGCTATGGTTTTTTCAGTGGTCATGTATGGATGTGGGAGTTGGGCTATAATGAAAGCTGAGCACCGAAGAATGGGTGCTTTTGAACTGTGGTGTTGGAGAAGACTCTTGAAAGTCCCTTGGACTGCAAGGAGATCCAACCAGTCCATCCTAAAGGAAATCAGTCCTGAGTATTCATTGGAAGGACTGATGTTGAAGCTGAAACTGCAATACTTTGGCCATCTGATGTGAAGAATTGACTCATTGGAAAAGACCCTAATGCTGGGAAAGATTGAAGGCAGGAGGAGAAGGGGATGACAGAAGATGAGATGGTTGGATGGCATCACCAACTCAATGTAGATGAACTCTGGGAGTTGATGATGAAAATGGAGGCCTGGCCTGCTGCACTCCATGGGGTTGCAAAGAGTTGGACATAACTGAGTAACTGAACTTCACTGATCTTAACATAAAAAGATTATCTGGGTGGACCTGGCTTAATCAAATGAGCCTGTGAAAAGTAGTGAGCTTTTTCTGGCTATTTATATGAACTGAACTGATATGAAAAAAGTCCAGAGATTAAAAATATGAGAGAGAGGTTTTATGCAGTTTTGCTATCTTGAAGATAGAGGGGACCACCTGTCAAGTTGGTCCTGAAAGCAACAGCCAGCAAGGGAATGAAGATCCTAGGGTTACAGCCATGAGAACTGAACTCTAGCAAAGCATGAATGAGCTTGGAAGTGCATTTGTGTCCAAAGACTCTAGGTAAGAATTCAGCTGGGGGAACACTTTAATTTTGCACTGTTCTGGACAGAGAATAGAGACATTCTGGACTAAACTTTCCACTTAAGTTTACAGTTGTGTGTTATACAACAAGAGAAAATCTAACTTCACCTAAATAAAATGCCAAGTTTTTTTTCAGAGAAAACATTACTCCTCAAAGTTATTACATCTCTCTGAAACCCACAATAATGCCCCTTGATGAATACAACAAATAACCAATGGCTTCAAATATTCAATCCACAGTTACTCAGCCTGCTACAATGGCTGACTTGTCTGACGTCCTGCTTCAGTAAAGATTGTTCAGCAACTATATCTTATTGCCCTTGGTAATGTGACAATTTTGGTTTCGAGAAAGAAGGGGTTAAAAAAATACCTTCAAGATCTCAAAGCATTTGTGTCTTGAAAGTAATCTCCAAAGCAATGAGAGTCCAAGAGACAGGCACCAAAGTATTATCATTGATGAAACTAGGAGAAGGCAATGGCAACCCACTCCAGTATTCTTGCCTGGAAAATCCCAAGGACGGAGGAGCCTGGTGGGCTGCAGTCCATGGGGTCGCTAAGAGTCCGATACAACTGCGCGACTTCACTTTCACTTTTCACTTTCATGCATTGGAGAAGTAAATGGCAACCCACTCCAGTGTTCTTGCCTGGAGAATCCCAGGGATGGGGGAGCTTGGTGGGCTGCCGTCTCTAGGCTCGCACAGAGTCGGACACGACTGAAGCGACTTAGCAGCTGTAGCAGCAGGAAACGTCTAATCCCCATATCATAGTATAAGAATATGGATATTACAGGGAGGAGTTTTGAATCCAGTGGCAGAACTGCTGATAGCTAAGATCGCTGTGCTCATAGAGGGAGGATGATGAACTTCGACTCTCAGAAATAGAAGCACCAGACACTAAGAAAGGTAGGCTGGTACAGAAGACCCAAACAGGATAATATGAAGTTGAGACGAAGAACCATCAGACCCTTCTATCCCCAGCCCCACCCATTTAGTTATACAATTAGGCTCCCACTCCAGATACATTCACTAGATCAATTCAGACTCTCTGGACTCAGACTCACTGCACTTGAAGAAGTTGAGCTGCCCAACTGAATATAGAAGGTTGTTACCCTGTGCAAGAAGGTTGCTACCCTGTGGAGAAGGAAATGATAACCGACTCCAGTACTCTTGCCTGGAAAATCCCATCAACTGAGGAGCCTGATAGGCTACAGTCCATGGGATCGCAAAGAGTTGAACACAACTGAGCAACTTCACTTTCACTTTCACCCTGTGCAAGAGGGTGGAAGGTTTTTCTTCACAAAGACTGAGCAGTTCCAGACAAAATTATAATGTTCAATTCAGTTCAGTTCATTTGCTCAGTCATGTCCAACTCTTTGTGACCCCATGGACTTCAGCACGCCAGGCCTACCTGTCCATTACCAACTCCCAGAGTTTACTCAAACTCAAATCCATTGAATCAGTGATGTCATCCAACCATCTCAGTCTTTCCCAGCATCAGGGTCTTTTCCATGGAGTCAGTTCTTCGCATCAGGTGGCCAAAGTTTTGGAGCTTCAGCATCAGTTCTTCCAATACATATTCAGGACCGATTTCCTTCAGAATGGACTGGTTGGAACTCCTTGCAGTCCAAGGGACTCTCAAGAGTCTTCTCCAACACCACAGTTCAAAACCATCAATTCTTCGATGCTCAGCAAAGTGTCATTATAAGCTATAATGTAGTGTTTTACATTTTCTAAAGAAGATCCAGCCAAACACCTGACTATCCCACCAGTCAAAAGTGTCAGCCAAATTAGTATTTTTGTTTTACACTCTGAGACAAATGCACACACACACACACACACACACACACACACACACACACACACTAACTATAAGGACATAGTCATATAAATTTAAAAGACCAGAGGTAAAAATTCTAAATTACTCTGGAGTTTCAGGAAAATGCCAAATATCCTATTAGGGACTGGAATTAAAGACAGAAAACTTCTCAAATAAGGCACTGAAAGAAAGAATCCAGTGGACTGTGGCTTCCAAAATTATGAAGGGAAACGATATCAATCTGAAATGTACATGCCACTGCAAAGTGGGGATCCATCTGCTCAAAAACCAACAAGGAGGCAAGGTCGGTAGACAGGAAAGTTTGCTTTACTTTAATCACTGGCGATCCAGGGTGGGCAGGGAAGTGGGGGATTTCTCTGCAAAGGCTAAGTACCCCCCACACCAGTGGGCAAGAACTTTCATAGTTTCAGGGAGAAGGCTACCTGCAGAAACAGCACAGTAAGCTCTGAGCATCATCTTGAAATTGGTCATGGGTGATCTGATCAGTATCATCATGATTGACTTAAATAAAGTTAATCTTTAGTTCCAGGGACTGTTTGTTCCCATTTCCTTGAGGTAAAACCTTGGAATTGTGGCAGCTTATGTCAACTGCACTCATCTCACATGCTAGTAAAGTAATGCTCAAAATTCTCCAAGCCAGGCTTCAGGAATACATGAACTGTGAACTTCCAGATGTTCAAGCTGGTTTTAGAAAAGGCAGAGGAACTAGAGATCAAATTGTCAACATCCGCTGGATCATGGAAAAAGCAAGAGTTCCAGAAAAACATCTATTTCTGCTTTATTGACTATGCCAAAGCCTTTGACTGTGTGGATCACAATAAACTGTGGAAAATTCTCAAAGAGGTGGGAATACCAGACCACCTAACCTGCCTCTTGAGAAACCTATATGCAGGGCAGGAAGCAACAGTTAGAACTGGACATGGAACAACAAACAGACTGGTTCCAAATAGGAAAAGGAGTACATCAAGGCTGTATATTGTCACCCTGCTTATTTAACTTATATGCAGAGTACATCATGAGAAACACTGGACTGGAAGAAGCCCAAGCTGGAATCAAGTTTGCCAGGAGAAATATCAATAACCTCAGATATGCACATGACACCACCCTTATGGTAGAAAGTGAAGAGGAACTAAAGAGCCTCTTGATGAGAGTGAAAGAGGAGAGTGAAAAAGTTGGTTTCAAGCTCAACATTCAGAAAACAAAGATCATGGCATCTGGTCCCATCACTTCATGGAAAATAGATGGGGAAACAGTGGATAGAGTGTCAGACTTTATGTTTTGGGCTCCAAAATCACTGCAGATGGTGACTGCAATCATGAAATTAAAAGCTGCTTCCTCCTTGGAAGAAAAGTTATGACCAACCTAGATGGCATATTCAAAATCAGAAACATGACTTTGCCAACAAAGGTCTGTCTAGTCAAGGCTATTGTTTTTCCTGTGGATGTGAGAGTTGGACTGTAAAGAAAGCTGAGTGCCGAAGAATTGATGCTTTTGAACTGTGGTGTTGGAGAAGACTCTTGAGAGTCTCTTGGACTGCAAGGAGATCCAACCAGTCCATTCTAAAAGTGATCAACCCTGGGATTTCTTTGGAAGAAATGATGCTAAAGCTGAAGCTCCAGTACTTTGGCCAACTCATGTGAAGAGTTGACTCATTGGAAAAGACTCTGATGCTGGGAGGGATTGGGGGCAGTAGGAAAAGGGGACAACAGAGGATGAGATGGCTGAAAGGCATCACNCCACACCAGTGGGCAAGAACTTTCATAGTTTCAGGGAGAAGGCTACCTGCAGAAACAGCACAGTAAGCTCTGAGCATCATCTTGAAATTGGTCATGGGTGATCTGATCAGTATCATCATGATTGACTTAAATAAAGTTAATCTTTAGTTCCAGGGACTGTTTGTTCCCATTTCCTTGAGGTAAAACCTTGGAATTGTGGCAGCTTATGTCAACTGCACTCATCTCACATGCTAGTAAAGTAATGCTCAAAATTCTCCAAGCCAGGCTTCAGGAATACATGAACTGTGAACTTCCAGATGTTCAAGCTGGTTTTAGAAAAGGCAGAGGAACTAGAGATCAAATTGTCAACATCCGCTGGATCATGGAAAAAGCAAGAGTTCCAGAAAAACATCTATTTCTGCTTTATTGACTATGCCAAAGCCTTTGACTGTGTGGATCACAATAAACTGTGGAAAATTCTCAAAGAGGTGGGAATACCAGACCACCTAACCTGCCTCTTGAGAAACCTATATGCAGGGCAGGAAGCAACAGTTAGAACTGGACATGGAACAACAAACAGACTGGTTCCAAATAGGAAAAGGAGTACATCAAGGCTGTATATTGTCACCCTGCTTATTTAACTTATATGCAGAGTACATCATGAGAAACACTGGACTGGAAGAAGCCCAAGCTGGAATCAAGTTTGCCAGGAGAAATATCAATAACCTCAGATATGCACATGACACCACCCTTATGGTAGAAAGTGAAGAGGAACTAAAGAGCCTCTTGATGAGAGTGAAAGAGGAGAGTGAAAAAGTTGGTTTCAAGCTCAACATTCAGAAAACAAAGATCATGGCATCTGGTCCCATCACTTCATGGAAAATAAATGGGGAAACAGTGGATAGAGTGTCAGACTTTATGTTTTGGGCTCCAAAATCACTGCAGATGGTGACTGCAATCATGAAATTAAAAGCTGCTTCCTCCTTGGAAGAAAAGTTATGACCAACCTAGATGGCATATTCAAAATCAGAAACATGACTTTGCCAACAAAGGTCTGTCTAGTCAAGGCTATTGTTTTTCCTGTGGATGTGAGAGTTGGACTGTAAAGAAAGCTGAGTGCCGAAGAATTGATGCTTTTGAACTGTGGTGTTGGAGAAGACTCTTGAGAGTCTCTTGGACTGCAAGGAGATCCAACCAGTCCATTCTAAAAGTGATCAACCCTGGGATTTCTTTGGAAGAAATGATGCTAAAGCTGAAGCTCCAGTACTTTGGCCAACTCATGTGAAGAGTTGACTCATTGGAAAAGACTCTGATGCTGGGAGGGATTGGGGGCAGTAGGAAAAGGGGACAACAGAGGATGAGATGGCTGAAAGGCATCACTGACTCGATGGACATGAGTTTGGGTTAATTCGGGAGTTGGTGATGGACAGGGAGGCCTGGTGTGCTGTGATTCATGGGGTCAAAAAGAGTCAGACACGACTGAGCGACTGAACTGAACTGATGTCATGGCAACTCTGGCCATCACAAAGTTAACTTCTTCTACCTGATGGGGGTTCCAGCATCTATAACATGGTTCACAGAATGTGGCTCAGAATACTGTCTCTAGCCCATGAAGAAGAACTAAAGGTCCTTGACTATACTTTTATTATTTCTTATCATTATTTAGTTTTCTTGGAGTGTTTTCCTTTGCTTTCACATTTTCTCACTTCTTTGATTGAACTTATTATTTGCCCATTTCCACAGACAAAGACAGGCAGAGGATGTGCGTATGTGTGTGTGTGTGTGTGTGTGTGTGTGTGTGTGTGTGTAGGAGGGACTGTAGGGCCCCTGCCCATTTCATACAGACCAATAAATTACCACCGTGAGGGAGCAGTTGAGGTGCTTTTCTGACTCGGTGTGTGTGACTTTATTCTGTCATGTCCAGCTCTTTGGGACATGTGGACTATAGTCCACCACACTCCTCTGTCCATGGAATTTTCCAGGCAAGAATACTGGAGTAGGTTGCCATTTCCTCCTCCAGGAGACCTTCCCAAATCAGGGATAGAACCCATGACTGCTATGTCTCCCGCATTGCAGGTAGATTCTTTACCACTGAGCCATTTAGGAAACTTGGCCTCAAATAATATATCTCTTGCATTCAAACCCTTTCCCCTCCCTCAAGAAGCTACTGATACATGTGCTTCAGCAACAAGAAGGCCATCTGGGACCCAGGGAAAAGAGCATCTGATCCAGGGAAAAGGCAGAGAAGTTCCAGCACAGCATGTTAGAAATCCATTAATTTTGACTGCAGGACTTCCCTGGTGGCTCAGATGGTTAAAAAAAAAAAAAAAAAAAAAATCTGCCCACAGTGCGGGAAATCCGGGTTCACTCCCAGGATAGAGAGGGTCCCCCGGAGAAGAGAATGGCAGCCCACTCCAATTTTCTTGCCTGGAGAATTCCATGCACAGAGCAGCCTGGTGGGCCACAGTCCATGGGGTCGCAAAAAGTCAGACATGACTGAGAGACTAACATACACGATATCGACTGCAGCACTGGGTGGAGACCCCCAGGAGGATACTCCCCAGAAAAATGCAGAAAAGCCAGTACCCTGCCAACTTTTACAGAGTTAAAACAATACAGAAGTTAATATGAAGCAAAGCAAAACAACATCAGAATTGCACAAGAAAGAAAAATATACTTATTCCTCACTACCTGACTTAAGAATGAGACATAATTACAGTCATCAGATGGAAGAGAGATTTTTAATTATATGTAGAGGAAGTGGGAGTGGTGGGAGGTATGCAGGGGCTAACATCCTCAGACAGCAGCACAGAGAGCTGATAGCTAATGTCTAAATAATTGAATCAAGAAACAGCAGCATAAACACATTATTCAGAAATGTGTTAAATAACAAAGGACAAAGCTAAAATTGCATAGAACTGTTGCCTCTGGAGAGTGGGATTGCGGACTGGAGAGAAGCGAAGCAGATAATTGGTATTTTTGTTGTCGTTGTTTGTTTCCGTACAGTGAAGCTTTTAAGATCTGTTTTCCTTTTTAAAATCAAACACATGATAGCATTTTAAAAATTGTGAAAATAAACCATTAAATAAAAGACCATGCATTTCACTTTGTGAAAACTAAAGCCGAATCAATTGGTACTAAGCACAGTATCATGAGGTTCTTTGATCTGTCATGGCTCTGCACCCCCATCTTAGTCACACATGTCAGCAGACACAAGAATAGTTCATATTTGTTCCTCTCTAGCGCAGTGCATGTTGAAGTGGAAAGAGCAAGGTGTAGGATTCAGTCTCATGTGTTCTGGCTGAGATGCCGCTGATCTACGGCTAAGTCCCAAGAGGGAAAATCTCGCCTAGTTTCCTCATCTACAAAGTAGAGGCAATAATACCCACCACCTAAATTTGTAGTGAAAATCAAATTAGTGTTACTTAAAAAGTGTCTAGAGAATTACTTGTTGTTTGTTAGCATTTGGCAAAACTCGCCTAGCAGCAGTTTTCACCTGCAACCCACGTGTTTCTACCACCACCTTGACCTTGAAAGTGTTACTTTCCTCAGTGTTTGGAGTTACTAAGGCTTAAATCAATCAACTGATTCAGTCATTTATCAACTCAGTCTGTTGTTAGATCAATGAATAGGTCTTTTGCTTATTTATATTAAGTTTGTAGCATGTCAAGTTTCCGTTTTGGTTGATTTTTCTGTTTTTTATTGCATTCATCGACAAGTCAGCAGGATGACTTGGTAAAGTTAGCAAACACAAGCTAGGCTCAAGCATGCTCCAATAGATTCTAATTTAATCACTGTATGTCAGTATTCATAGTTCATTTTATAAATGTGATATATGTATGTATAGTTTTCAATGTATCTTTCAAACTAAACATTTTTTTCCAACAAAATGCCTTTTAGAATGGAAGAATTATTTTCAGTAAGAATTATCTTCACAATGTATATTTTTGTATCGGTCCTTTGTTTATGAGAAGCTGCTTCTAAGTGCATTTGTCATCAAGAATTCTATGTCACTGAATAAACAGACCATGTTAGAAAACACAATGATTCGTTATTCGACCAGATATTTCTCTGAACTCAAGTGGCTTTGTTACTTACTGTTATGAACTGATTTATGGGCCCTCACCCCAAAATTTGTATGTTGAAGGCTTAATCACTAATGTGACCAAATTTGGAGATTTGGGCCTTTAGAGAGGTAATTAGGATGAAATTAGGTCATAAAAGTGGTGTTCTAATTTGATAAAAGCAATGTCCTTATAGGATGAGCCACAGGTATCAGTTCTCTGTGTGTGTCTCATGTGAGGACAATGAAAAATAAGCCACCTGCAAGCCAGGAATAGGACCTTCACCAAAGATTTAATATGCAGCTACAACGCACAGCATCCTGACCACAGTTAATAATACTGATCTGTATATTTGAAAGTTGCTAAGAGTAGATTTTAGACGTTCTCATCACAAGGGAAAAAAATGTCACTGAGTTTGCCAATAGATGGTAGCTAGACTTACTGCAGTGATTATCTTGTAATATATATTACAAAACATTTTGATGGTGATTTTGCACATATATTGAATCATTATGTTGTGTATGCCTGAAACTTACATAGTGTTTGCTATGTAAAGTGTGATACTTCAATTATATTTCAAACCAATGATAAAAAACAAACTGAATTTTCTGGCACCTTGAGCTTGGATGTTCAGTTTCTAGAATGGTGAGAAGATATATTTCTCTTATTTAAGCCATTCCAGTCTGTAAGATTCTGTTATGACAGCCTGAGCTGACTAATACACTTATCTCCTCGTTGGGTAGTCACCTCCTCTAATGTGAGGAGAAATCTTTCTTTGGCATCCTAAGTGCTTACTCTCTGCAGGATACATAATAAGCACTTTATAAGAACTTTCTGAAGGAGTTGCCCGAACATATTACAGCATGGAACTCTTCTTTAAGAGAATCTTATTTTGCTGCTCCTCTTTGGATCTTAAACAGACTGCTCAGACAAACTTAGTCCCTTCTTGCCGAGGTCCAGCCCCGGTGGATCCAGGGTGATTCGAAGGTTGGACGGCGTCGGTGTCTGAGAAAAAACTTAATTACAGATAGAAAGGGATTAGAAAATTAGCAGAGAAAAGAGGCTGAATAATTTGGCTTACATGGAATACCAATCACTACCTACGTAGGCCACAGGTGTCTTTCCGTTCTCCTGAGGGAGAGGGGGCACTGAGGGCCGCCCTGGTCCGATCTTAGAAGCCCAGGCAGAGTTAGTAGGCTTGGTGAGGACCCATATGCCAGATGGGAATTCAGCCAGGAAATAGTAGGAGATGTTAGAGGAGAAAAAGAGGCTGAATAACTTGGTTTACTTGGGATATCAAAAAAATTCCAAGACAAGGAGTTTGCACCATCTACGTTGGGCCGCCGGCACCACTTAAATATCGGGAAGTGCCCCTCCCTGGGCGCCTTTTTGCGTGGGCTTGAAAGCANGAAATAGTAGGAGATGTTAGAGGAGAAAAAGAGGCTGAATAACTTGGTTTACTTGGGATATCAAAAAAATTCCAAGACAAGGAGTTTGCACCATCTACGTTGGGCCGCCGGCACCACTTAAATATCGGGAAGTGCCCCTCCCTGGGCGCCTTTTTGCGTGGGCTTGAAAGCAGGGGCAAGTAAGCAGATGTGGTGGACACCCAAGCTCCAGATGGGAATTCAGCCAGAAATATGGAAAATAAGAGAGAACGACATGAGGGAATCAATCTTTCCGGAAACGGATCCGTTTTCTTTATTTTCAGTTTTGCTTATATACATTTTGTTACACATAGGGATGAATACAGAGTCACGCGGGGGTCAGCAGACCTGACCCTTGTCAAAATCAGGTGCTTTGCATAAATGTATACAAAAAGGTCTTAGGGGTTTTACATCATCTTCTGACCATGAAGNAGACTCTGGTTTTGGGGGTAGATGCTCGGGAACAGGAGGTTTCCTGAGGCTTGATCATGCCTTTGCGTACGCCAAGCCTCCTTCCTCGTGACTTTTGCCATGGGCGGAGTTCCTCCCGCTAGCCTCTGGCACCTTCTCTTCCTGTGTTTCTCAGGGCTCCTTCCCTTGCAGTGGACAGACACAGAGCACACTGGTTTAGGTAACAGAGAAGCTGCACATTTTGTAAATCAAGTGGAGTGGGATTCAGGCGAGCAAATGATGTTGAGTGTTAACTCTCCTGACAATAACGCAATGTTTCTGCTGGGTCTGTTCTCTAATGGGTGTCTATGGCAAAATGGCTGTTAGCATATTTATGTCCTACCAGCCTAGCAAAATGTGAGTAAAAAGTAGTAAAACAAACACCTATTCTAAGCACTTTGGGCACACTAACTCATTTAATAATATCTATGAGGTAGGCCCTATTGTTACCCGCATTTTGTAGCTTGGAATCTGAACACAGAGGTTAAGAAATCTGCCCATGAGGATATGAACTTCGGAGGTGGGCAATCTGGTTTGGAGTTTATGCTCATAGTGACTAGTCTGTGATTCTTTTTCATATGCTTATTTATCATTTTCTCATGATTTTCAATGAAAAATCTGAAACTTATTTGCTGATTTGGGTCACAAGACTGTTGCATGGTCAGTCACTCTGGTTAGAGTAGTTAGAATGGACAGCAGTAGCTTGAGTACGCTGATTGGCCATAATCGGGCTGAGTGGCGATCGTGGGTACAAAATATTAACAATAAAGTAGGGATACTTCCAAAAGAAAACAAATGCTCTGTGTTTTAAATTAAAAAAAAAAAATGAATGTGGAGCAGGAAAAAAACAATGACTTTCCACTATATCTTCTCTCCTGCTCTTCCTCCTTCCTCGTAGAAGGGAAACAAAATAGAAAAATGAAGAGACAGGTTATTGCAGTTGTATTCTGCTTTGTGGCTCCCTTAACTACTAGTGTAAAAAGAGAATTCTCGTCAAATATGAGAAATGTACAGATTATATTTGGAATACAGTAATACCTTACATACCACCACTTATCATAATCTAGGCAGCGTACAAAAATATTTCACTTTTTCTTGCTTTTATTGGCTGACTTTTCTAGTTCTTCCCAAAACCATGAGAATATACATTTACTTAATGCAAATATATGTCACCATAAACTAGTACAAGCTATGCATTCTATAGAGAAAATGTGCAGTTATATATAAATACATACATATGTATGACATGAATACTATGCTAATAAATAAGACTACTGGAGAAATATGTATTTTATCCCCATCTCATCCCAAAAGAGCTAAGTGTATACCATCTTCCATGAGAACCACTGGCCATTTTCTAGATCTGAATTTCATAAACATAATTGGGTAGTAAATCACAATAAATCCTAATGATAATAATTCCCTGTATTTCAGTAAAAATGTTTTTAAATTTTCTAAGTACATTCACTATACCTCATAAAACAACTAGTTTAAAGAAGGATTAGCAGAATATAGGGTTTCCAGAGCTGTGATTTAATAATCAAAACAAAGCCATTTCAGTGCTTGGCTGAGGGTAGATAAGTTGTGGGCAAAAGTGTTTTGAAAAGAACGTAACACGGACTAGGATGTGCACATATCAATGTTTACTAAAAGCTGAATTAACTCAGTGAGTGACCCTGTTTGGTCAAAAGCAAGTCAAAATTTAAAGGCCCAGAAGTCAAGAAGAAAGGGCTAAATCTCTGAGGTCAGAAAGTATAAAAATTAGTAGAGCCCCATAAATCTAGCTCAGGGTTTAATACCAGAGGATAATCTTTTTGTCTTCCTTTCCAGAAAGCTTCATCCTTTGAGATGGTGTGGGTCTATGCATTTCTTAAAATCAGCAACAGTTGATTAAGGAAGTGAGATTCTGTCACACATAGCATTAGAGTTTGTTTTACCAGGCAAGATTTGGCTCAAACGTAAAAGCAGTGATGGAAGAAAAGATGCAACAGAAAGGCATCAGACAAGTAAACAGAACCAACCAAACAAATACTAAATAGGAGGAATGCAGGTTAAGAAATTGGCGGTCATATTAGGCAAAGTAACAGCAGGTTTTACGTATGACTAGAACATAGTTGGGGTAGAAGATGCCAGTCCTTTTTAGATGGGAGAGCAATTGAATTTATGTGAAAAATGTAAAATGAAGGTTAGAAACAATAAGAGATTTATTGGACCATGGAGTTGAAACAAGGAATGCTAGAAAAACACACTTTATTGGGACTGTCACGACTACTTGCACAAGTTTACTATATTACTTTTTTTAAAAAAGAAAGGGAAGGTTCAATCTCTGAAAAGTTGCAGTAGACATGACTTCTAATTTTTCCTACTAAGATTACAAATAAAAACCCTGGACGTTACATGTAAAACAGACTTGTGAAGACAGTGGGAGAAGTAGAAGGTGGGATAGACTTGTACATTTATGGCTGGTTCTCATTGATGTATGGGAGAAACCAACACCATACTGTAAGCAAGGATCCTCCAATTAAAAAAAGAAAAAAAACTCTGAAAGGTGGAGACGGAAAAGCAGAAGCACACATAAAGACTTGAGGAGCCAAGGAAGGACATGATGGTGAGTTATATTCCCCACACTTAGAGCTGAAATATCTGGCATCCTAGAAATACTACCGAGTGAAGGTGAAAATGTTTCCCCAAAGCTTGCTCTCTCTAATCAAATGACCAGGGAAGAGGTAGCCTTTATAAATATCTTGGGTGAAAATAATTCTGCTCTAACCAAACACCACAAAAATGTTTTTGTTTTTTCCCTTCAATACCCACATCAACAAAGACTGACTGAGAAGCCCAGATCCCCACCCTGGGAAGTTGCAACATAGTCCTCCAACTTCCCCAATTAGGTAGTACCAGAAAAGGCCAAGCAGGGAGCCTCGGCTTTCTTTCCCACCAGCCGGAAATGAGCCTCTGCTCTTCTGCAGTGCCAATGGAGAACACAGGGGGAGCCTGAATCTTTATGCTGATTGGTCAGTGGTGAGACTTTTCCTTATCCACTTCATTAGGGTGGTGTCAGAGGAGGCTTAATGAGCAGTCAAGATTTTTCCCATCAGCCAGCAGCAGTAAGCTACCCACCCATGGTGTCAGTGTAAGCTATGTGGGCAAGAGGATGAAACATTCGACCCCTCCCACCCAGAGATTTAACATGGGAGCCCTCCCTAATGGGAGTCAGAACTCCTACCCCTACTCATCAGTCACAGTAAGAGTGGAGAAGCTGGACTTCCAGCCACAACCGGCAAAAATTAGCAATGATTCCCTCCCTGGGGAACACTTTCAGGGAAAGCCAGCTAAAACATAAGGTTTAAATGAGATCCAGTGTCTCAAAACATGGTACAAAAGAGTCCAAATTCTGATAGAAAAAATCTAGTTACATCAAGAGCCTCAAACTGAACATAACTAGATAGCAAGCTCAAACTAAATGAAATAAGACAATCAAGAAACAACAAAAATGTGACAGAAATGCTAGTACTACCTGAGAAAAAAACAGCAACAACAAAACTCATGATAAAAGCATTCAACAAAAATTCAACATCCAGTCATGATAAAAAAAAAAAAAACAACTTTCATCAACCCTCTCAGGTAAAGGCGATTTATGACAGATCCATGGCTAACTTTATACTCTGTTGAAAAGCTAAAAGCTTTTCCTCTAAAATTAGGAATAAGACAAGGATGCCCACTCTTGTCACTTCTATTTAACACAGTATTGGAAATCCTAAGCATAGCATTCAAGAAAGAAAAAGAAATAAAAGTCATATAGATTGAAAGGGAAGAAGTAAAACTCACTATTCCCAGAAGACATGATTCTCTATAAAGGAAGCTCTAAAGTCTCCAGTAAAATACCTCTAGAAGTAACAACTGAATTCATTAAAGTTGCAGGGCACAAGATTAATATACAGAAGCCTGTTACTTTTCTATACACTAGTGATACAGAATCAGCAATAAAAATTAAGGAAACAATTTCATTTACAATCACATCAAAAAAGATAAAATGCCTAAGAACAAACTTAACCAAGGAGGTGAAATACATATATATTGAAAACTATGGCACACTGATGAAGGAAATTTGAAAATGATACAAAGGCATGGAAAGAAATCTTTTGCTCTTGAACTGGAATAATTAATATTTTAAAAATAGCTATACTACCCAAAAACAGCATGATAGGGGCACAAACACAGATACATAGATCAATTAAGTAGAAAAGAGAGCCTGGAAATAAACCCACACACTTAAGGGCAATTAACCTTTGACAAAGGTGGCAAGAATATACAACGGGGAAAAGTCAGTCTCTTTAGTAAGTGCTGTTGGGGAAACGGGGCAACTACATGTGAAAGAATGAGACTAAAAGATTTCCTCACACCACACACAAAAATAAACTCAGAATGGATTGAAGGCCTAAATTTAAGACCCAAAGCCATAAAACTCCTAGAAGAGAATACAGGCACAGCAATCTTTGGCATAAAGGCAAAAATAAACAAATGGGACCTAATTAAATTTAAAAGATTTTGCACAGCAAAGGAAACCTTTGACAAAAAATGAAAAGACAGCTTACTGAATGGAGGAAAAGATTTGTGAATGATGTGACCAATAAGAGGTTAATATCTAAAATGTTAAAACAGCTCATATGACTTAATATTAAAAAAAAAAAACAATTAAAAGATGGACAAAAGACCTGAACTAATATTTTCCCAAGGAGACATACAGATGGCTAGCAGGCACATGAAAAGATATTCAATATTGTTAATTATTTAGAAAAACACAAATCAAAACCACAATGAGATATCAGCTCACAATTGCTAGAATGGCCAGNAAAAAAAAAAAAAACAACTTTCATCAACCCTCTCAGGTAAAGGCGATTTATGACAGATCCATGGCTAACTTTATACTCTGTTGAAAAGCTAAAAGCTTTTCCTCTAAAATTAGGAATAAGACAAGGATGCCCACTCTTGTCACTTCTATTTAACACAGTATTGGAAATCCTAAGCATAGCATTCAAGAAAGAAAAAGAAATAAAAGTCATATAGATTGAAAGGGAAGAAGTAAAACTCACTATTCCCAGAAGACATGATTCTCTATAAAGGAAGCTCTAAAGTCTCCAGTAAAATACCTCTAGAAGTAACAACTGAATTCATTAAAGTTGCAGGGCACAAGATTAATATACAGAAGCCTGTTACTTTTCTATACACTAGTGATACAGAATCAGCAATAAAAATTAAGGAAACAATTTCATTTACAATCACATCAAAAAAGATAAAATGCCTAAGAACAAACTTAACCAAGGAGGTGAAATACATATATATTGAAAACTATGGCACACTGATGAAGGAAATTTGAAAATGATACAAAGGCATGGAAAGAAATCTTTTGCTCTTGAACTGGAATAATTAATATTTTAAAAATAGCTATACTACCCAAAAACAGCATGATAGGGGCACAAACACAGATACATAGATCAATTAAGTAGAAAAGAGAGCCTGGAAATAAACCCACACACTTAAGGGCAATTAACCTTTGACAAAGGTGGCAAGAATATACAACGGGGAAAAGTCAGTCTCTTTAGTAAGTGCTGTTGGGGAAACGGGGCAACTACATGTGAAAGAATGAGACTAAAAGATTTCCTCACACCACACACAAAAATAAACTCAGAATGGATTGAAGGCCTAAATTTAAGACCCAAAGCCATAAAACTCCTAGAAGAGAATACAGGCACAGCAATCTTTGGCATAAAGGCAAAAATAAACAAATGGGACCTAATTAAATTTAAAAGATTTTGCACAGCAAAGGAAACCTTTGACAAAAAATGAAAAGACAGCTTACTGAATGGAGGAAAAGATTTGTGAATGATGTGACCAATAAGAGGTTAATATCTAAAATGTTAAAACAGCTCATATGACTTAATATTAAAAAAAAAAAACAATTAAAAGATGGACAAAAGACCTGAACTAATATTTTCCCAAGGAGACATACAGATGGCTAGCAGGCACATGAAAAGATATTCAATATTGTTAATTATTTAGAAAAACACAAATCAAAACCACAATGAGATATCAGCTCACAATTGCTAGAATGGCCAGTATCCAAAAGTCTACAAGTAACAAATGTTTGAAAGGATGTGGGAAAAAAGGGAACACTTGTACACTGTTGATGGGAAAGTAAATTGGTTCAGCCATATGTGAAACAATACAGAGGTTCCTCAAAAAAGCAAAAATAGAACAAACACATAATCCAGCAGTTTCCTGCTAGACAGATATCTGAAGACAATGAAAACACGAACCTGAAAAGACACATACAACTCCAGTGTTTATAGTAGCATTATTTACAACTAAGATATGGAAGCAACCTAAGCATCCATTAACAGAGGAATGGATAAATATGTGACATGTATACATGTATCTACGTATCTATGTATATATACACGCACTGAGCAACTGAACTAGACTGAACTGAACTGAATGTAGCCTGTCTAAGTGGTTACATAGCTGTGATTTCATTTATGCAGCATTTCTGAAATGGCAAATTCATTTTTAAAAGTGTCAACCGTTTTAATAGTTGCCAGGAGCTAAGAGAGATGGGGCAGAGGTGGAAGAGAAGTTGGTTAAGCTAAGAAAGGGAAACATGACTGAGTGTCATGAAGGAATTATTGTGTACCTCGGCTATGTCAATGCCTGTATTCTGGCTTAGATGTTGTATTATAGCTTTGCAATATATTATTATTGAGGAAAACTAGAACTTCATATATTATTTTTTATTACTCCATGTGAAACTACAATTTTCTCAAAATAAAAAGTTTAATTAAAATAAGAAAGATGAAGGGGAAAGTATGAAGATGCTTGTTTACTTGCAAATGTGCTTGATTTTCATGTGCATGAATAAGATATTGTAACAAGTACTTCAGCTTTGCATTTTTTGAGAATTCATGGTGTTTCTTAACCTTCACTGTTGACTTGTATGTTTTTACTATAATGTTAGTTAAGTAGTACAAGCGTAAACAAAGTGTCTCAACTAATTTACTTACAGCTTATAGGAAGCTGTAAAGTCAAAAGAATTTATAAATTAAGTGCTAACGCAGCTAAACAAATAATAAAATCCAAATTAACATCATTAGTTTACTGCGACAGATGATGTGCTTTTGTTGACAGTAAATCAATGATTGCAATGTGAATATGGCTCTGACTTCCAAAAGCGAACATGTTTTCTTTTATTTCAGTGCACTGTTGCTTCTGAGCACTGTATGCTGTCTCAGTATTTCCGCCAGCGCCCTCACTTTTAATGTAACACATAGCTTTTGGTCACGTAGTGCACTTCAGTCTTGCTTAAGCTTGTTTCAGTTCGAATTCCTCATTTATATGTTATGTGTGTCTCTGTTTCCTTTTTCTTAAGTCAACATGAATGCTTGGGTAAGTCATTATTTTGTGCCAACGCTATCATACAAGTGTCGTGTCAGTTTCTGAAATTAGGTAGAGGCTATGCAGATAATCTGATATGCCATATTTGGTACTATTGATTTCTAGACTGTCTTTTTAAGAAGCATTATTTTGTGCTTCAGTGAACTCAAAAGAACCTCACCAAATGTGTGTAGCTTTTAATTAGCTTTAGATTTCTCTGTTCATCTAATCAAAGGATGATAAAATTCTTCTGCTAAAAAAAAAAGAAAATAAATACAGTGTGAGTCAGTACAAACTCACTAAAGTACACATATTATCTGCCAAAGTGTGTGATGAATAAGAAACTATACAAAGCCAAGAAACAGAATGAGGCATTACTTGCTTTGTTTTAAATGTTAGGTTTTTCTTCCAAAATTTAGCTGTTTATATCACTGTAGGCTAAACGACTACTGAGAAAATTTTTGTTTTACAATCTGCATAAATGCCATTCTATATAATTTCAGAAAAGTTTCTCCTAAAATTACTATTTCTTGTTGCAGAGAATTCAATTTATTATTATTATTTTTTTTTTTGATGTATAGAAATTTTGGAAGCAAATTCTTTAAGACAATGAAACCGTTTTCTACAATAGAAATTAGGCAACTATATACTGAGCTAATGGTGAGTTCTTATTTACCTATATACATTCTCATAGTTGGCAGGAATCTTCAGTCAACCTATACTGGTTCATCTTGTTAAAATAGGTATAACTGGAGGCAATTGGATCATAGTGAGAACAGTTGCTGCACTTGAGGTTTTGGTCTCTGGTGATTGTTTTTATTATTATTTTTATTAGTATATAACGTTTCTATAGGAAAAGTTACTAAAATATCACTCAGAAAAAGAGAACACCTTCATATTAAAAATAAAATTGACTTCATCATTTCCTCCTTGATATTGAGAAAAGGCATTTTAAGTACATATACGTATATATATGTGTGTATATTTAAAATATGTGTTTACATAATATCAGTTCAGTTCAGTTCATCGCTCAGTCGTGTCCGACTCTTTGCGACCCCATGAACCGCAGCACGCCAGGCCTCCCTGTCCATCACCAACTCCTGGAGTTCACTCAGACTGATGCCCACTGAGTCAGTGATGCCATCCAGCCATCTCATCCCAGGTCGTCCCCTTCTCCTCCTGCCCCCAATCCCTCCCAGCATCAGAATCTTTTCCAATGAGTCAACTCCAAAGTACCAGAGCTTCAGCTTCAGCATCATTCCTTCCAAAGAAATCTCCTTCAGAATGGACTGATTGGATCTCCTTGTAGTCCAAGGGACTCTCGAGAGTCTTCTTCAGCACCACAGTTCAAAAGCATATACTTGAGGTTAAACTATATTGATGACTATATATTAACATTTTTACATTTAATATTTAATTAATGTTAATGACATATAAGATAAATTAATTTGCTATAGGTTAACATGTAAACAGTGCAGATATTGTTCTTAGTAGTTCTCTTGTGCTGAGTCGTGGCTGATTCTTTGTGACCTCATGGACTGTAGGTCTCCAGGTTCCTCCATCTAGGAATGGAGGAATCCTCCATGCTAGGATTCTCCAGGCAGGAATACTGGAGTGGGTTGCCATTTCCTTCTCTGGTTCTTTGTAGAGACTTGCTTCATTCATTGCCTGTATTTTTTATTTCTTCTTCTCCTGATCCTTCTTTTTTATTATCTTTTTTTTGGAAGATTTCACAGCTACACTTGCATGGCAACGTACAAAGTTTATATTTGAGGACTGACTCTATGGAAACTAAATATTAACCTTGGACACTACAGAGCAATATGGGTAATCATTATCTGCTGACTAGTGTATAACTACACTCTCATTTTCATGGAGAATATTTAAAACTATTTAATCAAGAGACAAATATAATAAACAGAAGATAGACTGAAAAAATACATGAGAAAATATTGAGGCAAGAAATGACTAGGCATGCTCAAAAACATTAAAAAATAACAACAAAAAAAGGATGATTCTCCAAATAAACCAAGTAGAAAGTGGAATAACATGAAGTTGTAGAGTTGGTATATGGCCATTGCATATAAGACTTTTAAGACATGGTAAGGACTTTTATTGTTACTCTAACTTGCAATAAAGTTATTGAAAGACAAACTATTGACATGTTGGAAATTTGTTTTCTTCATTAGAGAACTAGAAGACAATAGGAAAACTACTGGCAAGGTCAGCTAGAGGCTATTACAATAACACAAGTTAACAGGTTATCTTGGATTGAATAGACTTGTGGCAGAGAAAAAGAGGATGAGTAAATTTAAAATATTAAAAATATATTTGGAAATCTAGCTAAGGTCCTGTAGGTTGGATGTAGAGGGTGTTCGTTAAAAACTAAAAATGATGATAACGATGGTGACGATGGTTATGATGGCTATGATGACGATGGTGACGATGGCTATGACGATGATGGTGATGATGGTTATGACGACGATTGTGACGATGGTTATAATGACGACAGTGATGATGGCTATGACAATGATGGTGACGATGACGATGGTGACGTTGGCTATGATGGCAATGGTGACGATGGTTATGATGACGATGGTGACGATGGCTATGACGATGATGGTGACGATGGTTATGACGATGATGGTGACGATGGTTATGATGACGACAGTGACGATGGCTATGACGACGATGTCAGCAACCCTGAAAGTGACATTGATGATGATGATGACAGGTAGTACTTATTTTCTCTAGGGAGAGCACTACGCATAACACTTTTAATAAATTCATTTAGTCCTTATAACAAGCTCAATATAAAGGATTGCTATCACTTATTTCCATGTTGTAAGATTTTATTTCCATTTTGAAATGTTTCATAGCTTCATTTCCAATGGAAAGAATGGAACCAGTGACAAGCTTTATTTTCTTGGGCTCCAAAATCACTGCAGATGGTGACTGCAGCCATGAAATTCAAAGACATTTGCTTCTTGAAAGAAAGCCTATGACAAACCTAGACATATTAAGAAACAGAGACATTACTTTGCTGACAAAGGTCCATCTAATCAAAGCTATGGTTTTTCTAGTAGTCATGTATGGATGTGAGAGTTGGACTATAAAGAAAGCTGAGCACCAAAGAATTTATGTTTTTGAACTGTGGTATTGGAGAAGACTATTGAGAATCCCTTGGACTGTAAGGAGATCTAACCAGTCCATCCTAAAGAAGACCAATCCTGAGTATTTATTGNTGGTTTTTCTAGTAGTCATGTATGGATGTGAGAGTTGGACTATAAAGAAAGCTGAGCACCAAAGAATTTATGTTTTTGAACTGTGGTATTGGAGAAGACTATTGAGAATCCCTTGGACTGTAAGGAGATCTAACCAGTCCATCCTAAAGAAGACCAATCCTGAGTATTTATTGGAAGGACTGATGCTGAGGCTGAAACTCCAATACTTTGGCCACCTAATGCAAAGAGCTGACTCATTAGAAAAACCCTGATTCTGGGAAAGATTGAAGGCAGGAGGAGAAGAGGACAACAGAGAACGAAATGATTGGATGGCATCACCGACTCAATGGACATGAGTTTGAGCAAGCTCTAAGAGTTGATGATGGACAGGGAAGCCTGACATGCTAGGAGTTGATGATGGATAGGGAAGCCTGACGTGCTGCGGTCTGTGGGATTGCAAAGAGTCAGACAAGACTGAGCAACTGCACTGAACTGAACAGATGAACTTAATGTTTCTGTTTTCCCAAAATTCATATGTGGAGTCTCTTATTCCCCATGTGAAAATATTTAGAAGTGGGGCCTTTGGGAGTAATTTGGTCATAAGAGTGAAGCTGTCACGAATGAGATTAGTGCTCATAAATAACAAGATTTGTGAAAGAGGTGATCTCTCTAAAGAGGTGACCTCTCTCCTTGCCTTGTGAGGACCGTCATCTACACACTAGGAGGAAGGCTGTCACCAGAAATTGACCATGCTGGCACCCAGATCTTGAACTTTCCAGACTCTGACGACTATACAAAATAAATTTTTGTTGTTCAAGCCACACTGTCTTTAGTATTTTGTTGTGTTCAGTTGCTAAGCTGTGTCCAACTCTTCATGACCTGATGGAACGAAGTCCATCAGGCTTCTTTGTCCATGGGGTTTCCCATCAAGAATACTGGAGCAGGTTGCCATTTCCTTCTCCAGGGAATCTTCCTGACCCAGGGATTGAACCCGTGTCTCCTATGACTCATTCACTGGCAGGTGGACTCTTTACCACTCCGCCACCAGGGAAGCCCCTATGGTGCTTTGCTAGAGCAGCACAAACTGACTGAAGTGAGAGAGGAGGCTGTGACGCAGAGCGGTGCGGAGTCACTGTTCTATACTGCCTATCTGTATCCCCTTCACATTCGCATATTGAAACCAAACCCTCGATGTGATGGTGCTTAGGACTCGGGCCTTAGAAAGGTGATTGGGCCATAACAGTGGAGCTCACATGAATGATTTTAGTGACTGTAAAAAAGAGGATCCAGAGAGCCCCATCATCCCTTCTGTTGTGTGCTGCTACTGCTGCTAAGTCGCTTCAGTCGTGTCCGACTCTGTGAGACACCATAGACAGAAGCCCACCAGGCTCCCCCGCCCCTGGGATTCTCCAGGCAAGAACACTGGAGTGGGTGTCTATCTCCTTCTCCAATGCATGAAAGTGAAAAGTGAAAAGGAAGTCGCTCAGTCGTGTCTGACTCTTAGCAACCCCCTGACTGCAGCCCACTGGGCTCCTCTGTCCATGGGATTCTCCAGGCAATAATACTGGAGTGGGGTGCCATTGGACACCTCAACAAGATGACAGTCTATTAAGCATGAAGTGGGCCTCCTATGTGTGCGCAGTCGCTGAGTCGTGGCCGACTCCACCACCCCATGGACTGTAGTCCACCAGACTCCTCTGTCCCTGGGGTTCCCAGGCAAGACTACTAGAGTGTGCGGCCCTTTCCTTCTCTAGCGCATCTTCCTCCCAACCCAGGGATGGAACCTGCGTCTCCTGAGCCTCCTGCATTGGTAAGTGGATTCTGTACACCAGGTATCAAATCTGCTGGCACCTAGACCTTGCAATACTTAAACTCCAAACTTTGAAAAAGAAAGTTCTGTTGTTCATACCCCGCCCCTAGTGTATTGTATTTGTTACAGTGGCCCAAGTAGACTTAGGCACTCAGCTATCAAAGTAGGACAGAGCCAAGAGTTAAACCACAGAGACCATGGTCCTGGCCATTGAATCTTATGGAGATCTTAGTTTCATAGCTTGAGCAACCAAGCAGTGGTAAAGCCTTCTAGAATGGTGGAGAAATGAAGGGATTGCAGTAGAGGTGAAATGTTGAATCACGGGCAGTATTCTTGCCGAGAAAAGTCTGAAATTTCAACTTGATGGTTTGGCATGCAGAAGAGAGTTCTGATCAGGTGATTGCGTATGATTCCTAAATTTACGTCTGAATGTGTATGTGCTATTTAAAGGCATAGAAATGGGTGACACTACATGGTGGACACACAGCACGGGAATAAAAATCGTGTGTGTGTGTCTGTGTATGTGTGTGTTAGTCGCTCAGTCGTGTCCGACTCTTTGCAACCCCACGAACTGTGCCCCACCAGACTTCTCTGTCCATGGAATTCTTCAGGCAAGAATACTGGAGTAGATTGCAATTCCCTTCTCCAGGGGATCTTCCTGACCCAAGGATCGAATCCTGATCTCCTGCACCGCAGGCAGATTCTTTACTGTTTGAATAAAAAAAATACTGTGACTAAAATTAAGAAATATGCTTATTTAGAGGTAAAAATCTTCTGAAAAAAGAAAAAAGGCTAGACAAGAACAGCCAGTTCAGCAGATAGAAAACTGGAAAGTGAGAGTGTCAGAGGCCAAGATAAGAATGTTTTGAGAAATGAGAAGTATGTTGAATGCTGATAAGTAATTTTAGTAGATGGAAATACCTGAAGGATTTGGCAGCATGTAAGAAAGATGGAGATAGCACCTTGATTGGAGTATGACTGAAGAGAAAATAAGAGGTGAGCGTATGGAGACTGCCATATTTCCTTCAAGTTTAATTATTTTGTAGTAACAGAAACTGGCTGGTAGGTGACCTAGGGGAGGAGTAGGGTCAAAGGATGTTGCAGTTTTACTTTCCTCTGTGGGAGACATTAGAGCACATTTTGTATATGCACGTGATGAGAAGAAAACAAAGTAATAGCGATGCAATCAGTTATTTATTCAGCCTGAACTCTGTGTCTTGCAGGATAGTAAGTGACTCAGAAAACACGCCAGCTCCAAGCCCCGCATCACTGTGGTGAGGCAAACACATCACTCTTTTTCACAGATGAGATCCTAGAGAGAGCTGGGACCATGAACAGGTCGATGGTCACCCAGAAAATGAGAAATGGATGCATAATGGTGGTGTATGTGAACCCAGGACCTGTTTCCAGGAATGACAGACTTTTCACCATTCCTTTCAGACNACATCACTCTTTTTCACAGATGAGATCCTAGAGAGAGCTGGGACCATGAACAGGTCGATGGTCACCCAGAAAATGAGAAATGGATGCATAATGGTGGTGTATGTGAACCCAGGACCTGTTTCCAGGAATGACAGACTTTTCACCATTCCTTTCAGACTCTCCTTAGCATTCTACAATCCAACTGATTTGCAGAGATTTGCTGGAACACCATGAATATCTGTTAACTGCCAGCACTCTGCCAAGTTAAAATTCCATGTGCTGTCAAACAAAAAGTCAAGCCCAAGGATAATAAAGATGAAAATATACTGTAAACTAGAGATTTTTATTGACTGCTTTGTAAATGGGTTACGTAAATATATAATTTTGAGATATAGTCTCAATGGTATAATACAGAAAATGTTTTTACTGTCCAGTCTATTGAGTTCTGTGTTGTGATGAAATCTTTATTTTCATTTTCTTCCCATCCCCTCCATCCAGAGTTTCAGGATAAAGAGCTTCCTAAGAACAGGAAATGACACATCCCTTCAGGTGCCTCTGCACACTGCAAAAAAATCTAAGATCATTTCCATTCTTAGCTGTTACTGCAGAGCTATTTTTAAAGGTTATTTCTTGGAGCTGGCAACGAAGGAATGATGATACAAAACAAATACAGCTAATTTCATAATTTTTACCAGCAAAAGAACTTTTAAGAAAATTCCATTTTACCGTCTTTCAAAATTTAAAAGTTGTCTTCCTCTTAATCTTAGAACTAGGGTCCCTTTAATGCAATCACTTCATATGACAAAAAATTTTGCTTGTATGGTTTTAAAAATTATATAATTCCTGTAACTCTTGTTGCTTTTAATAAGTCATTTTTGCTCTGTGTAATGCAGATTTTTTTTTGTGGTCTTGTAAATAACTGAAAGGAAGGAAGTAGAGGATTCTTCTCAGTTCCTCTATTACACGAGTCGTTAGCAAGAAGTGTTATCTTCCTTCGCGTCAGCAGATTGCACACACACAGTTCTGCCTTTGTAGGCAGTTTTCAGAAGGTTCTAGCTGAACATGTAAGAACTCCAGTGATGAAGGTATCCTTCAGATGATGCTGATTTGTTGGAAGTCAAAAGCGCCATCTATACTGGAAGAAAAGCAAATTGCTCACGGCTAAGATTTCAATCTCACTTTCCACAGTTTGAAGCATAGTTAACCTAAGGATGCTGTTGTAGAGGTTCAGCTCTTTTAAAACACACTTATTGTTAACTCTAACTCTCTCTTAGAGAAAGGAGGGTTCTCACATGTTTTAAACTAGAAGCCCAAACCAGCTCAAAGTGTCCCCACTGAATCAATAGGAAATCAAACGTTTTCAAGGTCTTATGGAGCCTGAAGGGGAACTTATACTTTGAATGTGAAATTTCCTTTTCTTAAGGAAGGATTCGAGTTTAGATTTTCAGGAGATCCATGGAGAAATCATATTGGTGGTTTAACTTAACAAAAGGGTGTACTTCATCTGTGTAACTGTATACCATCCTTAACTAACTTATTTCCATTTCTGCTCTGGCCAAACTTTGAGAACCACTCTAAAATAACAGAACCTAGAAGTCATGGTTTTATTCATAGTATATCCAAATTTGACTATAAATTACATAAAGGAAAAAAATTATAGTACAGTCATGAAGTCATCTCTATTATAAATGACTTGAGAAGTAGTTCAAAATACAAAATTAATTTTACAAATATCAACTTTTAAAAAATATGTGTATAAAAGATATCTTTATGTATAATTAACACTTTAGTTTTCTACATAAAATGCTATTTCTTATGAATTTTCCTTTTCCATAAAAAATGTTTTTCATAAATTTACTCTGAAAGTATTAAGAAGCCTGTGCTAATTAAGTCATTTATTTATCTCCTTCCATCTAAAAGAGTTGGTTTCAATAGGATATTAAAAAATGCATAGCAAAATTGTGTTCCCAGTGGATACTCAGTACTATAATTCATTAACTCACACTTTGATGGAATCTATAAGTGATTTGTTAGGAGGAGAGCTGGTGAATTTAGCTTGGAAAAAGAAATGACTCATTCCTTGCCTTTTCTTATATCTGCTCATACAAGTTTTATGGCAAAGTAAAAGCCTGGTATCTTTAATGTGTTCATGAAGAAATACACTTTGTCCTTTCCTAGGCTTTTTCAAGATTTAATATTCCCTTTGTGTAGAAATTAAAGCTGGTTGAGATGAAGTAGAACCAAGCTGTATCTCCACAATTTTATACCCTACATAGAGTTCTAAGGGTATATTTAATCACTTTTCTTGTTCAAACCATGCCATGCTTTTAGCTCACAAATGCATTTCTGGCGGCTGTTGGAGAGAGAGGAATGTTTGATGGGTTGGTTACCTCTCTTTTCATTTTTATTCCTGCTAAGTATGTAAAACCCCCGAGGGTTAAAAATACCTAAGGCATTTACATGTGCTTGCTCATGAAATAAAAAATGATGGAACAGAGAAAAAGATTTTATTTCCTGGAAAAGTAAATGATTCAGTGCTAATACAGTTAGAAATGGTACATAACTTATTACAAGATGCTTAAAATGCAAGCAGTTCAAGGGGACACCTCTAGAAAAGAGGGTTGATCAGAAAAAATGGCCTGTGTACCATTTGACTGCTGATATTTTACCGTGAGATGAAATATTCTTTGGAGAAAAACCCACAGGTGCACAGGGGCAGACACACAGACACACACCAAACAGCCTACTTTCATGTGAAAGATATGATTTGAAACAGAGTTCTTTAAATAAACCTCGCTCCTTCCAAGCCCAGTGTAGGGGAAGTTGTTAAGGAAAATGATTCTGGCAGGAAAGTAAAATGCACTTTGGTTTTAGACGCATTAGCACATTTACACCGCCAGAAACATGTCAGGAAATCTCCTCCTCACAGACAATAGGTTTTTCTGCAGTCGGGATTTAATGCTAGTCCCAGAATCATCAGTGAACCTACTCTATTTAATATGCACATCAATAATGGAATATTTTGACAATTGCTCAAATTGTAACTTAAATCTGTCTATGGAACAATTTCCCAATGACTTCAGGATACGAATAATGTGTGCTGTTCTCGGAGGAATTTCTGACTCCAGCTCATCTCCTGAAGCATGACAATCAATACTCATCTTCTCTTCTGCAGACTTCACGCTGCTGTTCAATGGGCAGTTAACCTTGTAGCTCTGATGCCTTGTCTCAGATGAACATGAATATAAAAATGACAGACTGTAATCTGCATTTCTTATGAGAATCTAATATATTACGAGGGCAAGCGCATGACCTCTGGTGCTCAGCCTCCATCCCCAGCCACTGCAAGTGAGTGTTTGATGTCCACGGAGCAGTATTCAACTTGCCCATCTCTGTTACGCTTTCACTGGCTGCATGGGTAGCTATCAATGTCTTGGTTTGAATTTTAGGGGCTGAAACCTGTTTTGTAGATATTCTTATGAGCAACTTGGAAAACCCTGCTGTCACGGTGGAGTCTATTTTCCAAAAGGCACATGTGTTATATGGACCTTTGCTTATTTGCACAACCCTGCTTCATGCACATAGCTTCCTTTCTGGAAGGAATATCTCCCTGCTGTTCCTCTCCTCCTGTCAAATTCTTCCTCAAATTTCCAAACCTGGAGAAACAGTCACTTCTGAGAAACTTCCCTGACTCTCTTGAGTTGAATCAGTTCCTCCTTATTTTCTGATTTCTCTTCATCATCACACTTTTATTTTATNCAGCCAGGCTTGTTTGTCCATGTTATTTTCCAGGCAAGAATACTGGAGTGGGTTGAAATTTCCTCCTCCAGGGAATCTTTCCACCCCAGGGATCAAACCTGCATCTCCTGTGTCTCCTGCATTGGCAGGTGGATTCCTTACCACCGAACCACCTGGGAATCCCATCCCCTGTGATCCAACCACCTGCTGGATACTCCATTATATTCTAGGTGAGTATCTATCCCAGGGCATGTTACATCACTATACTTCCTTACCTACCTGCCTGTTCCATAGCCATCCCACAGCAGGACAGTGAACACCATGTGACTGGGGACCTTCTTTTATATATTATTTCCTGTATCCAAAGTAATGCCTGGCTTACCTAGCAGGCACTCCTTCTTCTACGTGAATTTACTACTGATTGTGAGGAAAAAATCGCTAAGCTGGCTTATTAAGTAAGTAAGTGTTAGTCACTCAGTCGTGCCCAAGTCTCTGCGTCCCCATGAACTGCAGCCCACCAGGCTCCTCTGTCCATGAGATTTTCCAGTCAAAGATACTGGAGTGGGATGCCGTTTCCTTCTTCAGGGGATCTTCCCAACCCAGGGATCGAACCCAGGGTTATCCTTCACTGCAGGCAGATTCTTTACCTACTGAGCTACAAGGGAAGTTGCCTTATTATTCCCTCACGAAGCGCAGTTACAGTAGATGGTAGCAAAATTGGGCATTAGTACAAGGAAATGAAGTCCTTCTGTTCAAGTTGTTCGCAGATAAATCAGTGGCCTCCAAAGGAGTGAATCTTCAAACCTGCATCGGATCCCCATTTGCTCATGAGATTCTAGAGATGATGTGAGCGTCACATAGATAATTGGATAAGTTTTCTTAAAGGTTGTTTCTAACCTTGGGGTTGTTGCACTCGGATGTTTCTCATGGCAGCATGCACTAAGTAAAGGGCTGGATTTAGAATAAAGGAATAATATGATTTCCGGGAATAGTACCGGCTTCCCCGCTGGTTCAGTGGTAAAGTACCCGCCTGCAGTACAGGAGGCGGAAGAGACACGGGTTTGATCCTTGCGTCTGGCAAGATCCCCTGGAGGAGGGCATGGCAACCCACGCTAGAATTCTTGCAGGGTATATGCCATGAACAGAGGAGCCTGGCGGGCTACAGTTCATGGGGTCGCGAAGAGGCATGCATGACCGAAGCGACTGAGCACATACTGGGAAGAGTGGATGAACGCTATTCATGATGTGCAAAGAAAGAATATCCCCTGTAATTGTCTGACATACGATGGTTTCCAGAGGAGACCCCTGCTCAACTCCTGGGCTGGGAAGATCCGCTGGAGAAGGGATGGGCTACCCATGCCAGTGTTCTTGAGATTCCCTGGTGGCTCAGCTGGTAAAGAATCTTCCTACAATGCGGGAGACCTGGGTCCGATCCCCGGGTTGGGAAGATCCCCTGGAGAAGGGATAGGCTACCCACGCCAGTATTCTTGAGATTCCCTGGTGTCTCAGCTGGTAAAGAATCTTCCTGCAATGCGGGAGACCTCGGTTCGATCCCTGGGTCAGGAAGATCCCTTGGAGAAGGGAAAGGCAGCCCACTCCAGTATTCTGGTCGGGAGAATTCCATGGACTGTACAGCATTCCATGGGTCACAAAGAGTTGGACACAACTGAGCAACTTTGAAAACTGTTTTGGACAGCAGTTCAAGCCCTCTCTTGTTTAACTTTTGATAGTGCTGTGAGTGTATTATTTGGAGAAACTTTAGTAAATGCTATTTTCTAATTCACCTGGTAATGAGTTGAAGAAGAGCACAAGGTAACCGCATTACCATTGCCCAGTTTGGCACGGAAAACAACAAAAGCCTGTTGACTGACAGACAGTTACCGGGCGAGTCAATGATAAAATGATTGAAACATCTGTCTTTATCCTTCCAGCTCTTTGTTCTATCAAATAAATGAAGCTTTACTTTATCGATGCCATGTTTATATTTGGGAGAGCATGCGGATGACATTGCCTGATGTTAGCTTCTACAAATATTATTAGAAAATAACCAGCTGTGTTTGGAATCTGATGAAGCTATTTATTATTTTAAATTCCTGGAAGGAAAGCGAGATGCCTGCGTGTTTTGTCTGTGTGGTACAACCTCACCAAAACACATGATGTATGTATGTCAAAACTCAGTGAAGGAGGGAAATTCCTCTCAACTTCAAACGCTCAGGAGGCCTTTTGCTTATTTCCAATACTATCCCATTCAGTTAACACAGCCTAAATTATTTCTAAAACGTTACCTCGGCAGTTTGTGGCCACATTCTTTTATGTCTGTCCACCTTTTAAACACTTAGTTTATACTTACTTTCCCCTGGTTAACTTCATCTGGCAGATAGCAAAACTTTGTCCCCCAAAACAGTGAAACGAACGTCACTGTTTCAGCAATTAACTGATATATACAGTATATTTAAGGCCGTGTTTAAGGCACTCTGCCTAAAGTATTACAGGTATAATTTTCTTATAATTAAAATGTCTTTCTTTCATTAGCTCACTCGGCTAGCACTGCATATTAAACATTATTTACAGAGAGGCACCTAATTACATTCATTTCTTCTCATTTCTTTACTGCCGTTAATGCATTATATAAGGTCCAGCATACTGTTCTAGTCCGGCTTTCTGACCATGTTCTTAAATTCTTCTTATCTCTTACCATGGTTTATTGATGAGCAAGTACATGAATGTGAAATCCACATTTTAGTGCCCTCAGGTATTTTTCAAAACTTGTCTGATTACACTTTCTCTTCATAAAGTAAATATTTTTTTATTGTTGAAAATGCTCGCTTTATTTAGACAATAGAATTTTTTTTGTAAAACCTGGGCATAATAACTAATGAAGATCTGGATAGCAAATCATAGGAATTAATCTTTCTTCTGTAGAATTTGTTTGCACCAGGGTCTTAATAGGTTATTTTAATTATTCTTCAAATCAATTTCAGGAAGAAGGAATCAGTAATTTAATGCATGAAGAAGGCAATTAAAGAGGTAAAATAACTTGTTCAATCTTGCATCTAGTAAGTTTCAGAGAGGCGCTTTCAGTCTGGCTTGGTCTGCCTTAAAATCTGTGCCCTTCACAGCACTCTGTATCTACTGCCCCTGCTCTGCAGGAATTACCATTTGGACAGGCAGTTTGAGTTACATATAATCTGGAGAAATTGCCTCTACAGTTATCCATGGCAAGAAAGAATGCCATTTAGATAAATGTCTGTGGGGAAAAAAAAAATTAGAAGCGAAGTGCTACTTATGAAAAAGCTTTAACAGATCAATTAAAATTAAAACGAAAGCAATTAATTTCCTTCCAGACTAAAAAATCAATCTGAGTTTGAAACAAATGAATCGGTTTAAAATTGTTGGAAAATAGTGGTTGATAATAATTATTATCCATATTATATCTTAATTGTTGGGATGGATGGAAGTATACAATTGATTATTACTAAAATAAGAGCTGAGATTGAATACACTACCAGTGTTCCCACCACTGGATTAAAGAGATCTTCTAGTGGCTCTGCCTTTTTGAATAACAGCAATTACATCTTGAATGGTTTTCTTCCTTTGTAAAGTTACGCATATGCTTCAAGGTTTTGCTTGCCAAGTCACTTCCGTCATGTCCGACTCTCTGTGACCCTATTGACTGTACCTTGCCGGGCTCCTCTGACCATGGGGATTCTCCAGGCAAGAAAGCTGGAGTGGATTGCTTTGCCCTCCTCCAGGGCATCTTCCCAAGCCAGGACTGAACCTGGGTCTCCTGTGTTGCAGGCAGATTCTTTACCACGATCGCCACAGCCCCAAGAATGTTTCAGATTGACATAAATATAGGATTTCAATGGAATATACGGTTCACGAAGAATCTTATTGGAAAAGGTGATGCTGAGTTCCTAACCCTTAATGTGCTTTCGTAGAAACCATAAAGGCTTTGAGTGAAAGAGCCCAGAGGGATGTGGCATGTGGTGTAGCGATTATGACTGGCCTAAACTACAGACTCGTTAAGGGTTATCAGCTGGTGCTTATGTCTCATAACTGAGGGGCATTGTTTCCCAAACCCCGTTTCCAAGTGTGCTCCCTATCATGTCTAAAATACTGTCATTATCATAATATGACGGTATGTGTAACACCACTTTCTTTTTTTAAAAAATGTTCTCTAAAACTGCTTATTCTTCAGCAATGGAGACTGTACTTTAAATAACCTTCTTGAAGGGTAAAGTGGTATGCTTGCTCAGTGCTGACATTTTTCTATCCTGGACTGTACCCCACCAGGTTCTTCTATCCATAGAATTTTCCAGGCAAGAATACTGAAGGAAGTTGCCATGCCCTTCTCCGGGGGATCTTCCCAAGCCAGGGATCAAACCCATATTGGCAGGTGGGTTCTTTACCATTGGCGTAACCTGGGAAGCCTCTTGACAGGATACCCTGACCAATATAGGAAGGAAATAAAATATTTTGTGATGAGAGATAGACAATACCAATAGCAAACTTTGTCTTTTTACCCCCTTGTATCTAAACAGAGTCTCAAATGTAGCTGGAAACCACATCCATAAGCCCAGCTTCACAGCTTGTTCAGTATTTTGAAATAGAAAATACACATTGAAAGAAGCCATGAGTTTTTAATTCAAAGTATAATTAAGGAATTTTAATTCCTTTTCAAATAATATTAAATGATTTCATAGGTTTCTCCTAATGACATCTTGTCTCTCAATGGCCACTACCTTATCACTTGCTAACAATGTCACCTATATCCCTCTCTCTTGACTTCTTTCAACAGACTTTCACTGATCATCTAATATAAGCCAGACTATTTCTAGACAATTGAATTACAAAGATGGATTTGTCATTTCTTCTGCCTTTAAGCAGTTCAAATGACCAAAAGGATGGCAGACATGGGACATGGACTCATGCCTACTTCCTAAATAACTATATCTTAAAAGCGAGAACCAGTCAAAGCTTTTTTTTTTTTTTTCCTTTTCACTGTTTTTAATTTTTCAAGAGTATGGGATCTAGGGAAGACTATACTAAAATCTAACAATTTAAATCACAGATGTCATTGTTTAAGCTGTCTTAAAATAGTTCCTTTTTCTTTGAATGTAAATTTACCTGGAGGAAAGCCCCAGGTATCTTTGTTTTGCAAAAGACACAAAAAGAAATTTTCTTATTCTGTGAGTGCAAAACAGTTAGTCACCATATTACTCCTGGAATAGATGTCATATACCGTATGTGGATGTCTTAGGTTTACAAATGAAGTGCACTGTTTGGTAAATTAAATTGGATGTATCTTCCAGAAGAAAATGAGTGTGATTTTTTCCCCCATGCTTCTTTGGAAAGAAATATTACTTTCTTGCGCTTGATTTAGAACAAAGTTCTTATCTTTGTAAACTGTGGATTTTTCCTATGAATTTGTATGTAGCTTGTTTTGAGCAGTGGTTTGTAAATGAGAAGCTGCGTTAGAAGGATCTTAGGAAAATGATGAAAGTCATTCTCTGTTTCAGCCATGAAGGGACTATGAAGAGGAACAAGAGTGGGTGGACTCTTGAGGTTAAACCATTGTAACCTGATGCAACGATGTCCTTTAGGCCAGAAGGTGATATCCCAACCCTAAGAGTGGGAGGAAACAGCATTTCTCGTCGTCAGTAAACATGGGGCATGGAATCAGGGCATAAAAATCAGGGAGCAGAATCTCAAACTACAAGGCCGGGGGAACACTCTTATGCTGTCATGCCTGTTCAAGGTTCACCAAGCCCAGATGGTCACGTGGTGATGATGATGATGGATAAAACAAAGACTTAGAACTTCAGGAAGTAAAATGAATAAAGTGCTAGACCCATCAAGAAATGATGGACTTTTTTTTCAATTGTAGGGTAATTGCTTTGTAGTGTTGGGTTGGTTTCTGCTCCAGTGGGAATCGGCTGTATGTGTACATACATCCCCTCTCCCTGGAGCCTCCTTGTCACGCCCCCGTCCCGGCCCTCTAGGTCATCACCATCCTGTGCTATACAGCAGGTCCCCACGAGCTGTCTGTCTCACCCCTGCAGGGTCGACTACGTCACAGCTACTCTTCCGATGTGTTCCCTCCCCTCCTTTGGACTCTGTGTTCACAAGTTCGCTCTCTTCGTCTGCAGAGTGAAGGACTTCCGACTGACAAAAGGCACGGGCCTGTCATCACTGAAAGATCCTAGGGATTAAGAGCTCCACTGAGTGCCATCACAACAGACAAATCAATATTTTATGCGATTATGGATGCACGGTCAGGGCTTTGATGTCTATAAAATCCCTTTGTTACTGGAGTTCCCATGTGTGTACCATGGTGGTGTCACCAACGCACACTCCTGCCACACAATAAGCAAGAGATGCCGAGGGTTTGTTCCCCAAGAACCTGCCACGAGGGGGCAGCAGGCATTTGCTTAACTTATTTATTTAACTTAAAACCAAAGCATTCTCTAAGGTTCCAAAACCCATACCAAAAGCAATACAGTAGAGGTGTAGTAATTCGTTCTCCCGTGGATGCCATTCTGAATTTGTCTTTTAGGAAACTGTAAGCGCTCCAAACAGGACTTACTGAAAGACGACATGGAATTTGAGGAAATGATGACTTTAAAAAAAGGAGGAAATATTGACAGGAGACACCTGGATATTGTCCAGTGCTTTAAGACTCACAAACTGTGATGAAGAAACTGGATTATAACGGATCATAATGCTCTTATCACGGGTTATGGAAGCAGCCATTTCTCTATTTATCCAATAGTTCTTTACAAACCATGTTTATAATTTTGCAAATGATCCCGTCTATATAGGAGAGAACTATTTGAACTCAAGGCCTTAAATTCCCAATCTATGAAGAAGAAAAAAATAAATAATATAGTCATTGACAGCTTCTCCTATCCTGCCCTGGTGGCTCAGTGGTAAAGAACATGGCTGCCAATGCAGGAGACTGAGGTTTGGTCCCTGCTCAGAAAGACCCTCTAGGACTTCTCTGATAGCTCAGTTGGTAAAGAATCCACCTTCAATGCAGGAGACCCCGGTTTGATTCCTGGGTCAGGAAGATCCCCTGGAGAAGGGAAAGGCTACACACTCCAGTATCCTGGTTTGGAGAATTCCATGGACTGTATAGTCCATGGGGTCGCAAAGAATCAGACGTGACTGAGTGACTTTCACTTTCAGAAAGAGTCCCTGGAGAAGCAAATGGCAACCTGCTCCAGTACTCTTGCCTGGAAAATTACATGGACAGAGGATCTTGGCATGCTATGGCCCACGGAGTCATAAAAGTAGGACATGACTTACAAACTAAGCCACTACCACCACCATATCCTACTGCTGCTGCTGCTAAGTCGCTTCAGTCGTGTCTGACTCTGTGCTACCCCAGAGATGGCAGCCCACCAGGCTCCCCTGTCCCTGGGATTCTGCAGGCAAGAACACTGGAGTGGGTTGCCATTTCTTTCTCCAATGCATGAAAGTGAAAAGTCAAAGTGAAGTCGCTCAGTCGTGTCCGACTCCCAGCGACTCCATGGACTGCAGCCCACCAGGCTCCTCCGTCCATGGGATTTGCCAGGCAAGAGTACTGGAGTGGGGTGCCATTGCCTCCTGCATATCCCTAAATCTTATTATTTCTCTCCATAAGTGAACCTGAATTTTACTCTCCCCCTCTAGTTGCTACTCTGTAAATTTAAGACAGTCGTCTCTCACTGTGTTGCTGCAGTAGCCTCCCAATATCCCCCGTGCTCCTGGGTCTATACTCAAGCTCTTCCTTCTGCTAGCGTTGTTCTTCCTGGCCCCCAAATCTCAGTTTTCAGCTCCTGTCTTACCTTTTATGTCCTCATCTCCTAAGTGATATCACGCTCTCTAGTGGCTTTAGGGACATATATGGGTCTCTACTGTCCCTGAGTTGTAATACCTATTTAGTCTTCAGATTCATTTGAATGCTGAGGTAGCATCTTCAGCCTAAAAGGTTCAAAAGAGATCTCTTGATTTCTCAAGTTCCATCAGCCTCTCCAGTCTTCTCCATATTTGTAAATGTCATCATCCCAAGTCTGTTTTTCATGCTAAAATCATACCTCTCTTTGCCCAGTTCATATCCCATCCATTACCAAGTCTTGTTAGTCTGTCTCCAAAATATTTTCTGCACCGATCAGCTTCTTAGCCCGCCGCCACCGCCATGACTGATTTTTGTAAGAGTCTCAAGTTCAAGGCTACAATCACTTCCTTTGCTCTTCTTTGCCTCCACTCTGGCAAAAAGAAGTCAGTTCACTCAGAAAGCACGTGATTTTTTATTTTTTAAGTCAAATTCTGCCACTTCTCTGCCTGGTGCTCTCCAATAATTTTCTCCTGTAAAAATAATAAAACGCAAGCCCCTGGCCATGATCTTTCAGGTTCAGTGTGATATGAACCCTGTCTTTCTGACCTTGCCTCTTGCCATTCTCCCACTTAGTCTTTCCCCTCTGCTTCTGCTTGCTTTCCACCCAGTCCTCATACAACTGAGCTTTCCCACCTTGGGGCCATTTACTTGATCTTCTGTCCACTTGAAGGCTTTTCCCCAGGTTTTTGCTTGACTCACTTTTCCCACCCATTCTCACTTCAAATCTCTGCTCAGGGAGGCCTCTGCTACTCAAAACGTTATGCACTAGAACCTCTTGGGATAGTTTTAAGGGTGGCTCGTAATCAAACATGATCCCTGGTACTCACACACATTTGTAGCCATCTCTGTTGGAATTGGGCTATCTCTGGGGCTCAATACATATAGAAATGTCACTCCAATATTTCTGGGCCTAAGCCTTTAGGTAATCCCAAGAGCTTCCACTTCTGTGTTCATTCAAGCCATGCCAGAAATCTGACTGCACTGCAGAGCAAAACGTGCAGAGTAGGCCCGTGGAGAAGTCAGCCGCACAGACACTGTTGCTGCTGTTCAGTCGCTCAGCCATGTCCGAGTCTTTGTGACCTTATACACTGCAGCGCTCCAGGCTTTCTTGTCCATCACCAACTCCCGGAGTTGACGCAAACTCATGTCCATTGAGTCGGTGATGCCATCCAACCATCGCATCCTCTGTCATCCCCTTCTCCCTCTGCCTTCAATCTTTCCCAGCATCAGGGTCCTTTCCAGTGAGTTGGCTCTTCTCCTCAGGTGACCAAAGCATTGGAGCTTCCGCTTCAAAATCAGTCCTACCAATAAATATTTACGATTGATTTCCTTTAGGATTGACTAGTTTGATCTTCTTGCTGTCCAAGGAACTCTTCAAGAGTCTTCTTCAAAGCACCACAGTTGAAAACCATCCCAAACAGAAAGGCAGAAGAGCCCAGTTATCCAGCTGAACCCAGCTCACTGCCAACTAGCCTGTTGAATGAAGTGTGCCATCTCCTGCAGGGCTAATGGAACCATGCAGCTGAGCCCAGCTCAAGCCACTGAATTATGAGCAACTAAAACATGTTTCTGTTCTTGGCCCCTAAATTTTAAGAATATTTGTTCACAGCAATAGACATGATGAAGTTGATGACTCCCAACATTCACTATGCCTGGTCCCTGATATTTTTTTTCATGCATTGCATCAGTATTTAATATGTTGTTGTGTGTATGTGTGTATATTATTTGAGCTTCCCAGGTGGCTCACTGGTAAACAATTCACCTGCCAAGCAGGAGACCTGGGTTTGATCCCTGGGTCAAGAAGATCTCCTGGAGAAGGAGATGGAAACCCACTCCAGTATTCTAACCTGAGAATTCCTACAGACAGAGGAGCCTGTTGGGCTACAGTCCCTGAGGTTGCCAACAGTTGGACGTGACCTAGCAACTAAACAGTAGCAGCGATACTCTCATTTACATCCTCCAATATACCATAAACTCTAAAACAGCAGATCATGTTTTGTTCACCACTGAATCCCCAGCATGTTAGCAAAAGAATTACTTATTCAATCAGTTTCTCCCATGAAGCTGAATCGCCTTATCTTGCTGTTTTAGGAAATGTTTCTGTCTTCCCTTATACAGTTCCATGCTCTGCTAGAGACAGGTATTCACCAAGGTTGTAGACATACTCTGTTCCTTCTTAGAAATAAATTAATGCATTCATTATAGAATTTAAAGATCCACAGAAAGTTAGAAATGGGAGGAATATCAGAAAAAAATCCAGTTCAGGATGTGTTTTGTTTGTGTGGCTGTAGAACTCTTTATTACATGAAATCTCCCATGTAATACCAGAAGATAAGTCAGTAAAAGTATACCTACGATGTAAACAGAATATTTTCTTTATCCTTTCACAAGCATTTTCAGAAGTGTTTCTTTAAAACATAAGGCAACAAGAAACACAGTGGGATAACCACTATCTCTTTCCAAACACTGCTTTGATAAATGAGAATACACGGAAGGAGGAGTAGCTGAAACGAATGGGTCAGAGGGACTAGAATCGGCTCTTCTGAATTCAATTCACTTTGGGTGTCCTAATTCTCAAGAGCAGTCTTTCTGTCGGGATTTGATTTAGGAGTAGAAGACAGGTCAGTTTAAAGCAGAGCTAATTAAACTACTGAGAGAGCACCTAACTGATATTACTATTAGAATTTAAGCAATGGTTGTACAAACTAGCTTAACACGCAGGTTACATATGATCCGGGCTACCCTGGAGGCTCAGTCAGTAAAGAATCCGCCTGCAATGCAGGAGACCCTGGTTCGATCCCTGGGTTGGGAAGATCTGGAGAAGGGAACACTACCCACTCCAGTATCCTTAGGCTTCTCCGGTGGCTCAGAGAGTAAAGAATCCTCGCGCAGCGCAGAAGACTTGGGTTCGATCCCTGGGTTGGGAAGATCCCCTAGAGAAGGACATGGAAACCCACTCCAGTGCTCTTGGCTGGATAATCACCACGGTCAGAGGAGGCGCGGGGGCAGTCTATGGGGTTGCAGAGAGTCAGACACGATCGAGCAAACTAAGTACGCATGCGCCACATGTGATCAGCCCAACAACCAGTTCTTGTTCCTTCGTTCCTACATGTCCAGCTCTTTGTGACCCATGGACTTAAGCATGCCAGGCTTCCTTGTCCTTCGTGATCCCCCAGACTTTGCTCAAACCCATGTCCATTGAGTGAGTGAATCGAGCAATTAGATTGATGGCCAAATCTGCACCTGTCAATCCCTGTAACACAGAGGTAGAAGGAGTCATTTGTTCGCCCAGGAATGGAAAAAGAAAACAAAATAGTAGTAGTAATATTGAATTAACATATCCAGAAATAGCCTAGATACTATCAAAAGATGTGTGTGGCCAATTATAGTCTAGAAAAAAAAATCATTTAAGAGAAGAAATACTCAGCATAAGGTAGTTTCATTAACATTTACATTTTACTATGGTTTAATTTTTTTTCAAGTTTCTAAAAATCCAAAGGTTCATTGAAAGATCGTCTTAACATAATAATTTTACATTTGTAAACTGAAATGTAAAATGTCTTTACAAACTTTTCTGAAACTATGTACATCTAAAATTTCTTTCTCCTGAATGTCCAAATGCGGATATTCTGAAGAGCAGTGGTAATTCCTTTTTCTTGCTTACTTTCACTAAACAAATCTGTAGGCCTGAACTTGAAGGGCCATTAAAATACGTCATTTCATTGTTCCACTCTTCATATGAGAAAAAGGAGGTCTAAAGAGGAGAAGGCAATGGCACCCCACTCCAGTACTCTTGCCTGGAAAAATCCCAAGGATGGAGGAGCCTCGTAGGCTGCAGTCCTTGGGGTCGCTAAGAGTCAGACACGACTGAGCGACTTCACTTTCACTTTTCACTTTCATGCATTGGAGAGGGAAATGGCAACCCACTCCAGTGTTCTTGCCTGGAGAATCCCAGGGGCTGGGGAGCCTGGTGGGCTGCCGCCTATGGGGTTGCACAGAGTCGGATACTACTGAAGTGATTTAGCAGCTTAGCAAAGAGGCTGAATGACTTGCCTAATATAAACGAGAACACTTAGGCCAGATTTACAGGGGCGAGTTCAGGTAGTTTCCTTCGAATGCTGAAAGGTCTTATCCCATTCACATATGTATACACGCAAGGATGGANCCTATGGGGTTGCACAGAGTCGGATACTACTGAAGTGATTTAGCAGCTTAGCAAAGAGGCTGAATGACTTGCCTAATATAAACGAGAACACTTAGGCCAGATTTACAGGGGCGAGTTCAGGTAGTTTCCTTCGAATGCTGAAAGGTCTTATCCCATTCACATATGTATACACGCAAGGATGGATTTTAAAGTCTAAATCTTGGCAGAGGAGGCTTTTGCCTATGCTGGTTTTCTAATTGGAGTATCCGCCTTCCTCAACTTCATTTAGTCAATTACCTTTTCTTCCTTACACTATAAAATTTAGACCTGATCTCCAGTGACAGTTTCTCTGGACATTCGCCACAGCGCTGACAAGGATGGTTTTCCCAAATATCCTTGCAGAGGGCTCTCTTTCTTTCGCACTTACTGTTATAATTTTCATTAATTTGTGTCATTATTTGATTCGTGTCTCTTGCTGATGCCATGAAAAAACCTTTGAGGGAAGAGACCATATTTAAGCTTGGATCTATATATCTAAAGGCATGTCAAATGCCTGCACTTAGTAGTAGCTCTATGAATCACGAATGGTGAGAGTGATTTAATGAAAAACCAGAGGCAGTTTTCATATGCAGCCATCCTGAGAACTTTCTTATATTACACTGTTAATTATTTAGTACAATCTTGGTAATGAGCACACATATATTTCAAATATTCTACTAAGGAAATTACCGAGCACTGTAAACATGTAATAAGTGAGACAGTACTCTGAAGGACTAGATTCATGGAGGCACAGTCTGCCTGTGAAGAGAAGACCAAGTGAGTTAGGTAGTATCTATACAGGGGCCTCCCAGGTGGCGCTAGTGATTAAGAACCCACTTGCCAGTGCTGGAGAAATAAGAGA
>SJYA01001434.1:321616-335710 GCA_006410615.1 Neotragus moschatus
TCAAGTTTCTAAAAATCCAAAGGTTCATTGAAAGATCGTCTTAACATAATAATTTTACATTTGTAAACTGAAATGTAAAATGTCTTTACAAACTTTTCTGAAACTATGTACATCTAAAATTTCTTTCTCCTGAATGTCCAAATGCGGATATTCTGAAGAGCAGTGGTAATTCCTTTTTCTTGCTTACTTTCACTAAACAAATCTGTAGGCCTGAACTTGAAGGGCCATTAAAATACGTCATTTCATTGTTCCACTCTTCATATGAGAAAAAGGAGGTCTAAAGAGGAGAAGGCAATGGCACCCCACTCCAGTACTCTTGCCTGGAAAAATCCCAAGGATGGAGGAGCCTCGTAGGCTGCAGTCCTTGGGGTCGCTAAGAGTCAGACACGACTGAGCGACTTCACTTTCACTTTTCACTTTCATGCATTGGAGAGGGAAATGGCAACCCACTCCAGTGTTCTTGCCTGGAGAATCCCAGGGGCTGGGGAGCCTGGTGGGCTGCCGCCTATGGGGTTGCACAGAGTCGGATACTACTGAAGTGATTTAGCAGCTTAGCAAAGAGGCTGAATGACTTGCCTAATATAAACGAGAACACTTAGGCCAGATTTACAGCGGCGAGTTCAGGTAGTTTCCTTCGAATGCTGAAAGGTCTTATCCCATTCACATATGTATACACGCAAGGATGGATTTTAAAGTCTAAATCTTGGCAGAGGAGGCTTTTGCCTATGCTGGTTTTCTAATTGGAGTATCCGCCTTCCTCAACTTCATTTAGTCAATTACCTTTTCTTCCTTACACTATAAAATTTAGACCTGATCTCCAGTGACAGTTTCTCTGGACATTCGCCACAGCGCTGACAAGGATGGTTTTCCCAAATATCCTTGCAGAGGGCTCTCTTTCTTTCGCACTTACTGTTATAATTTTCATTAATTTGTGTCATTATTTGATTCGTGTCTCTTGCTGATGCCATGAAAAAACCTTTGAGGGAAGAGACCATATTTAAGCTTGGATCTATATATCTAAAGGCATGTCAAATGCCTGCACTTAGTAGTAGCTCTATGAATCACGAATGGTGAGAGTGATTTAATGAAAAACCAGAGGCAGTTTTCATATGCAGCCATCCTGAGAACTTTCTTATATTACACTGTTAATTATTTAGTACAATCTTGGTAATGAGCACACATATATTTCAAATATTCTACTAAGGAAATTACCGAGCACTGTAAACATGTAATAAGTGAGACAGTACTCTGAAGGACTAGATTCATGGAGGCACAGTCTGCCTGTGAAGAGAAGACCAAGTGAGTTAGGTAGTATCTATACAGGGGCCTCCCAGGTGGCGCTAGTGATTAAGAACCCACTTGCCAGTGCTGGAGAAATAAGAGATGCAAGTTCAGTCCCTGAGTCAGGAAGATCCGCTGGAGAAGGCCATGGCAACCTGCTCCAGTATTCTTGCCTGGAGAATCCCATGGAGAGAGGAGCCTGGTGGACTATGACCCATAGGGTCACAAAGAGTTGGACACAAATGAAGCGACTTAGCACAGCACACAGGTAGCTAGAAGTGGTGTTCAGAGACCCCTGACACGTCACGGACCGGAATCCCCACAGGGACCAGGGACTTAACTGGGCCAAAGGCTTATGAACCAAAAGATCAAAGAGCCTAGTCTGTGAACCTGTATTCAGAAGTACGTTATAAATCTGGTAACGGGCATCAAAACAGACATTAAGTAGCCCACCAAAAGCTCAAATCAGGCCAGTACTATTTACCCAACGTTGTTTTACAAATACAAGGAGGTCTTTCCAGCTGCCACAGTAGCACTGGGGCCAACAGAGGCATATCACTGACAGAGTATTTGGACTAAGGATGCTAAATGCCCAGCAAGAGCACAGGGCAGGTTTTTACAACAAAATATTTCCTGGCTCTACCCGTCTTATCTCTTGCTCCTCTCTGTTTTCCAGCAGCAAACTCATTGCCTGACCTACGGTGAATGTGTTGGCTTCCCTGGTGGCTCAGACGGTAAAGAATCCACCTGCAGTATGGGAGATCTGGGTTCAATCCCTGGGTTGGGAAGATCCCCTGGAGGAGGGCATGGTAACCCACTCCAGTATTCTTGCCTAGAGAATCCCCCTGGACAGAAGAGCCTGGTGAGATACAGTCCATGGAGTTACAAAGAGCTGGACATGACTGAGAGATTAAACACAGTGAGTGCATACTGGAGAAGGACTTCAGTTACTTGCCAGTGAGCTAGACAGGAATATAGAAATGCAAAATGTACGACTTTATATTGATTCAATGAGTGAGACAGTTTTGCACCCAGGCAGTTATGGGAAAGGGCAGTCCATGCTCAGTTATCCAAAAAAAAAAAAAAAAAAAGTGATCAGAATTGATAAGTAACAGAGAGCTGAGTGGTAACCTCAATGGGAAAGGACAAAAAAACTTAATACCAATGTCTTACTAACTACCCAGACTGGAAATGGATTTAATGGGTAATTCCCATTTTCCATGTGACTGCTCTGGAAGCCGGCAAAACTGCAGAGGGATCCTGAGAAAATTGAAGGTGTTTTTTTATTCATGCACTTGTGGAAAGGAGTCAAGGATTTGAAATTATATAGAGAGAGATTCATTCATAGGGGAAAATCACCTGCCCTTGGTTTTCAAAAGACCCACTAAAGTAACCATCGTCCTCTACGATGATGAAGACATTCTTTGTGTCAGGCTCAGTGTAACAGTTGTGAAGCAGCAAGGGTGATCGTATTGATTCTGAAGGAATGTCTGGTTAATTTTTCACAAGGCGTGGGTCCCTCAAAAATCAATAACTTTCTGCTGTATCTTTATTCCTCTAAATAAACCGTGTCTGTCGGAGAAACTTGATTCTTAAGCTCAATTGGATTCATAAAATATTCAGACTCATTGCACAAAAGAAATGTAACCTTTCTCTAGGAGTGGTAAGTGTTTAACCTCAAAGTAGGACAAAGACTCCTTCCTTTTTGAGGTGCTTTTGCCCTTGGACAGGCAATAGTAGGGACCAAAATGTCTGGGATGCAAACGCTTCCTTTAAGCATTGGTTCCTTTCCCCACGGAAAAGAAGCTTCAGTAGAAGATATGAAGGACATGCTTAGAAAGCAGAGTCTAAGAAAATATCTTTTAGAAAAATCTAGGATTATGAGTGGCTGTTCACATATATATGGAATTTAGAAAGAAGGTAATGATAACCCTGTATGCGAGACAGCAAAAGAGATACAGATATATAGAATGGACTTTTGGACTTTGAGGGAGAGGGAGAGGGTGGGATGATTTGGGAGAATGGTACTGAAACATGTATACTATCATGTAAGAAACGAACTGCCAGTCTATGTTTGATACAGGATACAAGATACTTGGGGCTGGTGCACGGGGATGATCCAGAGAGATGATACGGGGTGGGAGGGGGGTTCAGGATTGCGAACTCATGTACACCCGTGGCAGATTCATGTCAATTCAATGTATGGCAAAACCAATACAGTATTGTAAAGTAAAATAAAGTGATAAAAAAATAATAAATTAAAAAAAAAGAAATGTATCCATTTCACTACTCTTTTATTCACCAGGATGACTGTGCAGTAATACATTTTTTGGAAGAAATAAAATTGTGTTTTGAGAATACTATTAAAGTGTTATCCAGTAACAGAACTTAAAGAACTCACTGAGTGGTCTCCTCTCTTTCATTTACATTTGCATAGGAAGAAGGAAATGCCCAGAGAGGTTAAGTGTTCTTCCTAAGGTCACACTGTTAGTGTTTCATTCATTAAATTGGAGATGCCCCTGAAAAGAAATCAATGAACTCCTATTTATCAAGGACAAGGAATGTGCAAGGTTGAAAACTGTGATAATGTCTGAGTTGGAACAAACACATAATAATGTGAGAATCCCAATAATAGAAACAAGAAAGAGACTGTAAAATTGAACATCCAGAAGATGTATTTGCCACACTAGAAAAGCTTCCCACATTTGGCTTAGTATCCCTGATGAATCATTTACTGATAAATCAGTTATAATATTTGAGATGTAGGGTTGATCATTGCTACTCAGGTCATTCGTATGCCATGGTTTTTAAATTCTTTGATATACAAAAACCCAACACAGATGTGAACACAACGGTAAAACACGCATTCCCTATTCACTACCTTCCCTCCTGTTCCACACTCTTGTTGTGAGCCCCATCTGGGCCCACGATGTTGCCTCTACAATTCTCTAGCGGGACAACCGGAAAATAGCTAGCCCTTTGGGGGGAAATATTGTATAATATCCAATCCCTCTAGAGATTCAGGCCTGTGTCTTTCGTGTTTCCTACACCATGTGCGATAATAGCACCTTTCAGTGGATCCACTAGGGCTGGTGACAGGCACACAATGTCTGCTACAAGTCTGTCTGTTGGTGGCATCCCTTCAAGGGCAAGCAGGCTTCCGGGGACAAGTCTACCACTCTGAGAGTTAGCCCTGCAGGTTTTGGGCCCAATCCCTTACTGCCCTTCTCCTAAAGCTGGGAATATACCTCCAGATCAAATCTCCACTCCAATTTATCAAACATCTGGTCTGTGGCCCCTTGTCATTTTGTCCTTAAGCCACTTTGCCTCAACTCCTACAACCAGGGCTCTGCTCTCTCTGCAGGCGACATCGCCCCACCCAGCCCATCACAGATAACCCACTCCTTTATCATCACTTTTGTTATTACAGAAGACCTAGAGTGGGTCTATGGCAATGAAATGTTTACATCTGTAAAGAAACAAAGCTGCACTGCACCCCAGTTTGGCTCCTGGGTCAGGAAGACCCACTGGAGAAGGGAGAGGCTACCCACTCCCGTATTCTTGGGCTTCCCTTGTGGCTCAGACTGTAAGGAATCCACCTGTGATGCGGGAGACTTGGGTTCAACCCCTGGGTTGGAAAGATCCCTGGAGAAAGGAATGGCTGCCCACGCCTGTACTCTGGCCTGGGTTGCAAAGAGTCAGACAGGACTGACCAATTTTCCCACACTCACTCACAGCTTACTTATTGACAAGGGAGATAAACATCATTCCAAATAGATAAAGAGAACCCAAAGCCCTCAAACCAATCCAATGGTTAACTAAGCACTTATTCTGGGAACATGAACACAGAAGCTCCTGTGGGCCCTCCTAAGCCTTTCCTTCTTTCCTCAGCCCTGTGAGTGTGGGTGTGCATGCCTGCGACTCAGAACATGTGAGTGTGTGCACACATCTGCTTGTATGTGTGTAGAAACATCTCAAAGTAGAACAGAAATACTTCAGGCCACATCAAATGATGCTTACAGAAAGGTAAATTTGATTTGGGTACCCTTAGCTGCTTTTGCTTTGTGGATAACTTGAGGACTAAAAAAGTTGAACGTTACTGAAATCACTTAAGTTTTATTCTGGCTTCCAACTGAAACGCTGCCTCATTAAACAGAGGCGGCTTTCACTTTATAGTCTGATGCGTGACCAAGAATAGGCTCTCTGGATTGCTCCTTCCTGATGGCACTGTTCAGCTGCCTTCACTCTGGCTTTTAGGGGTAGTTTAGTCATGGGGCAAACTCTGGGATATGGGGAGGGACAGGGAGGCCTGGCGTGCTGCAGTTCATGGGGTCATGATGAGTGAGACATGACTGAGTGACTGAACAACGACAACAAGAGCAATGGGAAAGAGCACCCCGGTTTCCATCCCAGTTAGCCCAACAGCTACAAGGAAAACTGAAAGCAAGACCCACTTAGCTTCTGCACTTTCCCAGAGCTAGCTATAAAAATTACCTTCATCTAAGTCTAACAGGAGGTGACTTCTAATCAAGAAGTGGGCTCAGATTTTATTCTTTGTCCAATCCAATTAAAAAAAAAAAAGAGAGATTCCTGTAGGGATATTTGAATAGATATTTAAGACCTAAGCCACACAGAGTTCTAATTTATTTAAAACACATTAGATGCTTTCTACACATCTTGGCACCAAAAGAGACGATCCCAAGTGTATTTGGGTACTAACCTCTATTTCCTGTTTTCAGAACCTGGCAAAATTATTACCCAGGTATCCTTAAAGGAAAAAGAAAAGCATCCCATTTAACTCTGTTTTCTCTGGGGGCTCCTTTTACATATCCCATGTTGTCAGTACCCCAAGTGAGTATGCCGTGGGAAGAATGGTAACCGTTCTTGCGTTAGTGTTTAGAATTGCTGAGACCGAAGCTCTCCCCATCTTCTGGTCTTTAAATGATCAAAGTGCAAACTGTCACTTCAGAGACTTCTCTGATATTGTGCTTAATTATCTAATTATTTGTATCATTAATGACATATATTTAACATTTCAGTGACCGATCATTTCTCGGTCCTTTCTTGTCTTCTTTAGCACTGACACATTCATTTGCAGTTCTCAGTTTCTCTGTGATCTAAACATTTCATGATGTGTTATAGGTTGTGCATAGGTTGTTTTATGCTCTAGATGTTGGTGAGAATTAGGGGCTTTCAGGTTGAGTCTAAGCGTTTCCCTGGTGGCTCAGATGGTAAGGAATCTGCCTGCAATGCAGGAGACCTGGGTTCAATCCCTGGGTTGGGATGATCCCCTGGAGAAGGGAATGGCAACCTACTCCAATATTCTTGCCTAGAAAATTCCATGGACAGAGTGGCCTGGTGGGCTACAGTCCATGGAGTCATGAAGAGTCAGACACAACTGAACACCTAACATACACACACATACGCACACAAGTTGAGTCTAAGTTCTAAATGCCCCATCAACACAAAGGTTCAGGGACTCTTAAACATGTTCTGTAGTTGAAATGTTACTCTTTAATCAATTGGTGGTAAACATCATCAGACTGTACCAAATCCAGAAACTATTTTCTGTTTCGTTATTAACAGATTTATTAGACTATTTGAGGCTAGATGCTGCAGCAAGCAAACTCTTGAAACCGAAGAGTTGGATCCTTGGGTCAGGAAGATACCCTTGAGAAGACAATGGCTACCCACTCCAGTATTCTTGCCTGTACATTTCCATGCACAGATTTTGGCTAGAATATAAATAAAAGGTNGGTAAACATCATCAGACTGTACCAAATCCAGAAACTATTTTCTGTTTCGTTATTAACAGATTTATTAGACCATTTGAGGCTAGATGCTGCAGCAAGCAAACTCTTGAAACCAAAGAGTTGGATCCTTGGGTCAGGAAGATACCCTTGAGAAGACAATGGCTACCCACTCCAGTAGTCTTGCCTGTACATTTCCATGCACAGATTTTGGCTAGAATATAAATAAAAGGTGTAGTGGTTTTTGTTCTTGATTGGAGGATTCTCCCAATCTCAACCATACTTGAACTGTAACAACCTCTAGTTGAGTATAATGCATTACAAATTTAGACTGAATTTAAACTTATTCTTAATATCTGACACTGAAATATAGAACAGCCAGTCAGCAAGTTGTGTAGTATCCAATTGACTCAAAAGCATGAAGGATTAACTGTTACATTGGTTTACTCAGGTAGGTTACTTGGATTACTTGGTAGCAGAGGGGAACTTAGTTCACACTTTGCAAATTTGTGCAATTGTGTTTTAGTGTATTCATCTGAAAAAAAGCAACTCACATCAAAGTACTTATTGTAACTTGTTTCACAGAAATTTGTGAGGAGCAAATGAATGGAAGTGTTGACAAAAGCTTTGGAAAAGGTAGACTGCTAGGTAAATAGAAAATACTGTATTTTGATAATCCCATGAGCATTCTCTAACTTTACCTTTCACTATTTTATATAATCTCTTGACCAAATTAAAAAGAATGCTATCTGTTAGAATTGTAGTTTAGATCTCGAATACCTTTAAGTTCAAATTCAATATATCTTTATGAAGAGGAGGCGATTCTCAGTTTCTAATTCAAATTTTATTATAAAAATGCCAAAAGAAGTATAATAATTCATAATCGAACTTTTAATTCAGAAAACAAACTAGTTAAAAATGATTTTTCCACTGTTACAAACATATATTTTCTGTACATAATCATGTTGGTGGGAAAGTACATCTTTTTTTTTTCTGGATTTTATGGTTTTTTAATTGTAGTGTAGTTGATGTACAATATTATATTAGTTTCAGGTGTACATACAGTCATTTACTGTTTTTACAGATTATAGTCCGTTAAGAGGAAGCAACACCAGGAACAAAGCTAGTGGAGGCAATGGAATTCTGGTTGAGCTATTTCATTTTTTAAAAATATAAATTTATTTATTTTAATTGGAGGTTAATCACTTAACAATATTGTATTGGAAGTACATCATTTTTAAAGACTGTTCATGTTGGGGAAATAAATCCTTAAAAATGCATAACTCACTAAAATAATTTATTTTATTAGAAGAAAATTTATATAGTTATCTTCTTTTAATGGATTCTTCCCCACTATAGTATATCTCTTTTTTCTTTCTTTCTTTCTTTTCTTTTTTTTTTTTTTAAATAGCATTCTCAGGAAAAGTAAGGGTGTTGTTATAACCATCTGAATACCTCAACAACAGCAATGAAAATTATTCCATTTAGGATTCCTGAATTGTTGTTGCAGTTTTTTTTTTCTTTTTTTGGGTCACTTCTGAAAACTCAAGATGCCTAAAAGTCAATCTTATTTTACTATACATTTAATTCCTCATGAAAATTCAAAATCTTTAGTCAATATTTAAAAGATGATATGGGCAGTGAAATCTCAGACAGAAAATAAACTTATTCTGGTAATTTTGAGTCGAAACAACTAATTTTTTTGCATTCTACATGTAGTGAGTCATATATTCTTAAATAAAAAGTTATTTTGACTCTGTTCTCTGCTAACAATGGTAGCCTCACATACAGCTACACGTTGGATATACAACAATTTTTCTAGCAATTCTTCAAAACATTGAAATGGTTTTTAAATACTTCAGTTATTGTTGGTCAGTCTCTCAGTCATGTCTGACTCTTTGCAATACCATGGACTGTAGCATACCAGGCTTCCCTATCCTTCACTATCTCCCAGAGTTTGCTCAAACTCATGTCCACTGAGTCAGTGATGCCATCCAATNGTCGTTGCATCTTGACCTATATACAAGCTTCCTGGGAGACAGTTAAGGTGGTCTGGTATTCTCATCTTTTGAAGAATTTTCTGTGAATCACCAGAATAACTGAGTCATCTGAATGAATCACAGTGAATCAGCAACCATTTGTATAGACTGTTATTAACCTTTGACATTTATGTCCAACTAATCTTTCTTCTACACATGACTGTAGGTCATTAAGGACTGTAAAACAATGGGAGCTTAATATAATATTGCAATTATCTTGTTTTCAATAGCCAGATACTGGCTTCTTTTTTTCATGAGAAACCAACAGAGTAATAGATTTATGTCTTGATTTCACACACACTCCAGGCAAGGTCATTGAGCACAGGGCATATTGTTTGCTTGCCTGTTTCAGGTGGTTATCTTGCTTTTCCATCGCTGTATAGTCCCAGTCTTAAGGGACTATAAGGTGAGCTAAGTCACTTGGAACTGGAGGAGATCTGAAAATGAAGTGTCACATTTTTTGTTGATTATGGTGGTGGTCTTTGTCTTCTCAGAAACACTTCCTTTAATGAGCAGAGCATTAAGTGGAAAAAATTCAAGTCTCCAGTTTCCTAAGTATTCATCCATATTTGGATTGGCAAAGCAAATATTTTGTCACTTAAGCTCTAACATAGGCTTTCCAGACACACTTGGCAGAAGAAAATGATCTTATCAACCACTCCCTAGACTGCTAGTAATTCTTTACTTTGTAATGTCCTTGCATTAATAAATATCCCTTCTCCATGAAAAGATTAGCAGATTTCCCAGATTAAAAGCAGCCACAAAGCTTTCACTGCACAACCCATTTGAGCGTTGTGGTCTATGAACCATTCACTGAAATCTAGGAAGGGTATGTAACTCCTTTCACCATAAGAACACAGCAGAAGGGATAAGCCAGTTTCTTAGCCTGGCATTCAGACTTCACTTCTTTCCCTTGAACCATTCACCATTGGACTCCTGAATTATGAGGCAAGTAGTTCTCCTGCCTTCTGGAGAGAGCATGTTGAACTGTCTGAGATTACATGGAGAGAGAGTAAAACCCAGTTAAACCCCGATCTTCCAGCCATTCCCCCAAGCCAGAGGCATTAAGAATGTGAGTAAAGCTGTGGTAAACCCTTTAGACTAACCGAGGCCCCAGTTGAATATTACCAGCAATCAGTCTCTGATACCATGCAATAAATGAATTTCTCAGCTGAACACTTTCCTTATCCATGAAATCATAAGACATAGTAAAAATAGTTTCTCTTTAAACATTGGGGGAGAATTTACTGCAAAACAGGATTCAACCTAATGAAAAGAACAGTGAATAGCATGTCTTTATTTTCCTTGAGCTTCTAATGTTTAGAGTCTGGCATATGTTGGAGATTTAAGAGTTATTTACTGTGTGGATATACGGGGGATAAAGACATAGGTTTTTGAAGGATGGAAAGATGCATTTGACGAGTGAGGAAGTAGGAGATGTTGAGACGTTCATCTTGTAAAGGGTTAAGTTCTGAGGCTGACACATAAGGCATCTCCTCAAAGTTTATTCTTCACATAGTTTAAGATGCTTGTGATAAAACAGACTGTGTGGTTTTGTGCATTCCAAAAGAAGTTGTGTTAAATTTACATGCTATTCGAAAAATGCATTTGTTTAAACTGGTGAATCCTATTTTGTTGAGAAATGTTCAAACATGAGAAACATAGAAACTGAGGCTAAAACAACAGTAGATGCTGTCTCCCATCTCGTTATGGTCCCAAACAGTGCCATCATGCTCAGCCACCCCAGATTTAACCAGCACAGCCCCGGCTGCTGCCGCTCACACTCACGATGACATGACCAGCTTCTTGAGGACTGAGGCACTGCACAGCCTACACAACCAGACATTGTCTTCTTTCTCTAGACAACAGTCTCCCTAGGCACGACGCAAGTAACCCTTCAGATATTTACACTTGTCTCTTTTCATGCAGCCATGTTCCCCTTTTGTCTTACTGTTTATATTATTTTTTATCAAAGACAATTTAGCTAATTATGCTACCTCACTGAACTACAGAGCACTTTAGGGGGGCAACGCCAAAGGTGTGGGAAACCCCTGATAAGAATCAGCTCTTCCTACAGTAGTAACGAAGGAATGGCAGGAAGGAGCTATGCTCAGGCTTTGCCTCTGTCCTTTCATTAAGCAGTTTGCCCAGGTCACAGCAATCTGCTCACTGTCAGTTGCAATGGTTACATTCCAGTCCTCATCTCATTGAGCACTCACTGGGACACAGCTTCCCACTCCTTTTTATTTGTGAACCACACACTCTTGGCTTTCTTCCTTGGCTGCTCTTTCATGGTCTCCTCTGATGGTTCAACTGACCCTAGTCTTCAAATGAGACAGAAATCAATCCTCGGATCTCTCATTTAACCTCATGGCTTCAATTTCTGTGCTTCTCAAGTTTACCTCCATTTTGCATCTTTTCTCTGAGCTTTAGACTCAGAGAAAAGGGGTCTTACTGGACACCTCCACTTAGACATCTAATGAGCATCTCAAGCTCGCCATATTGAAAATCCGATTTATGATAGTCCTTTCTTCCCCAAACAGCTTTTCCTGCATTTAATAGCAATTTCATTTCTGAATGCTACAGGCTGACTTGTAGAATTCTTGACTCCTTTTTTGCATATTCACATTCAATTCAGAACAAATTATGTTCTATTTTCAAAACATATTCAAATGTTTGCTACTTCTCATCACTTCCGTCACAAGCACCACGGTTCCAGCAGCCACCGTCTCTGACCGGGATGTATTGCTTCCAGCCCTGACTGGTCCCCTGCCTTCTGCCCTAGTGGCTACGGTCAGTACAGGAGCCCAGACAGTTCTCTTAAACTCTTTTGTTCTTCTATTCAAAATCTCTGATGACTTCCTGTCTACTTGCTGTTCTTCTATTCCTATTTCTAGTAATTTTCTCCTTTCTTGCTCCATTCTAAACATGGCGGCCTGCTTGCCTTTCCCAGAAGAGCCCAAATGTGTTGCTGCTTGAGTGTATTTGCAGGTACTATTCTCTACTTCATGATTTTCACAGAATTTGCAGGGCTCTCGCTTCCCTCCTTTTAAGTCATTGCTCAAAATTATCTTCTGCAAAGGCCTCACTTCTAATCCAACCATCGCAGGATCTCTGCTTTACTGCCACCCCTGCCTCCATGCAATTTATTCGGTAACGTGTCACCTTCTAAGAAGCAATGCAGTGTTCTTCTTTGTTTCGCTTATGGTTGTTTCCTCTGCATAGAACGTAAGCTGCATAGAAGTGGGGGCTTTATCTATTTACCTCTGCTAATGTGTCTCTAACTTAGAATAGAACTTGGCACACAGTAGGTTTTCTGCATATAATTATTGAATTAGTTAATGGCTAAGGTAGAGTAATACTGTTCTAGGGTGTCAAAATAATGAAATAAAATGAGAGTTTAAGTGGTCCAGGATTCTAAGAAAATCATCAGGAATTAAAGATAAATATTGAATCAAATTGTATAGGAACATAAGCACATATCCGTAAAATTCATGCACAAAAATACTTGAGTTTTGCTTTTGGTTCTTTTTTCAGGGATTCTTATAAGACAAAAGGTAGTCTCTTTAGAAGTGAAGCAATGTGTATAGATGAGAACACATGATTTCAAATACCTAAGTTGAGGTGTTTCTTTCTGAGGAATCAACAGTATCTGCTATATTGTATGAGAATAGTTGCACATACAGACAGAATCTTACATAGCTAGTATAGTTAACTTTTTTCAAAATTTATTTTTTAAATTGGAATCTAGTTGCTTTACAATGTGTTAGTTTCTGCTGTACAGCATAGTGAGTCAGCTACNGAGGTGTTTCTTCCTGAGGAATCAACAGTATCTGCTATATTGTATGAGAATAGTTGCACATACAGACAGAATCTTACATAGCTAGTATAGTTAACTTTTTTCAAAATTTATTTTTTAAATTGGAATCTAGTTGCTTTACAATGTGTTAGTTTCTGCTGTACAGCATAGTGAGTCAGCTACCTGTGTATGAATAATATATCCCCTCTCTCGGACCCGCCCCACTCCCCCATCCTTTCCCTCCAGGTCATCACAGAGCTGAGCCTCCTGCACTTTATAGCAGCCTCCCACTAGCCATCTATTGTCTATTATATACACCATAGTGTATGTCAATCCTAAACTTCCAAATTATCCCATCCTCCCCCACCGCCTTGATCTTAAATCAGAAATTATTTAAGACTTGCTCAAATCTATTAATCAGTTGCTTATTAAACACTTATTATGTGTCCAGTACAGGGTCAGAAATTGAATATTCTGTGGTAAATGCATCATTCTTTAAAGCTGAACAAAGAAGGGAGACACATACATAAATCTGTACAATAAAACACAAATGCCATAAGACATGCAAAATATGATGGGAGCACAAAAGAGGGAGCTGTTGCAGTTTTCATGGTGAGATGACATTCATGGTGAGGCTTAAAGGATGAGCAGGAGTCCTCCTTTTGGAGGCAAGTCTAGGGAATGCAGGCACATAAACACAGAAAATGTGCAGGGTGCTTGGGAATAGGAAACACAGTTATTTCCAGAGTCTGGCAGGTAAGATTTTAGGAGACAAAAACAAATTGACAGGTGCAAAATTAGAGCAGAGGGAATTGCTCCTTCTTTTAAAGACACTGCTTCATTTTTACCTCGCCTCTCTAACGTTTACCGGGAACTGGTGTGATCCTAGAAGTCACTGGAGACACTGGCTAAATAAGGACAAAAACCCAGTGTATCACTGCCCTACAGCAGCTGATGTTCTAATGAAGAAACAAGCATAGATGGTTATAATCCAGTGTGATGACTGCTCGAGACACACACACACACCTGAAGACATTTTGTGTTGTGTCAATCTCTCAGTTGTGTTCAACTTTTGCGATCCCATGCACTGTAGCCTGCAAGGCTCCTCTGTCCATGAAATTCTCCAAGTGAGAATACTTCTAGGAACTGCAGTAACAGCCACGCTTGCTGAATGGATGTCTTCTAGATAAGAGTGGTATGTGTGTGTGTGTGTGTGTGTGTGTGT
>SJYA01001434.1:335810-388721 GCA_006410615.1 Neotragus moschatus
TTGGCCACTTGATGTGAAGAACTGCCTCACTGGAAAAGACCCTGATGCTGGGAAAGATTGAGGCCAGGAGGAGAAGGGGATGACAGAGGATTAGATGGTTCGATGGCATCTCTGACTTGATGGACATGAGTTTGAGCAAATTCCAATATTTGGTGATGGACAGGGAGGCCTGGCGTGCTGCAGTCCACTAGGTTGCAAAGAGTTGGACATGACTGAATGACTGAATCTTGGTGGGGCCTTCCTGGTGGATCAGATGGCAAGATATCTTCCTTCAGTGCAGGACACCTGGGTTCGATCCCTGTGTTAGGAAGATTCACTGGTGGAAGGCATGACAGCCCACTCTAATATTCTTGCCTGGAGCTTGGTTGGCTATAGTCCGTGAAGTTGCAAAATGTAGACTGAGCAACTAAGCACAGCACAACCTTGGGGAACTTCTCTGATCCCTTTAATCTTGCCTGATATCTTGGCTGCTTCTCTCTTGATTAGCAACTCTGGAAACCGCCCTTTGGAATTCAGGGAAGGTCATAATGGTTGGAGTCTTGCCAGAGAGAAACAGGAGAGACAGAAAGGCAGTTGTGCCTGGGAGCCCCACAGGGCCTCACTCACTTTCAAACCTTTCCTATAGTAAATCTTAGAGATACATATTTTATAAGTTCTTAGTTGGGCTTCCCTGATTGTCCACTGAGACACCTGGCTCAGTGGTAAAGAATCTGCCTGTAATGCAGGAGATGTAGGGGTCATGGGTTTGACCTCTGGGTCTGAAAGATGGCCTGGAGAAGGAAATGGCACTCCAGTGTGTATTCTTGCCTGGAGAATCATATGGACTGAGGAGCCTGGTGGGTACAATCCACAGTGTTGTGCAGAGTAGGCCATGACTGATGCAAGCTGAGCGTGCCTGCGTGGTGGTCTGGTGGTTAAGACTCCACACTTCCACTGTGGGGTCACAGATTTAATCCCTGGTCAGGGAACTAATATCCTACATAGTGCAGACAAGAAACGGGCAAAATAAAATATCTTAGTTTCAGTGTGTTGAAAACACTCTGTAATGATAAGGTGCAGATCTGCTTTAGGCTTATTAAGAAAATGCAATAACAGATAACATTGTATAATATTTGAAAAATACCTTATACTTTATAAATTGTTTTCCAATATGGTTTATCACTGAATCCATTCTTAGACACAGCTGTGCTGCCAATCCTCTGTGCGTTCGGACACAGCCTGCAGTTTTGGGGAATGACATAAAAATGACTCAGGAAAATTGATACCATGAATCTTGTAACACACGAACTAAGGGCATGGATTATAATCACCATATGTTGTAATGAAAGTTAGTTTTCAAATTCAGTAGCATTAAATTCACTTATTGGCTAGAATCTTATCCCAGGGCCCATTTTCTTTTTGTTCTACCTGTAATTCAGTCTCCTGCTGTTTTTAGATATGTTTCATTCTTCTACTTGAAGGCAGAAAAATCATTGTTTTACTGTATTACTTTCCTTGGCTACTACTATATTTTTCTATAACATGTGACTCTTTGAAAATAAAAATGGTTGTTCTCCCTTTATGAAAATACATTTTAATCTTTAAGTATTTCTCTCAGTCTGGATATGAAATGGTATTTGATTTCAGTTGAGAAACACAAGTAGCACATGACTATGAAGATGTTTGCTTTTAGTGATTAATAATGTTTACTCTTGAGCATTAATTTAAATAAACTTTAGTTCAGGGTATATCCTTATGAAGAAAGTAAGTTTTTGTTACACTAGACCTTTGGTTTCTAAAATGTGGAAGATATCATGATTATCTTATTTCTAAGCTGCCTGGAAATAATCATTCCAGTACCCTAACAATAAATATTCTGATTCACCAATGTCTAATGTTGGATCTAATAACCTATTTTTAACAAATACTACAGGAATTGAGACACAGGTGGTCCAAGGCCACTCACTGGGAAAATTGATTAAAAATAAAGTTGTTTTGAAAACAAATATGTTTGCATAGCAGTAGGTTTAGAGTGTATATATGACATTGTTTGAATTTCTAACTTCAGAAAATTAGTGTAGCTGGTCTCTAGCAATGAGAAAGAGATGTACCAGGCACAGGGGCCAGCTAGCCTTACCAAAAAGATGGTTAATTAGTTCAGTAGAGGCTGATTCTTCACCCAACACGTCTCACAAGATACAAAACTCATAATAAGAATACTGAATGTGTCAGCTCAGTTCTTACTTCTCTCATGCTAAGTAAATATTATGCTTCAGTTATGATGTGTTTCCAGTATACAAATACTCTATGTTTACTTAGGCCAAAAGGAAAGGAAAGAAAATTCAAACAAACAAGCAAACAAAATTACAAGTCACTTCAAATGCCTCCATCTAAAGTAAACAACTCTAATTTTTTATATGTTTTCTGATGTAAAATACTCACTGAAGTTATTTGTAAAGATAGGTTAACAGATTGTCCCTGTTCCCTGAAGAGTATCTATTTTCACAATTTTGATTTGTAGTATTAGTAAAGAACTGTTTTTCTGGCAGTGACAATATGTCCATTTAAACAAGTTTAAGCTAAAGGAAAGTCGTTGGGTCACAAAATAGAGAAAATGGGCTTGCCTCAAGAACAGTGGATTCAAGGCTTCCAGAATGCTCATAGCCTGCCCTTTCTCCATCACACTCTGTTGGTAGAAAGGGGATTTTTATTGTCATTGTCTTGAATCCCTGGGAAGGTCTTTCATTGTAATTCTGACTCCACCTTCTAGTTCCAGAGAGAGGCATGTGTTGGAGCAGACTCTCGTGATCACAGCCCGAGATTCTTATTGAAGACACTGGGAAATGTTCTGTTTTTATATTTTTTGGAAGGTAATGCCTGTACTATTGCCTGAAATGTTGCTAAATCTGGTGCCTTTAGGGAGTTCTTTATATATATGTGTGTGTGTGTGTGTGTGTGTGTGTGTGTGTGTGTATATACATGTATATATACAGTTATTTCATGATTGTCAGTCTAATGATACTTTCTAAATTATTTTTTGTGTAAATTTTTATATATTTTTCTTTGAAAATTGGCCATTCTAATAATATTCACGCTTATTAATATTAAGTTGTGCTGCCTTTCTCATTTAATTTTTAACAATTTAGTTTGAACACTTATTCATAATCATGTTCTTAAAGTTTTATCTAAATCTGTACATTGTGGTCAATGCAGTTTGACCTGACAACCTCTTGTTTAGTACATAGCAAGTGCTGGAGTTTCTAAGCACTTAATATTAATTGATTTATCCTCACTACAAACTAATGAAATACTTTATCTCAGTATTCCCATTTTATAGATGAAAACAACTGAGGGACAGAGAAATTAAGTACCTTGCTTAAACTCACACAGTTAGAAAGCGAAAGAGCCAGGAATGAAAATGAGTTTTGACCCAAGAATGCTTTAAGCATACTACGGTATACTAAAAGGAAAACTATTTTAAAGAAATAATTGAAGAATGCAATAAAAGTCATATACACGTGTGTGTATATATATGCATACATAGTGTGTACAAATATGTATATGTGTATATGTATGTATATACAGATAGAAACAGAAAGAAAGAGACACACACACATGTCAATGGATTTTTTTTTTCCTTAAACTCTTCCCAGAAATAGTTTTGTTTACCTAAACTTCTGAAGGCAGCCTCTACTTCTTCAAACAGTTCTTATCTTTTCCCAAGTGATGGTAATTTCACAATAACAACAACAAAAAATTAAAATAAAAGAAGGGGAAGAAAAGAATGAAATGGGGGATCTGCTTCATTTAAACAAAGAAAGGTGCTCTGATTGTTAGCACCCTAGGCGGCAGCAGTTAGGAGCTCAGTGACCTTAAGTGCCACAGAGCCATTAAAAGTAATGAGGTGTGAACCTGAGCTGATGACGGATGAAAAGGCAAGGTCTTCTCAGGGGCTGGTGCTGGAACATCCAACATTAATGCATTAGTATCAGTGGGTGAAACATGTCGAATACTGAACCTTATTTGCATAATGGATGAAGCTTGGGAGGCAGGTCCAGATGGCTGGTGAACACCTTGAGTCAAAAGGAGAACTGCTTTCTCAAAGCCTCTGTATCCATAGTTCTAGCATACTAACATACAGGTAATTAAAATATTAGAGCAAGTGTAGGAGACTGTGGACTGCTAGATACGCTTCTCTGAAGTCTGAAATAAAATTGTGACACTTCCCTACAGAACCCAAATATGCCCTGCAAGGATCTTGTCTGGACTGGTGAGCTCCATCTCCTAAATAACCCTCTTCCCCTAAGAAAACAGATAATAAATGAGTTGTGTCAACTTTGAGCAAACTGATTCAAATCTTGAAACAGATGTCTGAATGGCTTATCTGACTGTCNACAGAAATGTCTATTTTCTGAGAGATCTCTTTTAAGTGGGGCTAAGGCCTCTCATCCACCTTCTGGTTCTGCTCTAAACGCTAGGTGTTTAAAGAAGTTGACTTGAAATTAGTGTTGTATATGACAGAATCCAGCACCTGATCTGGAAAGAATGAGTCTGCGTCTTCCTCCAGTAGAAAAGACCTTCATGGGTCACTTGCAACAGAATCACTTGGGAGCCACAGTTCTTTCTAACTTACAGGGAAATGCTAGGGCCATGGGTGTGGATTAAACATCCTGGCTTGTTTAGTCATCTGTTAGCAGTTGCAGTCACCAGTGTGTCTTTGTAAGAAGGTTAAAAAAACACAAAAACATATAGAGCTGAAATTAGCTTCAAGAGAGTTTGGTCTTCTTTCATATTATTTTTTATTTTTNCCATGGGTGTGGATTAAACATCCTGGCTTGTTTAGTCATCTGTTAGCAGTTGCAGTCACCAGTGTGTCTTTGTAAGAAGGTTAAAAAAACACAAAAACATATAGAGCTGAAATTAGCTTCAAGAGAGTTTGGTCTTCTTTCATATTATTTTTTATTTTTTTCATTATTGTGCCCATCAGGACTTTTAGCTTAAGAAAACAAACTGCAAAAGTGATTTCGATAGCTACAAAAAGACTGACTATAACAATATTCTTCTCATTTAAAAATCTAGTTTGGGCTGTTTTTACTTTATGCTGAATTTACTTAACATTTCTGCTGCCACAGAGTTTTGTTTTTGGTGTTGATCTTCTAGAACTTTTCCATTCTGATGCATTAATATATTTCTAATAGTATATTTCTGCTGTTTTTTTTTTTTTTTTAACTTCATGACTAAAAAGTCCACATAAGTTTTGTTTCTTGAGTGGATCTTAAGAACATGCTATTCATTTTTAAGTCAATAAAAACTCTATCATAATAAATTCCTTGAGTGAAATTAGGTATTTTCCTCACAGTGCTGCTGCCGCTGCTAAGTCGCTTCAGTCGTGTCCAACTCTGTGCGACCCCATAGATGTCAGCCCACCAGGCTCCCCCGTCCCTGGGATTCTCCAGGCGTGAATACTGGAGTGAGTTGTCATTTCCTTCTCCAACGAATGAAAGTGAAAGTGAAGTCACTCAGTCATGTTGGACTCTTTGCAACCCAATGGACTGCAGCCCACCAGGCTCCTCCGTCCATGGGATTCTCCAGGCAAGAGTACTGGAGTGGGGTGCCATTGTCTTCTCCTTCCTCACACTAACTACCAATAATTATATTGGCTAGATTTTCGCAACAGTGGCATGAAGCCTGATATATCTTATCACTCATTTTTCAACAATAATATGATGGCCCTAATTAATCAATTTTTACTTAATCAATTATGTGTCTCTTCCAATTTCTCTTTCAGAAAGGAAAAATAAGACATGATCCTAGAATTAAATGAGTATAATCAGGATTGGTCACATAATTGAATTTATAGTTTCAACACCCTTTGGAAAAGCCTTGTATGAATGCTTCTTGAACTTTCCAACTTTTGCACTGTAATAAAGGGTTCTTCCTCTATGTATGTTGATGGCACAAAGGTGATGAAGAAAATATTATCTAGGCTTCATTCTCAATGGCAATTAACATGCATCAGAACAGTTACATAAAGTAGAATCACCATCATACATAAGAATCATAATTGGAAGTGAAAATCTTTAAAAATAAATCCATGGAAAATTACTAACATGTGTTTCCAGTTTTATAATGACATTGCTTTATATTTCAAAATTCTTTAAAGGTCTTGCTAATTATGGATCTGTTATCTAAGTTGTTGTTGGGTGGTGGTTTAGTCACTAAGTCATATCAGATTCTGGTGACCCCTTGGGCTATAACCTGCCAGGCTCCTCTGTCCATGGGATTTTCCAGACAAGAATACTGGAATGGGCTGTCGTTTCCTTCTCCAGGAGATCTTCCTGACCCAGGAATAGAACCTAGGTCTCCTGCATTGGTAAGCAGATTCTTTACTGGTGAGACACCAGGGAAGCCCAATTATCTAAGAGCAGATGTTACTAAAGTTTTGCTAAAAACCTATGTGTTAGGAGGGCTATAATACTCCCTTCAAGGGCAGCAAGGAAGGGTCTCTCCCAGGCCGCCTGGACAGCAATGGTGCTCCAATTTACAGCAAGAGCTCTCAATTTTCACATTTTTGTTTGCTTGTTTTGTTTTCTAATAAGGACAGCAGATATATTGTGTTAAGAGCCCAACTTGTCTGCATGTGGCTCTTCTTAATTTATTAATTATATCTGTAACAATACTATTTTCAAATAAAATCACATTCTGAGAGTTAGGACTCCACATATGAGTCTTTTGGGAAACATGATTCGATCTATAGCACTGAATTTCCACTCGGGTAAGAATAGAGACTCGCATCCTCAGTCTTCTTGAGTCTGGCATGGGAAAGCAGGGAGTAGGCTATGGGAGAGAAAGGAAATACATGTTCTTGGTATAAAGCAGCATCATAGGGAGAATCTCAGTCACTCTTCCTTGTTTTGTTCTTTGCAGCTATGATGCTTGAATTTACCAGAGTTGCCTTACAACCGTGAAGATGAATATCACTCCAAAAGGCTAAGGAAAATATGGAAAGTTTGGGCACTAAGCCAAAGTTGGGATGTCTGCCTTTTAGACTTTCATTAGGTAAGAAAAGCATACAAACCATTTTAGCTCCTTCTATTTGTGTGTTGATATAAGTCTTTCTGTCCCCTCTTCCCTAGACCATCAGCCTCCCTGCTCTTTTACCCAGAACCTTAGCTCCCTTTGGATGTATCTGTTGTCCCTCCCAGTATGTACTCAGTGTGTACTGAACAGAGAAGCTGTTATTAAAGTACTGGTCCCTTTCAGTGCTTTGCCTCTGTCTCAGTCTTAACTTAGCATCATCAGTTATATTCCATTTCTTATCTTTGAATTGTAGAGCATCCTATAATTGAATCCTTACAATATAGTGTCGTTCAGTCGCCAAGCTATGTCCAACTCTTTGTGACCCCATGGACTGCACCACACCAGGCTTCCCTTCTCGTACAATATATTCCTTAGTTAANTGGTCCCTTTCAGTGCTTTGCCTCTGTCTCAGTCTTAACTTAGCATCATCAGTTATATTCCATTTCTTATCTTTGAATTGTAGAGCATCCTATAATTGAATCCTTACAATATAGTGTCGTTCAGTCGCCAAGCTATGTCCAACTCTTTGTGACCCCATGGACTGCACCACACCAGGCTTCCCTTCTCGTACAATATATTCCTTAGTTAAAGCCCAATGTGTGGAACAGAAGTGTCTCTGGGTATTTTGAGCAGAAACTGACTTAATATAGGGATTTGGTTTGTCCATCTTAGCAGTCAGATGGACACCACTGAAACCACATGAAGGACACATCACTATAGTTACATGGTCAGATTCTGGAGGTCAGGAAGCTTGTCCTAACCCATAATCACAGAGCCAGTGTCTAGACATTGGAATGCTTATCCAAACACCGCAATTGTTTTCAACATCACAGTTCTCCTTATCAGAAGAAAATGTAACAGGAAGACAACCTGAAGTTCATAGATTCTCCCCAACTCTCAAGATCTTGCTTCTATCAGGCACAAATCTGGCTCACGTGCAGAACCAGCTAGAGGGTGTCTGGGAAGGGATCCTTTCATTTTTCCTGAACTCTTAGCACAAGAAGCCATTTTAAAAAATTTAAATGTATTTATTTTAATTGGAGGCTAATTACTTTTAGGAGAGGATGCCCATTGATGAAGCCATCACAGTGACAGCACAGGGAGGATGTATGTATTCTGACAGAGGGGGATTTAAAAAATAAAATAGTAATATGGATACTCAAGAAGCTGGAGTTCCAGTAGGGATAAGGTGCCAGGGCATAATTTAAAACAAACCAACCAACAAAACCACACAGTGGTGACCTTAAGAGAAGTAGAATGAGGGTTGAGAATGTACACTCAAGTGTGAAAAAGGTTCTTGGGAGTGCAAAAAGAGGAATGGAAAAGAGAGAGAAGATTCAAATCATAGATTGTCTGAAAAAAGAAAAGCTCAAAACTTTGAGTTTCACTCAGTAGGATGTAGACTTACCCAGTACTCATTCTTTATGCTCTCCTTGAACCGGGACATTTCCTATTGGTCTCCTCCAAATCCTCCTGCTTCGTACACACTAAACGTAAGACCAGAAACCATAAAACGCCTAGAGGAGAACATAGGCAAAACACTCTCTGACATAAATCACACCAAGATCCTCTATGATCCACCTCCCAGAATACTGGAAATTAAAGCAAAAATAAANCGTGACTGTATTTTAGTCTGCCCCCTATTTTTCCCATGAAATTCAAAAACAACTAGAAATATATCTAACCCTGTCACTTTCTGACACTAGGGAGATTATTTCCCACTGCTTTGGTAAAGAATTTTCTTCTCTCCTGTGACCTTAATGTCAAGAGGCATAATTCCTCATTTTGTAGCACACCCTGGGGACTTGACCAAACCCAGAGTCCTTTGGAGGTCGATGAGATCTCCATGCTTAATTGAGCAATGCCTGCCTGGGCTGGAGAAGGAGAACAAATGGGTATAAAATATGCAACCATCATTAACATTCTAATTTACTAGACAGGTTATTAGCAAAGAAAATAATCCAGCAGGAACTGATATTACCAGATTCTGATGATTGTATACATTTGGCCACGTTTTGATAAGTTGTGTGGGGCACAAATTCCTCTAATGAACTTTGCATATTTTATTTTAAGCAGTAACTTCCATATGTAAATTTGACATCTGAGATTTTAAGTTTTGTCAGTTTTAAGACTAATTTCCAGAAGTTTCCTGCCAGAGTTCTGTGACTGCATCTAGTATTACTTTATAAATACATTTAATTTGAATTAATGTGGTATAGATAAAAGCTGTAACAGTCACTTATTTGAAAAACATTTAACAATTTTAAAATATCACTTATTCTGGGGTTTCTAGTCATGGTGCAACCTCTCTAAAAGGTGGAGTTTTCTAAGGTAGACGGAGATCAGCAGAGGATCTTACTTAGAGCGTTTACCCTAGAGTCAAACATTTGACATCTGTAAAACAGTATGTTTTAAAAATTGCAAACACACTGAGAAAGTGATGTCACTCAGTTGCATCCAACTGTTTGCAACCCAGGGACTGAAGCCTACCAGGATCCTCTGTCCAGGGAATCCTTCAGGCAAGAACACTGGGGTGGGTAGCTGCTCCTTTCTCCAGGGAATCTTCCTGACCCAAGGACTGAACCCAGGTCTCTTGTATTGCAGGTAGACTCTTTACCATCTGAGCCACTAAGACACTAGGAGTGGTCAAAGTTATAAAGCCATATGAAAACTTAGACTCCAAGAACACATTCAGCTATATAAAAAATGAATTTGATGTGGTTAAACACTAATTTCCCTGAGCTGTTCCCAAAAGTTTGTTGTTCTAGATCACTTGAAGGTGATACAAGGCAAATGTCACAGGGGTGCCCAATGGAGAGTCTGGTTTTAGCAAAGACCCCAAGCAAGGCAGTGATTCTTTCTGCTTTGAAAAGATTAACATGCATTACTTAATATACCACTGTGTGGACAGTCATCATGATAGGCAGAAGCAACTGAGAAAACATACAAGTATCCAGGAATTCTGTTAAGGAAAAAGGGAAGTCATAGGCCTGTAAAGGCAAGTTTTGCAGAGCTTGAGAGAGGCGAATGATTCCTTAGAAAGCAGTTAACGAGAGGCTTGTGAAGTAAAACAATGAGCAAAACAAGCATCAGCAAAATTAAGACTTCAAAAATCAGCGTGAGCACTGGAGCAAGAACCCTACTGTACGCACAAGATGTCATGGGAATTACAGAAGATGAAGTGAAGGGCCTGAAGAAAGAAGAGTCCAGTATGAAGATAGTTCAAAATATTTGCCTAAGTTCTTCAGGGCCAGCACAAGGTAATATCTAAATCCATCTGCTCAGAACACAGCTGTGCTTTANGAGCACTGGAGCAAGAACCCTACTGTACGCACAAGATGTCATGGGAATTACAGAAGATGAAGTGAAGGGCCTGAAGAAAGAAGAGTCCAGTATGAAGATAGTTCAAAATATTTGCCTAAGTTCTTCAGGGCCAGCACAAGGTAATATCTAAATCCATCTGCTCAGAACACAGCTGTGCTTTATGTTAAAGAATAGAGTATAGACCATGTCTTATTGTGTCATGGGAGTTCATTCATTCTCGGTCTGTACTTGCATATATTAAAATTATTCAAACCCCACCCAGGAATCCCCCTGCTGTGGACACGTGTTGACTTATATCTTTCCCTCTCTTTGCTGTCCTCAGTGTTCTGATGCTCAAAATAGGAAACTGAGCATCCTTAATCAAAGGCCAAGTTATTCAAACTGAATTTTTAAAATTATAATTCATATAAAAGGCAGAATTAAAAAGTATATATAATAAAGTTAATATTATTTGTAATTTCCCTGTTCACATTTATCTACACACTATATATTAATATGAAGATTTTGGAAAAGCACCAAACCTCCTGAGAAATCTGTTTGCAGGTCAAGAAGCAACAGTTAGAACTGGACATGGACCAGTGGACTGGTTCCAAACTGGGAAAGGCACACGTCAAGGCTGTATACTGTCAACCTGCTTATTTAACTTCGTGCAGAGTACATCATGAGAAATGTTGGGCTGGATGAAGCACAAGCTGGAATCGAGAATTCTGGGGGAAATATCAATAACCTCAGAAATGCAGATGACACCACCTTTATGGTAGAAAGCAAAGAGGAACCGAAGAGCCTCTTGATGAAAGTGAAAGAGAAGAGTGAAAAAGCTGGCTTAATACTCAGCATTTTAAAAACTAAGACCATGGCATCTGATCCCACCACCTCATGGCAAATAGACGGGGAAACAATGGAAACTGAGCTTTTATTTTCCTGTGCTCCAAAATCACTGCAGATGGCGACTACAGCCACAAAATTAGAAGATGCTTGCTCCTTGGAAGAAAAGCTGTGACCAAACTAGACAGCACATTAAAAAAATAAAGACATTACTTTGCCAAAAAAGGTCCATTTAGTCAAAGTTCTGGTTTTTCCAGTACTCGTGTATGGATGTGAAAGTTGGACTATAAAGAAAGCTGAACACTGAAGATTCTATGCTTTTGAACTGTGGTGTTGGAGAAGACTCTTGAGAGTCCCTTGGACTGCAGGGAGATTAAACCAGTCAATCCTAAAGGAAATCAGTTCTGAACATTCACTGGAAGGACTGATTCTGAAGGTGAAACTCCAATACTTTGGCCACTTGATGGGAAGAACTGACTCATTGGAAACGACTCTGATACTGGAAAGATTAGAGGCAGGAGGAGAAAGGGATAGCAGAGGATGAGATGGCTGGACAGCACACTGACTCAATGGATCTGAGTTTGAGTAAGCTCTAGGATTTGAGATGGAGAGGGAAGCCTGGCGTGCTACAGTCCATGAAATTGCAGAGTCAGACATGACTGAGTGACTGAAGTGAACAAACTCTAGTTAGAGAAAAGTGCAACAGTACTCACTATAGACTCTGCAGTAAACTATTTAATTGTAATAAGTAATTACTGAAAAGAAGAACAGCAATTAAAAATGTGCAACTCAAGACAACAGTGATATTTCTAGAAAACCCTCTGTGCTCAAGCCTGGGGAGGGAACTCACAGAACTTTGCCTCTTTGTGGGACACTAAGACTTTTTAGCAAAATGTTTATTGTGCTCAGTGAACCTCTAAACTCATGAATTCTAAATTTTAATAATGTGTAATAATTTACTTAATCGATTAACACTGGAGTGGGTTGCCATTTCCTTCTCCAATGCGTGAACGTGAAAAGTGAAAGTGAAAAGTGAAAGTGAAGTCGCTCAGTTGTTTCCGACTCTTTGCTACCCCATGGACTGCAGCCTACCAGGCTCCTCCGCCCATGGGATTTTCCAGGCAAGAGTACTGGAGTGGGGTGCCATTGCCTTCTCCATATCAAGAAGTAGTTCCTATTTATTTATAGAAAACAAAGTCTGTGGAATTGTCACAAACCAGTAAGAACAGCATGAAGGACTAATATTTTTTACTTAGTTTCACAGCATATTGGAAGGCTTTTCCTAATCTAACAATAGGTTAAAAAGTGTACATTGAAAAATCATAGCTCTATCTTAACTTATAACTGGCAAAAAACCTCTCCGTTTTTCATCCTGTGAATTTCTTTGGTGGAAAATATATTTCATATTCATCATATGCCATATATACATGACTGGACTTCCCAGGTGCCTCAGTGGTGAAGAATCTGCCTGCCAGTGCAAGAGATATGGGTTCAGTCCCTTGGTCAAGAACTCCCCTGGGGTCAGAAATGGTACCCTGCTCCAGTATTCTTGCCAGGATAACCCCATGGACAAAGAGCCTGGAGGGCTACAGTCCACGGAATCACAAAGAGTGGTAAAAAATAGCTAAGTGACTGAGCTGTAACCGTGTTCACGATGAACACGATGGTATAAAGAGCGCTTTTGGCGGAATAAAAGAGCATCCCCTTTCTGTTGGCTCAGAGTGGCTTTCGGGTAGCCCAATACGAGCACAGCGTTTATTAATTCTCCAGAGTTAGTACAAGTTAGTCCCAGATTACATCCTCAGTTCTTTCTTTAGCAACAAAGTTTCAAGCTGCCTCCATTGGAAATAAAATAATGGCTCCATCTCCTTTCCTTGTGGTGCACTCCGATGTTTACAGAAACGCTTTTCAGCTGAAATGTCAAGTCTAATTTAGCTACTTGTATATCAGCCTACTGGGAAGATTGAGATGTTTTCCTCAGAACTGATCAGTTCAGTCAGATATTAACATCTTGTAGCCTTTCAGTTAAGATGGATTAGTCAGGATTGTTGGAGGAGACTACCTTCTCATTCCATTCAGTGAGTTGACCTTTCCTCCACAGAGAATGGCAATAATGGACTCACGACCTGAGCCCCACAGGTACAGGTGAGAATCTTACTCCATTTTAAATTAATATCTGATGCTGTTTGGCTTTTATGCACATACGCAGACATATGTGGATATGCTAATGCACTTATATATATATAAATATACTTTTATAATTGAAGATGGTGCAATGACTGAGGCCTGTGTTAAGAACAATGAGCCAGAACATCAATGGAATTTTTATTTTCCTTTCTTCAAGCAAACCTGGAATTAGTTTAAGAAAGATTTTTTGCCTTTTTTGTTTGTAACTGTACTTATAAAGCTCTTGACTGAATGTGAGACTCCTTTTAGTGAAGTGAGGTTAATAATTATTGTGTTCTGAAGCATTTCTATTTAATCACGTGCATTAATGAAGGCAGAATGTCTTACATAAACAAATAATTAATTTTAACAATTGGAGTGCAAACATACTCTTCGCTGACGCAGACAGCTGGAGTTTGGTGTGTAACTATGGGACATGCACGCTTTCCTTGACATATATTTTGTATTGCAAAAATATGTGCTACTATGAATTTATCACACAAACATTGTGCTTATTATACTGTTATAGGATGGGGTGATACTAATTCTTATGTGTGTGTGATAAGTCCCTTCAGTCACGTCTAACTCTTTGCGACCTTATGGACTGTAGCCAGCCAATCTCCTCTGTCCACGGGATTTTCCGAGCAAGAATACTGCAGTGGGTTGCCATTTCCTTCTCCAGAGGACCTTCCCTCCTCAGGGATGAAACCTGATTTGCTTATGTCTCGTGCTTTGGAAGGTGGGTTCTTTACCACCAGGGCCACCTGGGAAGCTACCTGAATTGTTATAGGAAGGCTGAATGAGATACACACAGAATCAGGACACAGGAGAGTTTACCTTGAAAGTTTCTGAGAGCTATCATTTCAGAGGTCTGAGCACAAGAACGTGACATTTACAATACCTTAACATATATAATAAATGTAATACAAAATAATATATATCATGAAACTCTGGAGTCATGAAAACTTGGGGTTGAATCTCAGGTCAGCCTCTGAAAATGTGACACTGAGAAAGTTACTTAACTTCTCCAGCTTACTTTTATCAGTTATGACATGAGAAAGTCTTCTACATCTTAAAGGATTTTGTAAGGATGAAATTAAGTAACATTTCTCAACAAACTCAACAGTGTCGCCGGCTTATAATAGTTGCTCTATAAATGTTATTTTCGGTACACAACATTACCTCTGCGTCCAGACAAACGATGCATAAATCGTCTGTTGCTAGTGGCTAACGTGTTTTAATGTGATGAATAAAAGCTATAATGTGTAGGCATTTAGCAAATGTATGTATGTGAAAAAAAGAAAGTGAAAGTGTTAGTCACTCAGTCACGTCCCATTCTCTGTGACCCCATGGACTGTAGCCCACCAGGCTCCTCTGTGGGATTCTCCAGGCAAGAACATTGAAGGTGGCTTGCCATTCCCTTCTCCAGGGGATCTTCCCAAACCAGGGGCTTCCCTGGTGGCTCAAACTGTAAAGAATGTGCCAGCCACACAGGAGGCCCATAGCTATACATCATATAATTATATATCTTTTATATATATATGGCTTTTATATTTATATTTATATCTTTCTGTGATATAGTAGGAAAGCATTAAACTAGGGATTAAAAATTATCAATTCAGGTTTATTAGCTTTTAAAAAATAAACACTTCTATTAAGTTATAATTAATATAACTAAGTATTTAAAATTTACACATAGCTTTTGGTAAATTTGACAGAAGCATATGCTCCTCACACCGTCACTATAATCAAGATAATGAGCTTATCCACCGCTCAGAAGGCCTCCCGCTGCCGCTTTGTAGTCTTTCCTATCACTATCCCTTCTTTCTTTTCCTCATCCTTCTTTCCAGTTCTCGGGTAACCATTGATACCTTCTCTGCAGTAGATGAAGTTGTGTTTTTTAGAGTTTTATGTAAGTAGGACCACACAGTGTGCACTTTTATTTGCTTACATTCGTGGCTGCTCTGGCGNATCACTATCCCTTCTTTCTTTTCCTCATCCTTCTTTCCAGTTCTCGGGTAACCATTGATACCTTCTCTGCAGTAGATGAAGTTGTGTTTTTTAGAGTTTTATGTAAGTAGGACCACACAGTGTGCACTTTTATTTGCTTACATTCGTGGCTGCTCTGGCGGGCTCTCGGTTCTGCACCTGGGCTTGCTTTCGTTACCGTGAGCCGGGACTGCTCTCTGCGGCAGTGCTCAGTCTTCTCACGGCAGCGGCTTCTCTTATTGCAGAATGCCGGCTCTAGACGCAAGGGCTTCAGGACTTGCTGCACGTGGCTCAGTAGTTTCAGCTCCCTGACTCTTGAATGCAGACTCGACAGTTGTGGCTCAAGGACTTGGTTTCTCTGCAGCATGTGGGATCTTCCTGGACCAGGGATCGAACCCATGTCTCCTTCACTGTCTGGCAGATTTGCCTCTGAGCCACCTGGGTCGCCCTGTTCTCTCTGTTTTTAATCTGACTTATTTTCTCTCTGCATTGTTACTGTGAGTTTCAGTAATGCCCTACTGTGTATCAGAAGCTCACTCATTTTTACTACTGAATGATATTCTATTTGGGGATATTCCACAGTTTGTTTGTTTATTCATCTGTTGATGGACTTTTAGATTATTTCTATTTGGGGTTTAATACAGATAAAACCATTCACATGCAAGTCCTTGGTATTACATATGTTTTCTTTGCATTTGGAAAAATATCTCAGAGTGGAAACCCTGGATCATATGATGGGTGTATGCTTAACTTTCAGAAATGTTAAACTATTTTCCAGTTTGTACTGTTTTACATTCCCACCACTAGTGTCTGAGGATTCCAGTCTCTCCATAATTTTAGCCTTCCTAATAGATATGCTTTAATATTGTATTGTGGGTCTATTTCCGTTTCCTTAATGACTAACAGTGTTGACAGTGTTTACATATGCTTATTTGCTATCCATGTATCTTTTTTGTCCGTATATCTGCTCAAATAATTTGGTCATTTTAACGGCTTTTTGTTTACTGTTGAGTTTTGAGTTTCTTAATTTTCAGTAAGCTAGATACAAATCGTTTATCAGACATGGTCAGTCACGCTTGGTAGCTGTGTTCTATAAAGTCGTCACAGATACTGAGTTGGTGAGCGCTGCGCTGTAGCTCTGGGCTTCCTAAGTGGCTCAGTGGTAAAGCATCTGCCTGCCAAGCAGCTAAGAGTTCAGTCCCTGGATCTGGAAGATCCCCTAGAGGAGGAAATGGCAACCCACTTCAGTTTTTGCTCGGATAATTCCGTGGACAGAGGAGGCTGGCAGGCTACAGCCCACAGGTTCACAAAAGAGTCAGACACAACTTAGCAAGTGAGCACACACACACACACACACACACACACACAATTACTCTGGGGGGGAAAAAAAGTTTGATTACTACAAGCATGTAGTCACATTTTTACCAACCAATCAACGCATAAATTTGTTTTTTGTGTATTTCTGGTAAAAGGCATGTTATTGGAAGTACCTTGTTGATTCATTGACAGTGAACTCCTGGCCAATAGTGCAATAACTCATATCGTAGTGAAGCTTCTCTCAGACGTGTACTTTCTCCCCAGGGGGAGCATCACAGCTTTCTTGTGCTTAGCAACACTACACTAAAATTCATCACTATTACCTAGAGCCATTTTAAACAGCCAAGTCTCCATCAAAACACACAAAGTGAAAAATGTGGCCATAAATATACCATGAAAAAGATAGTAGTTTATAATATTAGAATTGAAATAAGAAGACAAAGGATTGCCTTGTTCCAGCTCAGCTCCACCTCGGAGAAACTCAAAGGTAAAAGATGAAACAGGATGTTTTTACTTGCTTGTGACTTCCTGGGCATAACAAAAATAAGGGAAACTGAATTTCTAACAGCTAACTATCTTAGTAGGAGGTAAAACTTGGCCAAGTATTCAGCTGGAATAGACTTATTGTGCCTCAATCTATTTCCTCACACCATGCCACCTTATTAAACTCGATTATTAAATCTAATAGTTTTTTTTGTGCATTCCATCAGATTACCTAGTAGATAATCACGTTATCTGAGATAAATGGCTCTAATCTCTTCCTTTCAAATCTGGATATTTTTGTGTCTATATTTTGCCTGATTTCACTGTCAGGAAGTTACAGGACAATGTTGAATGGAAGTAGTGAGAGTGGACATACTATTTTTGTTTCTGATAATAGGGGAAAAGTATTCCGTCTTTCACCAGCAAGTATAATCCTTGCTGCAGATTTTAGAAGATGCTTTCTGTCAGACTGAAGATCTCTTCTGTTTCTCTTTACTGACAGATTTTTTGATGAATGAATTTTGACTTTTGTCAAATGTGTTTATTGTGTCTATTGAAGTTATCATTTTTTTTCTTTTTTAGTTGTTAATATGGTGAGTTATATTAATTGATTCCATACAAGTAAATCAAATCTTGCATTTCATGGATAAGCTCCTCTTAGTCATGTTTGAATTTTATATCCCATATTTTTTAATCTATATTCATGAATGTGCTGGTAATAATAATATTATAGAATAAACAGAAATATTCCTCCCTCTTCATTTTTTTTTGGAACAAGTTTACGTAGAATTTGTGTTATTTATCAACTACATGTTTGATAGAATTCACAGTGAAACTATCTGCACCTAGACTTTTCTTTGTGGGAAAGTTTTAGACTACAAATATCATTTCATACATAGTGGACTTAGGTTATCTAGTTTTTGAGTAAGCTTTAGTAATTTCTGTGTTAAGAGGAATTTTCTCATTTAATCTAACTTGTAAAATATACGGATGTAATGTTGTTTGTAAGAATTACACACTATTCTTGTATTATCTGTCAAGTCCGTAGCAATGTCTTCTCTTTATGTCTTCTCTCTTGTGTTTCTGATGATTTTGACTAGAAGCTTATCAGTTCTAGTGATCTCCTCAAGGATTCAGTTTTTGTTACATTGATTCTTATTTATTGTATCCTATTTCATCGATTTCTGCTTTATCTTTATTATTTTTTTTTCCTTAAACATGCTGTGTATTTCACTTGCTTTCTTTTTTTTAGTTTTCTTATTTGGTTGAAATTGACATCACCGAGTTGAAACTTTTCCTCTTATCTAATATTGTCAGAAAACATTGCTTTTTTGGTCTTACTTCTAAAATGTTAACTCTGCAATCTCTTTTAAATCACTTAACTTCTATAAGTTTCATTTCCCTTATCTGTCAAATAGGAATAACAGTTCTTGTCTGACCATGCTCGCCAAGCACAAGGAATTTTTCTGGAAAAGTTCTCAAGAATCAAATCATGGTACTATGCAGCGAATTGTTCAATACTGTAAAGGGTTGAACAGGCATATGGTATTATATGTGATCGTTTTTCAGAGCTTTAAACTGTCTAAATAACATTTTTTTTTAACTTTTAAAAATTAGATTAAAGACATTATTTTCTATTTTGTCTTTCACATGTGAAACTTGCTAGAAAACTTCTAGACAAAATGTGGTGAGTTTTATCAGTGAAGATACTTAGGGGAAAATATTGTCTCTTTTTATCAATTTATATAGCTATACTTACCTTTTCATAAATCAGCTTTATGCTATGTGAAAAAAAAAATACTTCCCCCCACCTTTCCTTTTGAAGTGCTTTTGGGAGTGGGTGGCACAGCTTCAGTGGGCTCTCTCTCCCCTGAGGCAGGTCTGGTATTGATCAGCACTGGAGTGAATGCCCTGCTCTCAACAGTCCCTCATATTGATCATCTGGCCACTTCACCAGCTAAAGCAGAAAGAGAGTTATATGCTTTACCTTAGGGTTCAGTTTTGGAACAGGCTTTTTTTTTTTTTTTTTTTTTAATTTGCCTTTGATCTAGAATCCAGGTCCTCTAAGGGCTTTGCCTTCATTGCTTCTGAATGCATGGAGTTTTCATTACAGAAGATTTTCAGATAACTTTTTTGATTGGCAAATAAAGAGAATGAGTTAAAGAAAAAAGACAAAACAGAAGGCTATGGGCAGGTCAAGCTAAATAAATCATGAGAGAAAGTTTGAAAACTTATTTGAGAAAAGTTAAAAATAAATAAAAACATATCACATTTAGCAACCATAAGTTAAAGGAAAAAAGTCAGTTTAACTCCTTTAACAACTGTCTGTGAGGTGACAGCTATATACCAGCCAGGCACTGCTCATACCATGTGGGATACAGTGATGGCCAAGCCAAACACAGTCCTTGTCAGGACTTAAATCCTCATTCTTCCAAATGTCTACATGTTAGTTACCCTGTTACCTTGAGTGTTTTCCTCTTGTCCATAATTAAACTGACTTCAAGTGACTCATACGCTTGTATAATTTCTTCTTTTGTCCTTCAGAAAGGTTTCAGTTCAGTTCAGTCGTTCAGTCATGTCTGACCCTTTGCGACCCCATGAATTGCCACATGCCAGGCCTCCCTGTCCATCACCAACTCCCAAAGTTCACTCAGACTTATGCCCATCAAGTCAGTGATGCCATCCAGCCATCTCATCCTCTGTTGTCCCCTTCTCCTCCTGCCTCCAGTCCCTCCCAGCATTAGAGTCTTTTCCAATGAGTCAACTCTTCGCATGAGGTGGCCAAAGTATCGGAGCTTCAGCTTTAGCATCATTCCTTCCAAAGAAATCCCAGGGCCGATCTCCTTCAGAATGGACTGGTTGGGTCTCCTTGCAGTCCCAGGGACTCTCAAGAGTCTTCTCCAACACCACAGTTCAAATGCATCAATTCTTCAGCGCTCAGCCTTCTTCACAGTCCAACTCTCACATTCATACATGACTACTGGGAAAACCATAGCCTTGACTAGATTGATCTTAGTCGGCAAAGTAATGTCTCTGCTTTTGAATAAGCTATCTAGGTTAGTCATAGTTTAGTTGTTTGTTTACTCTACTTAGTATGGGGGACACAAAATAAAATTACTCTTTCCTTTAGGATTTTGTAATCTTTTGACATAAGAAATATTCCAGGCTTCGGTTCATTTCAGTGCAGTTCAGTCTCTCAGTCATGTCCGACTATTTGCGACCCCATGAATCGCAGCACGACAAGCCTCCCTGTCCATCACCAACTCCCGGAGTTCACTCAGACTCGCATCCATCAAGTCAGTGATGCCATCCAACCATCTCATCCTCTGTCGTCCCCTTCTCCTCCTGCCCCCAATCCCTCCAAGCATCAGAGTCTTTTCCAATAAGTCAAGTCTTTGCATGAAGTGGCCAAAGTACTGGAGTTTCAGCTTTAGCATCAGTCCTTCCAAAGAAATCCCAGGGCTGATCTTCTTCAGAATGGACTGGTTGGATCTCCTTGCAGTCCAAGGGACTCTCAAGAGTCTTCTTCAACACCACAGTTCAAAGGCATCTCCACGCTTAGTAGTTCACAAATATGGACCAACTTGACAGAAATATATAAAGATGTACAGAGGCCTTTTGATCCTATGGCCATTCTGGATCACCTTTTGTGGTAATAAGACAAGGGTGCCTGCTGGTCTTGAATCCTAGGCAGTGAGCCTTCCTTGCTAAATTGTTAGGTTGGTAAAACTATTCTCAAGTTGCAGTGCTAGGGTTGGACTTTCTCTCCAGCTTGGCTTCTGGGTCTCTGGGTAGGGTTGCCTAGGTTGGTCCTTCCTTGTGCATCCCTCAGTCATGAGGCTGAGCAGTACAGTTTCAGGATGAATTCCGTACTTTTTCTTGACATCCATCCTAGCAAACCTTTTCCCCTACACTCTTTCTACATAGAAAATCCAGAGCTTCTAAATTGCCACCACTGCTTCCTTCAAATTCCCTTTTGTTCTCTCTCTTTTATGACACAGTAAGGCATGTTGAGACTGGAAAAAGGTTATCTTTTTGAGCCTGTGCAGTACACAGGTTTGCCTTTTCATTCCTTCTCAGTGAAGATCTCCTCCTCTCCTTACTACTACATAAAGAAACACTGATTAGTTCTTCCTATTTCCAAATGCGGGCTATGGGGACATAAATTGAGTTTCCTGGAGATAACCCTAAAACGAGTATTTGAGGGATGCCCAGACTCTGCTGTGATGATTTAATTTTTGTCCAATAATGTACACTGGGAGCTTATGGACTTAATTATTGATCAGAGAGCCAGAACAGATTATAACTGAAGCTTGAGGAGGATATAAGAGGTAATGGGTTGAAACAAATCTATTGAAGTGGGGAAATTAAAAAATTGTTCCTACTGTCCAGTCAACAGTGGATTAGCATTTTCCTAAAGATGGCATAAGAGGCAGGTCAATGCATCTTCTCCTGAAGTGACCATTTTCAAAGGTAGAAGTAAGGAACAGGACACACGGCTCATGGTCCTCTGTAAGGGTAGGGGAAAAAACAAAAACAAAAACAAAAAACACCTTCTCAGAAGGTGCTGTGACTGAATTACTCTCCACCCAAATTCATACGTTGTAGCCGTAATCTCCAATGTGACTCCCTCTGAAGACAGAATCTTTAGGAATGAATTATGGTTAATAAGTTTGGAGCCCTAATCTGATAAAACCATGGTATTGTAAGATGAGGAAGAAAAAGAGACCCTTCTCTCTCTCTACCTCCCTCATCGTTCAGTCTCCATCATCTGCAGATACAATGTGAATGTAGCTATCTGAATGTCAGGGACAGTTCTTGCCAGGAACCAAACGGATTAAAAAAATTTTTTTTCTGTTGTTTAAGCCACCCAGACTATGATAAATTTTAGGACAGCCTGAGCAAACTAAGGTGAAAAGCAGTCCCCCAGAAAACTTGTTCTTATTGGCCAGAACAGTATCACATGCCTACTTCTATGCCAGTCACTTCCAAGAGCAATCCATAGCTTAAACCAGTAGCTTTCACCCAATTGAGAGGGACTTTATTTTCCAGGGGACATTTTGCAATGGCTGGAGAAATTGTTTTTGATTGTCACAATCTACACTTCAGAAGAAGGGGAGAAGTACTGCTGTAATCTATCAGTAAAGTTCAAAGATATTTTGAAATGTCTTAACAATGAATGAAAGGACAAAGAGTTATCCTGATCAAAGTTGCAATAATTTGGAGGCTGAGAAACCACAGGTGAATCATGAACATTGTCACAAATCTTTTGAGTTTTGTGTTCAAATGTATACTGAATATTAAAATGAGAAGGCAATGGCATCCCACTCCAGTACTCTTGCCTGGAAAATCCCATGGACAGAGGAGCCTGGTGGGCTGCAGTCCATGGGGTCGCTAAGAGTTGGCACGATTAAGCGATTTCACTTTCACTTTTCACTTTCATTCATTGGAGAAGGAAATGGCAACCCACTCCAGTGTTCTTGCCTGGAGAGTCCCAGGGACGGGGGAGTCTGGTGGGCTGCCATCTATGAGGTTGCACAGAGTCAGACATGACTGAGGCGACTTAGCAGCAGCAGCAGCAGCATACTGACGTAAAAAGATGAATGCCATTCCTATAATCCTTGAGAAGTTACGCAAAGAGCCCAGAGAAAGCTAATAGCCTGAAAGAGCCTTATAAACCTCAACAAGGAAGATACAAGATGCCCCATGTGAATTATTATTTTTTATTAATTTATTTTTTTATTGAAGGATCATTGCTTTACAGAATTTTGCTGTTTTCTGTCAAACCTCAACATGAATCAGCCATGGGTGCACATATCCTCCCCCCTTTTGAAACTCCGTCCCGTCTCCCACCCCATCCTACCCCTCTAGAGTGATACAAAGCCCCTGTTTGAGTTTCCTGAGCCACAGAGCAAATTCCAAATGTAATTACCATTGCATATGGTAATGTAAGTTTCCATGTTGCTCTTTCCATACATCTCACCTTCTCCTCCCTCTCCCCATGTCTGTAAGTCTCGTCTCTGTGCCTGTTTCTCCACTGCTGCCCAGTAAGTAAACTCTTCAGTACCATTTCTTTAGCTTCTGTGTGTATGTATTAGAATGCCCTATTTGTCTTTCTGACTCATTTCACTCTGTATAATAGGCTCTGGGTTCATCCACCTCATCAGAACTGACTCAGATGTGTTCCTTTTTATGACTGAGTAATATTCCATTGTGCATACGTACCACAGCTTCTTTATCTGTTCATCTGTCAATGGACAGCTAGGTTGCTTCCATGTTCTAGCTATTGTAAATAGTGTTGCAGTGAACAATGGGATACATGTGTCTCTTTCAATTTTGGTAGCCTCAGGGTGTATGCCTGGGAGTGGGATTGCTGGGTCATATGATGGTTTTCTTCCTAGATTTTTAAGAAATCTCCATACAGTCTTCCATAGTGACTGTNATCTAGTGTTGCAGTGAACAATGGGATACATGTGTCTCTTTCAATTTTGGTTGCCTCAGGGTGTATGCCTGGGAGTGGGATTGCTGGGTCATATGATGGTTTTCTTCCTAGATTTTTAAGAAATCTCCATACAGTCTTCCATAGTGACTGTGTCAATTTACATTCCTACCAACAGTGCAAGAGCATTCCCTTTTCTCCACATCCTCTCCAGTATTGTTTGCAGACCTTTTGATGATGGCCTTTCTGACCAGTGTGAGCTGATATCTCATTGTGGTTTTGATTTGCATTTCTCTAATATTGAGCTATGTTGAGCATCTTTTCATGTGTTTGTTAGTCATCTGTATGTCATTTTTGGAGAAATGTCTGTTCAGTGTGGATTAGTGGCCTGAGAGCAGATTCCTCGCTAGTGTTGGCTAGGAAATGGCATGTCCCCATACACCTCTGCCTTCTAATCCAGTTTAAAAGTGACAGGAAGCCGATCACATTGCTTCATAGTGTCACTTTATATTTTAAAATGGATTCATGTCAGTGTATGGCAAAACCAATACAGTATTGTAAAGTAAAATAAAGTAAAAATAAAAATTAAAAAAAAATAAAGAGAAAAAAAATGCTTGTGTAAATGGCTTCTCTGGTATCTTAGCTGGTCAAGAATCCACCTACAATGCAGGAGACTCTGGTTCGATTCTTGGGTCATGAAGATCCACTGGAGAAGGGGTAGGCTACCCACTCCAGTATTCTTGAGCTTCCCTGGTGGCTCAGCTAGCAAAGAATCCGCCTACAATGCAGGAGACCTGGGTTCAATCCCTGGGTTGGGAAGATCCCCTGGAGAAGGGAATAGCTACCCACTCCAGTACTCTTGCCTGGAAAATCCCATGGACAGAGGAGCCTGGTAGGCTGTAGTCCATGGGGTCGTTAAGAGTCAGACAGGACTGAGCAACTTCACTTTCACTTTTCACTTTCATGCATTGGAGAAGGAAATGGCAACCCACTCCAGTGTTCTTGCCTGGAGAATCCCAGGGACCAGGGAGCCTGGTGGGCTGCTGTCTCTGGGGTCGCACAGAGTTGGGTACGACTGAAGCGACTTAGCAGCAGCATATACCTCTTTGGAAGTGATAATGCTACTGACTTTATGTCTGGTCTTTCTCATCAGACACACTGTGTCTCTTGTCCATTCATTCTGATGATGAGCCCTGCAGGGATTGGAGGTCAGTGAGTGGAAAGGGGAGAGGGGAAGCGAGAGGGTAAAGAGTAACTTGTTGCTCTCCTGGACCACACCCAGCAATGATGCACATCTCTCCCACACAGATCCTCATAACATCTCTCTCCTATCCTGCCCAGATTTCAAATTTGGACTCCAATCTAATGGCTCCTGAGGCTGTGTGTAAGATCAAGGTGAGAGGTGCCTTTGCAAAGCCCACCCAGCCCTTCATTCTTCTGCATGTATCTCTGACTCTACATCTCAATTTCAGCCCGTGAGCTATTTTTCTCAGGATTATAATGTTTAACTGTATTGTGGGGAAGCACTTAAACTTAGAAAATCCCTCCATCATTGCCTCTTTCAGAATAAAGTGAAGTCGCTCAGTCGTGTCCGACTCTTCACGACCCATGGACTGTAGCCTATCAGGCTCCTCAGTCCGTGGGATTTTCCAGACAAGAGTACTGGAGTGGGTTGCCATTTCCTTCTCCAGGGATCTTCCCCACCCAGGGATCAAATCCACGTCTCCCACATTGTAAGCAGACGCTTTTACCATCTGAGCCACCAGCGAAGCCTTAAGGGTAAGAGCAGAGGATGACTATATTCTCTCTCTCGTGAGTGTGTGTGTGCTCAGCCATAGCCCACTCTCTGCAACCCCCGGGCTGTAGCGCCCCCCCCCCCCATTCTCTTCTGTCCATGGGCTTTTCTAGGCAGGAATGCTGGAGTGGTTTGCTATTTCCTACTCTAGGGCATCATCCCAACCCAGGGACTGAGCCTGTATCTTTCATGTCTTTGTTTTGGCAGGTGTATTTACACCATTTGGGGAGCCCATATTCTCTCATTTCCCAGGTAGAAATCACCTCTAGCTTTCCCCATGACTCCCTTGTTTACATGCCTTTAAAAAACTCCAAGCCTCCTTTTTTCAAAGAAATTTTTTAGGCAGAAATACTGGAGTGGCTTGCTATTTCCTACTCCAGGCGAATCTTCCCAACCCAGGGATCAAACCCGGGTCTCTCACATTGTAGGAAGATACTTTACCTCCTGAGCCACAAGGGAAGCCCACTTTTTAAGGATACTCCTCATGTATAAAATTCCCTATTGCAATGGCCCTAATAAGACCATCTCATTAATGTGTGGTAGACTTTATCTCTCTCTCTCTGAGTATGTAGGAAGACTGGCTGTTGCTTATTAGACATTCTTTGATGTCTACTGTTTATGGCATAAATTTTATGCCTTCAGTCGTTTTAGTCCCTGGATTTTGATTTTAAGGAGAAAAAAATTTCTCTAAAGGTCCTTTCATTGATGTAAAATCTGTACCAAGAATTTAAGTGTCTGCAACACGGTGATAAAGCATTATATTTTCTGTCTTGTATGTCTGTTGCTACTTTCCCACAAGAAAGAAAGTATGGGTTGCCCTCACAATTACATAACTGAATAAGTAGTGGGTAAAAAGAAGCAGAGGTTAAATTTTTTAAAATATTTCTTGTTGAATGAAGATTTAATAAGACAATGTGTATGAAACACTTAGAGAAGTTTCTGGTATATAAGAAGTGTCTAATAAATTTAACTTTTATTATTATCATGACCATTTATCATTATCTTTGTGAAATCTTTCTGTAATTGTTCAACTTTAGATAATTTGGCTGCAGTCATGGTCTCTTTTAATCCTTATTATTGTCTTTATTTTAAAACTAACTTATACTAGGCTCTTTGATCACAAACTAGTATAATCACCTGAAAGTTTTCGGTACCTCCTGAAATAAAGGAGAGACATTTTAAAAGTCTAAATGTAATCGTTCCAGTGCTTCTGGTTTATTCTCAAGAAGAAAAGCATAATGTAAGAAGGAAAAGAAGGATTACTGTGTGGGAAGATATAATACCAACCTTGGGAAGGAATTTTTAAAACTAAAATTTGCAAGAACCAGAAGCTTTGAAAAAAATCTTGAAGTAAAGTTTTTGTGTGGTCTCTGGCTTAGAACACAAAATCTGCAGGAAATTACCATTGAAGTAAACAGTAGGATCTAAGCTTTGTCTGACACAGTCTGAGAAGTTAGAAATTAATGTTGGCTATAGATGAAACTGCCAGGCCAAAGAATAATTGGGAACATTTAGAAGGGAAGTAAGGTGGAGCCTAATGCAGAACTTTAAGATCTCTTAAGAAACTTCATAAAAAAAAAAAACAAAAAACAGCTTTCATTGTAAATAGTTTTGAAGTTTAATTCACTAATATTTTTTCTTATTTTAAAACCATTGTTTATATAGTAGAAAGTATAGATAAGTGTTGACAGTCATACTAGTTCAAACATGTATATATATATATTCTAATAATTTTTTCATATTCAATACATTTTTTTTTCTGAGAAAAACACTTGCTGAAGAAATGAAGAGCAATCTACTTTTCATGTACTGCAACATAATTTGCCAAATAAAAAGAAATCACATTCTGTGATAGTGATATTTTTTAAATACCACAAGATTGCATAATCTATTACATAAAAATCAAATCTTGAAGTGGCATTTTACGGATTTTAAAGTCATTTTACTGGACAAGATTGCATGGGAATTAAAAGGGAAAGTTAGATGAAAACACACAGCAGATGAGAATAGACTTAATTTTTATTCTTTCCAAAACATTGCCTTTTTTATCTAAAAGGTTTAGACCATAATCGGAGTGAACTATTATAACTACAAGGGAAGATGTATTTCAAGGGACAGCAGCGTATTGTCTACAGCAAATGCTTAAGGGTAATTGGACTAGATTTTTGGGAGCTATTTTACATCTCTGAAAGTTGTGGGTGACAGAGAGCAATGCAACGCAATCCTTGACTATAGACTTGCAAATGTTTTCTGTCCAGTGGAAGCTGGTTGCCTTTCCTTCCTCTTCTCCCTGGGTAAAGTCAGTGTTCATCTACTTTTACAATAATTTCAACAGTCTTTTCTCCATACAAGTGTACATTTACATACATACATCTCTATATACATAGACTTCTTCTTTGAAACAGTTATGACATCTACTTGGTTCTCTAATTAATTAAACCATCAAAAAATTTTAATATCTGTGGTAAACTGATGCTCTTACTTGTTTTTTAAAAATCAAATTTAGTATTAATATAACTTATGCAGACATGCAATGAATAATACAGCTTTACTCAGTTATCAATCTGGGGAAGAGTCTTTCAATTCCACTTCAATTTGTTGCATATCAAATCTGTGTGCAGAAGTAAACTCCCTGTTAGGGCTTCCCTGGTAGTTCAGTTGGTAAAGACTCTGCCTGCCATGCAGGAGACCTGGTTGTATCCATGGATTGGGAAGATACTGTGAGAAGGGCAAGGCTACCCACTTCAGTATTCTGGCCTGGAGAATAAGCAGGGCAAAGGGTAATAGAGTTTTGCCAAGAGAACGCACTGGTCATAGCAAACACCCTCTTCCAACAACACAAGAGAAGACTCTACACATGGACATCACCAGATGGGCAACACCGAAATGAGATTGATTATATTCTTTGCAGCCAAAGATGGAAAAGCTCTATATAGTCAGCAAAAACAAGNTTTCTTTCTTTCTAATTTTTTGAAATGTGGACCACTTTTAAAGTCTTACTGAATTTGTTACAATATTGTTTCTGTTTTCTGTTTTGGTTCTTTTTGTGTTGGAGACATGTGAGATGTTAGCTCTGCAAACAGGAATGAAACCTAAAACCCCTGTGTTGGAAGGTGAAGTTAACTGCTGGACCACCAGGGAAGTCACCTACTGACTTTTTAAATAGGACAATGTTTGTTGTGTGGGGACACTCACATACATTATAGGCTGTTGGGTAACCTTCCTGGTTTTGACACACAAGATGCCATGACATCTTGAGTTATAACAACTAAAATGTCCCCAGACATTATCAAGTGTCCCCATTTTAGGAATGAAGGTGGGGATGAGTGTTCTCAGCTGAAATCCACTGTTATACATTTTTTTTTTTTAGATTTGGCAATTAAACATCAATCTCATCACTCACTCTGCCCCACCCAATGAATCTTACATCTTTATTCTCTATTGTACTTAGGGAGTTCACTGATTCACTAAGTCTCAAAGATTCGAAACTTTGCAGTCCTGTAATACTACTTATTCCTTCCATTCGTTTATATGTCTGATTTTGGCTGTGCTGAGTGTTTGTTGGGACCTGAGGGCTTCCCTAGTCGTGCCACACAGGCTTAGTTGCCTGGGGCCTTGTGAAATCTTAGAACCCTGCCCAGGGATGGAACTCCTGTCTCCTGCATTGGAAGGCACATTCTTAACCACTGGATCGCCAGGAAAGTCCATACTTATTCCTTGCTTTTAAGTCTTATCTCTTGCGAAGTCCCACTGACCTTCTATCAGACATATCACTCTAATCTGATCATGTCTTTGCAGTTGCATTCAGTTCAGTTCAGTTCAGTCGCTCAGTCATGTCCGACTCTTTGCGACCCCACGAATCACAGAACGCCAGGCCTCCCTGTCCATCACTGACTCCCGGAGTTTGCTCAAACTCATATCCATCGAGTTGGTAATGTGCATTACCACCATATTAGTTCAGTTTATTGGCCTTTACTCATATGCTTTCAATAAGCTTTGTCCTAATTTCTCTGTCTCTCTTTTTTTGGTTTATTAACCTCTTTCTCTCAAATTTGCACTCTTAATGATTCAAGTTTCATAAAACCGTGCAAATATAAAACTAAACAACTTTAAAATAATTAAGATCTGCTGATTGCCAATTGCTAGGAAAGAAAAATAACATTTAATTAATTTCTTAATAAGGCAAGCCACGTTTCTTGCTTACTGCAGTGAGAGAGGTCACGATTTTGACAATTTTAGTAGCATCTCCAAAGTGGAAGGTCAAAGACAGAATGTATATAAACTTGGAGGGGCGGTTTAGTTGAGTAATCCAGGGCAGGGATCCTATTGGCATCAACCAAAGTTCATGATGTTATAGTCTACGACTGAAAGATACAGGAGACAAAATTTAAAGCGAGTTTTACAAGTATATGGAGAAGGCAATGTCACCCCACTCCAGTACTCTTGCCTGGAAAATCCCATGGATGGAGAAGCCTGGTAGGCTCCAGTCCATGGGGTTGCTAAGAGTCGGACATGACTGAGTGACTTCCCTTTCACTTCTCACTTTCATGCACTGGAGAAGGAAATGGCAACCCACTCCAGTGTTCTTGCCTGGAGAATCCCAGGGACAAGGGAGCCTGGTAGGCTTCCGTCTATGGGGTCGCACAGAGTCGAACACGACTGAAGTGACCTAGCAGCATGGTCAAGTGGCTTGAGAAAGTGCCATCTACCTTGGCAGATGAAAGTTGTTCAAATAAATAGGTTTTTAGGAGGTTTCTGAAGCAAATAATAAAGTTACTTGCAGCCCCTTCTTCCTGGGCAAGAATTTCCTGAAATAGTAAAAGCATACTTATGTAGTAGACCATAACCTGAGTGGTTATAGGTAGTCAATTCAGAAGTCCCAAATTTCTAATGTGATCAGTGAGACTTACACAATCAGATCCTGCCCAAACTTCTATCATTGTGTGCAGATGAAACTGGAATCCCTCTCTCCTATTCAAGCCATGAGTAAAATATTATGCCATAATGGTGTGCTTTTTCAACTCCTAGCCACTTTACAGAAAAGAGAAAGAGAGAAATGGAAGATGGTATTAAGGGAGAGAGAAAATAGAAAGGGAGAAAAAGATACTAGGTTCCAAAACTTTCTTAGACATTTCTCTCTGCCATATCGGTTAAACTTCATAGCAACTCCTTAGGGGTAATTATTCACTTGTCAGAGGAGAATATTAGAGTACAGATTGAGATATTTTGTTTAAGGTTGTACAAATGTTATATTGAAAATATTGTACTGAAACCCAGGTCAATTTTATTCTTTACCCAAGTTCTTCACAAAGCTGCACATCTTTGTTTATTCTTTACTTGAATTCTCCCAAGAGAGAATGTGTCATTCTCTATTCTCTGCTCTTAGGATACTTGACCTTTTCTGATACTTTGACAGTTAGACACACAAGCAGATAATGTACCAAGTTAGACTGAAAGTCCATTATTTACAAGACTAATTGTTTTATTATCTGGGCTATCACCAACATATAGCATAGAATCTGATCCTAAACCTCAAAAGAATGTTGGATCTTTTTTTTTTTTTTTCAATAGTGAGGCTAAATGAGTGAATTTTTTACGTCGGAACTTTTGACTTTGCTTAAAACTGAGTAGCTAGTTTGCCTCTGTGCGTGTGTGAGCGAGAGAAAGACAGACAGGCAGACAATGTATTTTTGTAATCTGAATTGCATTTAAATATATTATTGCTGTATGTGTTCCCAAATGGGAGAATGATTTACTATTAAGAGTTTATGGTATAATACATATAAGAATAAAGACATTTGCTAAACAGATTTGACACAAAATTAAGATCAGAGCATTTTAGAAGTGTATAAAAACAGCTTATGCTCATAAAAGCTCTAGGTGAATAGAATCAGTGATGGAGCTGAAAGATGGAACACAATAAATAATTTTGATTTGATGCTCTTCTGTTCATATGCTGCCAGTTTCCAAGCTAACACCTACAAGTGATAAAAGATAAATAAGTAGAATCATTGTCAGCAGCTAAAGAATATTTGTGAAAAAGCTGTCTTAAAACTCAAAATTCAGGAATCTAAGATCATGGCATCTGGTCCCATCACTACTGCTGCTGCTAAGTCGCTTCAGCCGTGTCCGACTCTGTGCGACCCCACAGACGGCAGCCCACCAGGCTCCCCCGTCCCTGGGATTCTCCAGGCAAGAACACTGGAGTGGGCTGCCATTTCCTTCTCCAATGCATGAAAGTGAAAAGTGAAAGGGAAGTCGCTCAGTCGTGCCTGACTCTTAGTGACCCCATGGACTGGAGCCTACCAGGCTCCTCCATCCATGGGATTTTCCAGGCAAGACTACTGGAGTGGAGGAAATGGCAACCCACTCCAGTGTTCTTGCCTGGAGAATCCCAGGGACAGGGGAGCCTGGTGGGCTGCTGTCTGTGGAGTCACACAGCATTGGACACGACTGAAGTGACTTAGCAGTTTAGCAGCAGTACTGGAGTGGGGTGCCATTGCCTCCTGGCAAATAAATGGGGAAACAATGGAAACAGTGTTAGACTTTATTTTGGGGAGCTCCAAAATCACTGCAGATGGTGGCTGAAGCCATAAAATTAAAAGACGCTTATTCCTTGAAAGGAAAGNTTAGCAGTTTAGCAGCAGTACTGGAGTGGGGTGCCATTGCCTCCTGGCAAATAAATGGGGAAACAATGGAAACAGTGTTAGACTTTATTTTGGGGAGCTCCAAAATCACTGCAGATGGTGGCTGAAGCCATAAAATTAAAAGACGCTTATTCCTTGAAAGGAAAGTTATGATCAACCTAGATAGCATATTTAAAAGCAGAGACATTACTTTGCCAACAAAGGTCCATCTAGTCAAGGCTATGATTTTTCCAGTGGTCATGTATGGATGTGAGAGTTGGACTGTGAAGAAAGCTGAGCGCCAAAGAATTGATGCTTTTGAACTGTGGTGTTGGAGAAGACTCTTGAGAGTCCCTTGGACTACAAGGAGATCCAACCAGTCCATTCTGGAGGAGATCAGTCCTGGGTGTTCATTGGATGGACTGATGCTAATGCTGAAACTCCAGTACTTTGGCCACCTCATACGAAGAGTTGACTCATTGGAAAAGACTCTGATACTGGGAGGGATTGGGGGCAGGAAGAGAAGGGGACGACAGAGGATGAGATGCCTGGATGGCATCACTGACTCGATGGACATGAGTCTGAGTGAACTCTGGGAGTTAGTGATGGACAGGGAGGCCTGGCATGCTGCAATCCTTGGGGTCTCAAGGAGTCAAACTGAGTGACTGAACTGAACTGTACTAAAGTGCTCCTTGGAAAAAAAGCTATGACCAACCTAGACAGCATATTAAAAAGCAGAAACATACTTTGCCAACACAGGTCCATCTAGTCAAAGCTATGGTTATTCCATTAGTCATGTACAGATGTGAGAGTTGGACTATAAAAAAAGCTGAGCACCAAAGAACTGATGCTTTTGAACTCTGGTGTTGGAGAAGACTCTTGAGAGTCCCTTGGACTGCCAGGACTGCAGTCCATCCTAAAGAAATCAGTCCTGAATATTCACCAGAAGGACTGATGCTGAAGCTCCAATACTTTGGTCACCTCGTACAAAGAGCTGACTCCTTAGAAAAGACCTTGATGCTGGGAAAGATCGAAGGCAGAAGGAGAAGGGGATAACAGAGAATGAGACAGTTGCATGACATCACCAACTCAAGGGACATGAGTTTGAGTAAACTCCGGGAGTTAGTGGTGGACAGAGAGGCCTGTTGTGCTATGGTTCATGGGGTCAGANGAAGACTCTTGAGAGTCCCTTGGACTGCCAGGACTGCAGTCCATCCTAAAGAAATCAGTCCTGAATATTCGCCAGAAGGACTGATGCTGAAGCTGAAGCTCCAATACTTTGGTCACCTCGTGCAAAGAGCTGACTCCTTAGAAAAAACCTTGATGCTGGGAAAGATCGAAGGCAGAAGGAGAAGGGGATAACAGAGAATGCGACAGTTGCATGGCATCACCAACTCAACGGACATGAGTATGAGTAAACTCCAGGAGTTAGTGGTGGACAGAGAGGCCTGTTGTGCTACGGTTCATGGGGTCACAATGAGTCAGACATAACTGAGTGACTAAACTGAACTGAAATGAAACGCTATTATTATTCATATTAATTATATTCAATCAATCAGAATATCACTATTCCGAATGACAGAGTCTAAAACTTATTCACAAGAGATCAAGCTGCTCTTGGTCTCTCTGCTCTCCCTCTTGCCTGATTTTCCTCCTTTTTTAAAAAAAATTTTTGAGCATCCTGAGACTCTGTCCGCATAGGGAAGATTACCCTTTACTATGACAGAATGTGAGAGTGGTCATTGCTGGAGACTGATCCTAATTCAAACTGACCAGAGTCCTCCTTTTCAGTCTAAGCCTAAGTTACAAGAACTATGAATTTTTACAAGGAGTTACTGTAATGTGAAAATCTGAAAAGCTGCTTCAAAATGGCTAGTTCAAAAAGAGCCAGTTGAGGTTTATGGAGCATTGAAAATACTTTGTCGGGTAAAAAAAAGAAAGAAAGAAAGAAAGAAATACTAAGATGAAACCCAGATGAGGATAAAAAGAACAGGGAGGAATCAGATCAAATATTTTGATAGAAAAACAAAATTACAAACCAAAGGGTGTGGGAATGACAGGGGTAGAAATCCAAACACAGAAATAGGAGACTTAAAATAAATTGATACAATCAGGGAAAAATAAACTAAATTGTTGGGCCAACTGGAAATAAAGCAGTAAAATTGGAGCCATGTGTGTGACAAAGGAGTGGGTGACAGATGAAACGTTACAGACATTCGGCCTCCTGAGGACGCTCGGCCATCAAAAGATACACTTAGAGGGCTCCCACATCAGCACAAGGAAGGTGAAAAATGGAGCACGGGCCTTCCATTAAATGGAGTATTTAGTGGCTCCAGAAACGCAGGGACCAGCTCACTAAAAGATCATCAGTCATTTGGTCCTGGATCACCGCAGAGGATGATGAAAGGGAGAGTGCGCATTGGCCCCTGGACAGAGAGAAAGGAAAGACTGATGGACAATGAAACCACAATTATGTGAAGTTTCAGCATCTCTTCAAAATTAATTGTTAGGCCTCTGAGGCACAGAATAGTAAAGACAGGAATGATGGACAGGGCAATTGACTATTTCCTGAATGAAAATGTCCCGTGTTTGGATTCTCCTCTGTCTGGATCTAGCCTTACCCAACAGCCAGGATAACTGTATTTTTATTTCATTTTACCCTAGTTTAAAGATAAACTCATACTCAAAAGTCAAAGTTAAGAGAAATTATAAGGCATAAAATTTGCATAGAATCATTTTATACTCACAGATCAATAGGAAAAACAGAGAAGGGTAAATAATTTCAGTAATTATGGGGAAAATTTGTCCTTTGTGATGAAAGGAACAAATTTCAAAGAATATTTCAAAGGCAATTGTCACAGCTGGAAGAGCTTCATTAATGTTAAAAATCAATGATGTTTTAACAACCCAACAATGACGTCCTAAGAACCCCGCATACGTTCCTTGATAAGGAATGGGAAAATAAACACATAAGTAGTAAAACATGATGTTCAACAAGGAAAGAACATCCAAAATGTAGAGCAGCTGTTCAGATCAAGTAGAAATAACTTTCAAAGTTGCCTTTTGTTTATTTCTGAGTCATTCTAATGGTAATTATTTAGAAATTCTCACTCTTCAAAAACTGAGACATGAAAAGAAGCTGTATCTTGCAGAAAAATGTTATTTAAATGAAAAGTCCTTTTGTATGTGTGAGACACATCATCACCCTTGTGAGCTTTTCAAAATTCTGTTATTCAGAAGTATTATGCACTCCTTTTAGCCAATAATCACAATGGTCTAGCCTTCCTTTCTTCCGAGGAAACTAGGTGAGTATCCGTGACAGACCTCAGAGGAATGAGGTACAAACTGAACACTGGGCTTCTTTTTAATGTAAGGATTTACCTGCAGCTGCAAAATCTTGAGAAATCACTCTAAACACACAAGCTTTCATTTCTTAGCTATAAACTCCAAATATATCCTTCCCACAAATGGCAACCCACTTCAGTGTCCTTGCCTGGAGAATCCCAGGGACGGGGGAGCCTGCTGGGCTGCCGTCTATGGGGTCGCACAGAGTCAGACACGACTGAAGCGACTTAGTAGCAGCAGCAGCAGCAGCAGCACTGACTGTATCATAGAATGTTTGTCCCCAGTGTTATTATATTTGTTTCCCAATTTTCTAAGTGGTCAGCATAATAATGCCACAGGTTGCTGTGTTGTTCAGTAGCTAAGTGTCTGACTCTTATCAGCCCCATGGACAGAGGAGCCTGGCATTCTGGAGTCCATGGGACTGCAAAGAGTCAGACATGACTTAGCAACTCAGCAACAACAACAACACAGCAATGTTTGTTATTATGCCAACCACTTAGAAAACTGGGAAAATTTGCCTCAGACACATGTAACTCGATGCTGCTAAGCTACTGCTGCTGAGCCACTTCAGCCGTGTCCGACTCTGTGCGACCCCATAGACGGCAGCCCACCAGGCTCCCCCGTCCCTGGGATTCTCCAGGCAAGAACACTGGAGTGGGGTGCCATTGCCTTCTCCAGTGCTTGAAAGTGAGAAGCGAAAGGGAAGTCGCTCAGTCGTATCCGACTCTTCGCAACCCCATGGACTGCAGCCCACCAGGCTCCTCCATCCATAGGATTTTCCAGGCCAGAGTACTGGAGTGGGGTGCCATTGCCTTCTCCAGTAACTGGATGGCTTCTACCTAAAGAATTGTGCACTGCAGGGCATTTTGGGACACATAAAAAGTCACCCCATAAGTTAGCCATCATATCTTGGCTGAAAGCAAGCAGAAGAACGAAGCTGAGGATAAGCCCTGATAGTGAGGATGAGACTCTGACCCTCCATGGGCACCACCGATGGAGGTCAAGTTGCACTTCCTGCCTCACAGAAAAAGGTCTTCCTTTCTCTTTGCTTTGAAAATGAGAAGAATGAGGTGTGAAGAAGTCGCAAAACTTACTGAAAGACTAAATGCAATTTTTTTTCTCACTGTATGAGAATAGAGAAGAATTAAGGAGATCCAACCAGTCCACTCTGAAGGAGATCGGCCCTGGGATTTCTTTGGAAGGAATAATGCTAAAGCTGAAACTGCAGTACTTTGGCCACCTCCTGCGAAGAGCTGACTCGTTGGAAAAGACTCTGATGCTGGGAGGGATTGGGGGCAGGAGGAGAAGGGGACGACAGAGGATGAGATGGCTGGATGGCATCACTGACTCGATGGATGTGAGTCCGAGTGAACTCCGGGAGTTGGTGATGGACAGGGAGGTGTGGCGTGCTGCGATTCATGGGGTCACAAAGAGTCGGACACGACTGAGTGGCTGAACCGAACCGAACCGAATATTAATAACAATAAAAACAATAAACTCTTGTATACTGCTGTAAATGGAGTAGGAAATGGCAACCCAGTCCAGTATTCTTGCCTGGAAGAATCCATGGGCAGAGGGGCCTGGCGGACAGCAGTCCATGGGGTCGCAAACTCAGACATGACTGGGTGCTCATCAGAAGCAGAAGCATATTGCTGTAAAAGCATTACATTCTTTTTTTAAAGTGCACATTTATTATCAGCTAGCTTGAAAACTAAGGTGGTTCACTTATAAATAAGGTAGAACATAGCTTCAGGGAAATTATTTGTGATTACAAAACTATAGTTCTTGTGTTTCCTGCCTGAACTCATCTTCAACTTTGTGATGGATTATCTGGATAGTTCTCATCTTTGCCTCCCTGTGGTGCCAGGAAAAGTTTATTACTCTGCTCGTGGGAGGTAATCAACAAGTACTGTTGAATAAACAAATATATGAGATAAAATTTCAGGCCTCCTTCCTTTCACTCTCACTCTCTTTAGACTCTCTGAATCCGTTCTTGTGTGAAGGTTACAATGCTTTCCTCACTCTTAAATTATTTTTAAAAATAATTACTACTTTTTTAAAACAATGATTGCTTTTAAGATCTAGAAAACAAAACCTTGTGTGTGTGCGTGTGTGTGTGTGCGTGTGTGTGTGTGTGTGTGTGTGTGTATCTTTCTCCCAGAATCTAACAATTTCATTTCATTGCCTAAATTTATTCTAAACTTGAGTTAATTTCCTGCACTCTCAGGCTGAAGACCATACCTATTCCCTATTCTTGCTGTGCCCCATTAAAAGTACAGTAGTCTGTGTCTCATCAAAGGGGAGGCTGCCCTTCAGTGGCGGGTGATGTCATTGTTGGTGTAAGTTGCTCACATCTGGGGAAGGCTTTGGCAGTCCCAGCCATGAAGGTCTCTAAGATATCAGATCAGTATGTGAACCAGTGGTAGGCAATTGCTGGAAAAACCTCCCCAGCTGGCATGTGTTTTAATGGTGCGTGTGGTAAGGCTGGAGCCAGCTGGCCTTTCATCTGCCCTCAACACCCTGAAGTTCTAATGATAGCTAAGCCCTTTATTTTTCCTGAACTAAAACACAGAATACAAGAAGATATCAGCTAAATAAGGGTCTCATTTTACATAGATGCTGAAAGGAAAAAGACATAAAGCCAACTGGGGCCATAACCACACTTTCAACATTGTTTAAGATGGACCAGAGCTCACGGATGCTACTGCAATGAGCAGAACTGTGTATATCCCATTCTGACTCCAGGATCTTGAACTTTTACCAAAAGCTCAAAAGATTAATTTACTTATTTCACAGCTTGCCCAGCTGTTATTCAAGAATAATTGGGATCCTAAAAACTGAATCTAGCCGTTTACAATATTTTTATAAAGCCCAAATGCATGGTTTCCAACTGTGATGCAGGCGGTACGAGGCATTTTGTAAAGAATCACAGCATCTATTCTGTGTGTCCTGTCTACCGCAGATAAGCTCTTACCTTTACAGGCAACTGCTTGTTCCTAGGATAGTCAGTCAACAGAGGAACAAAGAAAAGTTCCAATTTTATGTTAAAAAAAAAAGTTGCATCATTTAGAAATTATTTTATGTACTTTTAAGCAGGAAGAGAAATGCTACAATAGTCATATTTCTGTGATGAAAAGAAAGTTAAATTCACTGCATTTTTGGTGAAATCAGTAGCCGGTTTTGGGCATATGTGTGCGATCATTTCATCCTATTTATAGTCCCCAGGAAAGGAAAGAGGATTGCATCCAACATACACAGAAGGAAAAGCTCAAAAATTCTATCCACGTAATTTCTTTCCACAAGTTGAAAAACATATGAGTCAAATAGCTTAACACTAGAAAAATGAAAGGAGAGATTTCTGATGGCTGTATCAGATGAACAATTTTGCCATCTTTATATATATATGTATGTATTTAATATTTGTAATATATACTTCCCTCCATTAGTACCATCTCTGATAAAAACAATATAAATGCAATTTACTGGATAATCTGGCATAACATTCTTTCTGTTTTTGCCTTAAGTATCTATATAACAAGGGCTTCCCTGGTGGCTCAGGGTAAAGAATCTGCCTGCAATGAAGGAGACATGAGTTTGATTCTTGGGTCAGGAAGACCTTCTAGAGAAGGAAATGGCAACCACTCCAGTGTTCTTGCCTGGAAAGTCCCATGAACAGAGGAGCCTGGCGGGCTGCAATTCATGGGATCACAAGAGTCAGACACAACTGAGGGGCTACAGGACAACAATCTACAATAAAGCTGTATGCATGGACATAGCTTCATGACTTCCTTAGGCACCCGAGGACAGCAACAACAAAAAGTAGAGTGTCAATATCAGCCTGAACAGAAAAATACCTTCCTCACATGCCCCCAACTAACGTTATTTCCTTGGAGCTGGATTTAATACATAACTGTACATAGTTAAGAATGTGAGTCTTGGAGTTCAACCCTTTAGTTTCAAAAGCCAGTGCAGTCTCTTACTAATGTTACATTAAGTAAACAATATCCGACGGAGCTGGTTCAACATCTCAGTAGCCGTGCGAACAAATCAAAACCTCAGTCTGTATACGCAAGCGTGCTAAGTCGCTCCAGTCGAGTCTCTTTGTGACCCTACGGACCGTAGCCACTCTGTCCATGGGGGTGTCTCCAGGCATACTGGAGTGGGTTGCCCAGGCCTCCTCCAGGGGATCTTCCCGACCCAGGGAGGCAGCCCCGCCTCCTGTCTCCTGCATCGGCAGGCGGGTTCTTTATCATCCGTGTCACCTGGGAAGCCCTTGTATGTGCTTCTAGGTTAAGAGATTAAAACCTAAGAGGACAAATCAACAACAGATAACAAGGCTTTCCCCAAAAGACAACTGCTTAAGTGATAGCCAACCAAATAATTTCTTTGTTCTGCTTCCTTGTTTTCTCTGCAAAGGTCTCCCCAGTTCCCACCACTGGAGCGCCTTTAACCACTTCCTGCCCCATTCAGAGGAGCCTGGTGGGCTACAGTCCGTAGGGCCGCCAAGAGCTGGACACGACTGAAGCGCTTCAGCATGGAGCAGCTCCTGCCCCATTCAAATTAATTTTTGCTCAAATAACTTCTTAAAACGTTTGATATGCCTCAGTCTACATTTTAACACCAGTTATATGTTCTCAGTCAACTTGCATTGTTTTCTTTATCTTAAAGTTTGAAATAAAACCAAACCAGTAATGTAAACATGTAAATCTGGGTTTTGGCATAAATTCAAGAAATTTTAGCTATTTTCATTGCTAATATAAATTCCTAGGCCTCGAGATTGATAGGCCTGTCTGATACCCAAATCTCCTCATTATAATTTTAACAAAATAAAGCTTCTATGTACCATCCTCAAAATAAATAAAAAAAACACCATATCATAATCCCTTTGTGAGCATAAATGCTGAATAAACAATTGACCAAATATTTTCCGCTTTCCTGGTTAGACATCTCTAGAGCATTATTCCCTAAACTTTCACCACAAAAATCAGCCGGGTGCTTTTTAAAAATGTATATAGATTCTAGCCATCCATCCAGAGAGTCTCATCAACAAGGTCTCAAATGAAGCATCCAAACCTCTGTTTTAAACAGGGCAGAAATGATTCTTATTCAGGAAGTAGACTAANCAAATCTCCTCATTATAATTTTAACAAAATAAAGCTTCTATGTACCATCCTCAAAATAAATAAAAAAAAACACCATATCATAATCCCTTTGTGAGCATAAATGCTGAATAAACAATTGACCAAATATTTTTCGCTTTCCTGGTTAGACGTCTCTAGAGCATTATTCCCTAAACTTTCACCACAAAAATCAGCCGGATGCTTTTTAAAAATGTATATAGATTCTAGCCATCCATCCAGAGAGTCTCATCAACAAGATCTCAAATGAAGCATCCAAACCTCTGTTTTAAACAGGGCAGAAATGATTCTTATTCAGGAAGTAGACTAAAAAAAAAAAAAAAAGAACCCAAGATTTTTCAATACCTACGTATTACACAGCTGAATTTGTTTTTTTTTTTTTTTTAGACGACACTTTAATAGCCAGGATACTTTATGTTTGGNTCTCAAATGAAGCATCCAAACCTCTGTTTTAAACAGGGCAGAAATGATTCTTATTCAGGAAGTAGACTAAAAAAAAGAAAAAAAGAACCCAAGATTTTTCAATACCTACGTATTACACAGCTGAATTTGTTTTTTTTTCTTTTTAGACGACACTTTAATAGCCAGGATACTTTATGTTTGGGGGTGAGTTATTTAAATAAATAACATATAAAGAGTCAGACAACTGAACAACAAAAATTTAAATTAATATTTCAGTTAAAAGAAAACTTAAAGATTCTATTCTTTAAGAAGCTTTTTAGCTTTTATCAGAGCCCTTTGCTTCCATGATTAGAAAATTAACTTTTATATTAAACACCTAAAGATTATCTGTACTCAGTGCAATTAAATAGAATGGTTACATAATTCCTTGATTTTGCCATACCCCGTTCCCCACAACCCAAAACAAAAGCTGTTATTATTTTAACTAAAGTTGAAGCAAAGCCCCGTGGAAACAAATTCTGGCTTTGATTTAGTGTTCAAACCTCATGAAATGAAGTTATTTTTTCATGATTTTGCAAAAAATCATTGCAATATTGTAATTACACTCCAACTAAAATAAATAATTTTTTAAAACAACAACAAAAAAAGGAATAAATATTTGATGAATGAATGAAATGAAAGTTACTCAGTCGTGTCCGACTCTTTGCAACCCCACAGACTGTACAGTCCATGGGATTCTCCAGGCCAGAATACTGGAGTGGGTAGCCTATTCCTTCTCCAGGGGATCTTCCCAACCGAGGAATCAAACCGGTGTCTTCTGCATTGCAGGTGGATTCTTTACCGACTGAGCTATTATTGCAAGACAATGAAAACAAATATGTTTTCTGGAGCACTAAAAGCAAACTTTTTTTTTTTTTTTTTAATGTATAGACGTGGTTCTACCAGGTGCCAAAATACATTGTGTACTTGTAACAATTAAAAGTGCATGGTACAGGGGGATTCCCTGGTGCTCTCACAGCCTGAGGTCAGGACCAAGATTCCCCCCCCCAAACACATACACACGCAAAGGATGTTAGAAACACTATGACACAGAATGAAGAATTAAAAACAATATGATAAACTTGACCTTGCACATCAGTAGGAAGTGACGGAGTAATCAACAAAGGGACAACAGTATTGCAACCTTCTCTGACAGAAAACAAACCCCAACCCCATTCTTTACTTCAAAATAAATTCTCGTCATATTGAGGTTATAACACAAAAAATAAATTCATTAAATTCTAAGAGAAAACATTCAAAGATCATTCAAAGTGTAATGCAAAAGACAGGAAACATTTGCAAATTTCAAATGCTTAAAAACATCTGCATAACCTTTAAAAACAGACATTAAAAAGTAAGACATCGGCACACTGAAGAATGTTTGCAAATTATGTTACAATGTGCCGATTTTCCATGTTCAATTAATGAAAAGATTATCAACAATTCAACTGAAAAATGGCCAAAAGACCAGGACATCTCTTAGCAGAGGAAAGCAGATGTGTCTCAAACCCATGAAAAAATGCTTGCCTTTGCTAGCAATAAGAGCAACTTTAAACTATGATTAAATATGTTTTTACTTATCACATTGGAAAATATAACAAAGTTTGATAGTATACTGTGTGGGCAAATGTATGAAAAAGAGGCACAGTGAATATAAATTGTTATAACCTTTAAAGAGCTCAGTTTTTCCAGATCTATTGTATAAAAAAATACACACATTTTTGGTAGAATTCCATTTCTCAGTTTTCATCTATTGGATTTTCTCCACCACGAGCTCAGTGCAAAGATATTCAATGTAGTAAAGTCTGTAAAAGCTAAAAAGTGAAAACAAGGTAAATGTCTTTCAACAGGGGAAAGCTAAGGAAAAAAAAAATAGTCCATCTGTATAACAGAATACTATGCAACTTTTAAGAATGACAAGTTCCTTCTCTCTATATGACTTCATAGCATGGTCTCCATTATACAGTAAGCAAAATACAATATATGCACAAATATAAACCTACATATGCATGTAATGCAATACACATATATGCAATATATTAACACTTATTTCCATAGACTAACACTCCAAGGACTTTGAAAAAATTGAAAGTCACCCGTCAGATAGTGCATAAGCTCCGCAGGGGTAAGTCGCTTGATAACATGTGCCCTTCATATGATGTGATGAGAAAAACACTTCATATTTTGGTTTTATTCGCCAAAAACCAATACCAAAACTGTTCCTCTCAAACTGTCCATATTAGCAAAGCAAGGAAAGTCTGAGAAACTGTCACGGCCAAGAGGAGCTGAAGGAGTCATCCTGGGTAGGATTTTAGAAGAGCAAAGGGACGTATATAAACTAAGGGAATCTGAATAAGGTAAGGCCTTTGTTTAACAATAATGTGTCGATACTGGTTTGTAAACCATGATGAATGCACCGTACAAACTTAAGGTGTCAATGATAGGAGATTCTCAATATAAAATATATAGGAATCCTCTGTGTCATCTTTACAATATTTTATAAATTTAAAATTATTCTAAAGTTTTGTTTGTAATGGCAACCCACTCCAGTGTTCTTGCCTGGAGAATCCCAGGAACGGGAGAGCCTGCAGGGCTGCCGTCTATGGGATCGCACAGAGTCGGACACGGCTGAAGCGACTTAGCAGCAGCAGCAGCAAAAAGTGTCCTACGGTCTGACAATCTCATGCTAACTTGAGTAATCTATAATACCCATATTTTTGGTCAAACACCAGCTGCTAAGAAGATATTTTTCTTATATATGATTAACATTTAACTCGGTAGACTCAGTAAACCAGATTACTCTTCATAATGTGGGTGGGTCTTATTCAATCAGTTGAAATACTTATAAGAAAAAACTGAGGTTCTCTTAAAAGGGAAAAAAAAGAAAAAAAAAAAAACCTGTCTCCAGATCACCTCCAACCACAACACGAACTCTTACAGGGATTTCCAGCACTCCTTTGGCCTGCCCTGCAGGTTGCAGACCTGCTAGTCCTTACAATCATGTGAGGCAATTCTCTAAAGTAAATCTTCCTCCTTAGTGCTCGGTATCTGTCTCCCGATCTCTGTCTATCTATCTGTGCTGTGTAAGTCACTTCAGTCATGTGCTCCCCTATGGACTCCAGCCTTCCAGATTCCTCTGTCCATGGGATTCTCCAGGCAAGAATACTGGAATGGGTTGCCATGCCCTCCTCCAGGGAATCTTCCCAACCCAGGGATCAAACCCGCATCTCTGCGTCTCCTATCCACCTATCTACCTATTATTTATTTATCCACACGTCCCATGGGCTCTGTTTCTTGGAGAACCCCAACCAATACATATAGGGTAGAAGAATAATGTGACTGAAGAACAGGGAACAGATAGAATTAGACGCTTATTTTTTTTAATGCACCTTTTTCATTTTTTCAATTTTTAATAATCTCTACTATCAACTATTTGAAAATAATAAGCAAAAAAGAAAAAAGAGTCTCCAGGCAAGATTAGATCATTGATATTTAAAATTGTCTTTATAAATTATTTAATTTGATTCTCATAGCAATTAGTTTAAATTTGCAAAGTTAATATTACTGTTTACGTTTTACCTAATTAAAAATGGAAGCATCAGCTTAAATTCTCCAAGGAGAAGGGAGTTGAGCAAGGTGATGTCTGATTCCCAGTGTAGTGTTGATTACAACAGGCTCTCTAATGAGCCCTGTGGAAGTGTGTTAGTTGTTCAGTCCTGTCCTGCTTTTTGTGATCCCATGGACTGTAGCCCTCCAGGCTCCTCTCTCCATGGGATTCTCCAGGCAAGAATATTGGCGTGGGTTGCCATTCCCTTCTCCAGGGGACCTTCCCAGTCCAGAATCAAACCCAGGATATCTGAGCTAGCAGGGAAGACCCAGGTGAACATTAGGACAGGTATTAAAAAGAAGCAGTATCTGTTTTGATTTTAGAAGTCTAGGTAAGCCAACAGTTTGGCAGAGTAATCATGAATGTGAAATCAGAGGCATTTAACTGAGAGTTGAGTGACTGAATANCAGGATATCTGAGCTAGCAGGGAAGACCCAGGTGAACATTAGGACAGGTATTAAAAAGAAGCAGTATCTGTTTTGATTTTAGAAGTCTAGGTAAGCCAACAGTTTGGCAGAGTAATCATGAATGTGAAATCAGAGGCATTTAACTGAGAGTTGAGTGACTGAATATTAATACTCTTCTGTAAAACAACAAGCCCACTGAAATACATCAGTTAAAATTTTAAGATGACTCTCAGGGACAGCTGTGCTATCCTTTTCATCAGGAGACTTTATTTTATCCACAAACTGTGGAGCTCGTAGTAAAGGAGCTTGAAATTGCAAGAGCGGGGTCAGGTCTGCTAAAACGCCAAGAATGGATTCTTAAATGATTTTGCTCCTACAAGAAAGCATTTACAAAGTTCTTACAGTGAGCAGCAGTGGACAGGCTGTGTTATTTCAAATATGTGCACCAATAAGGAGTTTAAAGGGTACTTAGGGAAATTTCCAAGGAGCTGGCCAAGGAGATAGAACCCATTTTAAATCTTTTTATCATAATTGATGATGCTGAAGTCATTGAATGAAGGTCTAAGGGAAAGTTTCACAAGATATTAATAATAATAATTTAGAAATATTGACCATAGTTGTCTCTTTTTTCCAGGTATGTTTATCAATTAAAAATTAAGGTGAAATAAATATACTGTTACTACTGCTCCTCCTGTACAATGTCACGAATCTCATTCCATAGTTCATCAGGCACTCTATCTATCAGATCTAGGCCCTTAAATCTATCAGATTTAATCTATCAGATAAAATCTATCTATCAGAGCTAGGCCCAAGAATACGCAGAAGAACTGTACAAAAAAGATCTTCACGACCCAGATNGGTAATCCTCCAAATATCTCAAATCTTGAGTAAAGTCTGTGAGACCCAGAGATGACTGAGCAGGAAGTTACTGCAGTGAGAATTCACAGAAAGAAGGTTGGTTTCTGATTTTACAGAGACATAAAGAGATATGAAACAGCTAACTGAGTATAAGATAAAAGATAGATCACGTGCTTACTGGTAGTCAGAAATCTGTGCCATAAATGTCCTAAAGAAGATTTTTCTATAGATTGTATGATATGATATGGGACAGGGCATTTAAAAAGAAAATAAATCATGGCCACTAGTGAACTACAGGTCACATGGATATGCAGGGTCAACGAAACCAAGTGAGTCCACTCCCAAGCAATGGGTGGATTCATGGTGCCTTCCTCGTGTAGAAAGTGAAGGAGGAAGAAGACGCCTCCTCTGGAGGCTCCTGTGAGGTCAGACAGGCAGCAGCTTTGCACACATGTCCTACAGAAGCTGAGATGATGTGTAGGTGGATGAGTCATGGTCGGAAAGGACCGCTATTGGAGGATTTGAGGTAAAGCAGCAGGGGTCAGCAAGTGGGAACAGGCTTTATAACAGTTGTTGTTGTAATNCTCCTGTGAGGTCAGACAGGCAGCAGCTTTGCACACATGTCCTACAGAAGCTGAGATGATGTGTAGGTGGATGAGTCATGGTCGGAAAGGACCGCTATTGGAGGATTTGAGGTAAAGCAGCAGGGGTCAGCAAGTGGGAACAGGCTTTATAACAGTTGTTGTTGTAATGGCAAAGTCCTGTCTGACTCTCTTATGGTTCCACGGGCTGTAGCCCACCAGGCTCCTCTGTCCACGGAATTTCCCAGGCAAGAGAACTGGAGAGAGTTGCCATTCCCTGCTCTGGGGGATCTTCCTGACCCAGGGGTTGAACCCGCATCTCCTGCCCTGGCAGGTGGATTCTTTAGCACTGGAGTCAATAGGAGCAGGCTTTAGGATACGGGCAAGCTTATTTGGAAATACAGTCACACCCTNTGTAATGGCAAAGTCCTGTCTGACTCTCTTATGGTTCCACGGGCTGTAGCCCACCAGGCTCCTCTGTCCATGGAATTTCCCAGGCAAGAGAACTGGAGTGAGTTGCCATTCCCTGCTCTGGGGGATCTTCCTGACCCAGGGGTTGAACCCACATCTCCTGCCCTGGCAGGTGGATTCTTTAGCACTGGAGTCAATAGGAGTAGGCTTTAGGATACGGGCAAGCTTATTTGGAAATACAGTCACACCCTCAGGAAGTGAAAAGAAGAGAGATGTTAATGTGTACCAGGTCTCTCTTACATACCAGAAACAATTCTGATGCTCTGTGAATGTGTGTGTATCTTCCCACTTTTTCTCAGAGCAGCGCTATAAGATGGGTATCAAGGTGTCTTTTACAGATACGAAGGTGATGCTTAGGAATCAGGCGGCTAAGTGACGATCACACAACCACGAAATAGTGAGGAGCGTGTCAAAGGCAGAACCAGATGCCACAAAGCGCATGTCCCCACCTGCCCCACAGACCCTAATGGGGTACAACTTGAGCCAGTCCCAGACCAGAGGGAGCAGAGTGGATTTCCCTGGTTGGATTGGGTCAGCTGACCTGCCCAGATGACAGAGGCCTCAGAACTTTCAAGTTTCATATTAGTTTNATGGAATTTCCCAGGCAAGAGAACTGGAGTGAGTTGCCATTCCCTGCTCTGGGGGATCTTCCTGACCCAGGGGTTGAACCCACATCTCCTGCCCTGGCAGGTGGATTCTTTAGCACTGGAGTCAATAGGAGTAGGCTTTAGGATACGGGCAAGCTTATTTGGAAATACAGTCAGGAAGTGAAAAGAAGAGAGATGTTAATGTGTACCAGGTCTCTCTTACATACCAGAAACAATTCTGATGCTCTGTGAATGTGTGTGTATCTTCCCACTTTTTCTCAGAGCAGCGCTATAAGATGGGTATCAAGGTGTCTTTTACAGATACGAAGGTGATGCTTAGGAATCAGGCGGCTAAGTGACGATTTTTTTCTGGGAGTCTTTGACTCATATATGTAATTTCCACTTAACTGGATCCAATTTAAGCCAAAAATGTAGAGTTAGCCACATCTAGCACCTGAGGTTAAAGCACATTTTTGAACACCTAGTCTGTTCAAGACATCAGAGCTGTAAGAGGAACAAGATGCAGTTTTTGCCTGTGAGAAACTGATAATCTATCACTATAGTTCTTTATCGACAGTCGCATTTCAGCATAAGCCAGTTCTGTGTACTCATTCAGTCGTGTTCAACTCTGCGACCCCACGGGCTGCAGCATGCTGGAGGCAAAGGTGGGTATGATTAAACAGCAAGAATGCCTGAGGTTGAAAAAGCTATATTAAGTAAAATATTTCTATCATCAACAAGCTCTATGCTTAAAAACAAACCCCGAGGGCCTCCCTGGTGGCTCAGTGGTAAAGAATCTCCCACCAGGGCCGGAGACATGGGTTCGAATTCCTGGCCTGGGAAGATCCCGCAGTGGCGAAGCAACTAAGCATGTGCCCCACAATTACTGAGCTTATGCTCTAGAGTCCAGGAGCTACCACCGCTATTGCACACGCCCTAGATCCTGAGCCTCACAAGGAAAGAAGCCGCAACCACGAAAGGCCCACACAGCGCAACTAGAGAGTAGCCCTTGCTCGCCACGACTCGAGAACAGCCCGCGAAGCATGAAGCCCAGCCCAAAAATGAATGAAGAAAGGAAGAAAATTATTGAAGAAAGAAAGAAAGAAAAAAAAATCCAGCAACCTTGATCCCGTCCATCTTGGGAAATGCTTATCTTCTTAATAAGAGGGAAATGTATGAACATGAACTATTTCAAAGGCAAGAAATGTGTCTCCTAATGGTCATAGCCCATGTAATACATCTGCTTCATTCTGGTAAGCCAAGAGGATTATTTGTTCTACTGGCTTCTAAGCTGCCTTTACACCAAGATTACAGTCTGAGTTAACTGGGCATTCTTTTCCTGCTCACTATGCCTCGTACTGTGTTAGGCATGCTATTGAACAGACAGCTGTGAGCAAAAAGAAAAGGAGGGCAAACGTACTGTTGACACGTCTTTCTCTCATCAGTGGAAAACTTGCCCACTGCAGTCTGCTGTAAGAACTGTACAGCTCTGCGTGATGCTGTGTGATGGCTTACTTCCATCCAGGCCACTGACAGCAGGCAAGGAGTAGCAGAAGCTTCCCCCCCACTTTCTAGGAGCAGGCCTGAGAAAATGCTGGATGGACTTTAAAAAATAAACTGTACTTTCTCTCTCCATAACTACTGTGAGGCGTTTTCCATACTGCTCATTCTGCAGAAAGATTCAGGTGTATACCCTCTATCGGTTTCCATCCTTTCCCTAACTTTTCACTCCATCTTTCACAATTTTATTTCTTCTTTGTAAAGCTTTATTTATAGTGGGGTTACAATGTTGTGCTAGTTTTCAGGTGTACAGCAAAGTGAATCAGGTATACCAGTCTTGCTTTACCATCCCTCTCCTGGTGGTTCTGCATACCGACTCAAAATCAAATTCCTGTCTTAGGGTCTGTTTCCAGGGAAACCCAACCTAAACCAAATACACAACCTCAATCTATCCTTAATGCTTCATTTCAATCCTTAATCCTTTACGGATTAAATCCTTAGTCTCAGTCCTCAGTCTCAGTCCTCAGTCATTTAGCTTCAGTTCAGTCATTCAGTCGTGTCCGACTCTTTGAGACCCCATGGACTGCAACATGCCAGGCTTCCCTGTCCATCACCAGCTCCCGGAGCTTGCTCAAACTCATGTCCATCAAGTCAGTGATGCCATCCAGCCATCTCATCCTCCATCATCCCCTTCTCCTCTCTTCAATCTTTCCCAGCATCAGGGTCTTTCTAGTGAGTCATTTCTTCCCATCCGTTAGCCAAAGTGTTGGAGCTTCAGCTTCAGCATCAGTCCTTCCAATGAATATTCAGGACTGATTTCCTTTATGATTGACTGGTTGGATCGCCTTACAGTCCAAGGGACCCTCAAGAGTCTTCTCCAAAGACACTACAGTTCAAAAGCATCAATTCTTCAGCACTCAGCTCTATTTGAGGTCCAGCTCTCACATAGATACATGAGTACTAGAAAAACCATAGCTTTGACTAAATGGACCTTTGTTGGCAAAGTAATGTCTCTGTTTTTAAATATGCTGTCCAGATTATTTAGAGCTTTTCTCCCAAGGAGAGAAATAATGTCATGGCTGCAGTGATTTTGGAGCCCAAAATTATAAGTTCTGTCACTGTTTCCGTTGTTTCTCCATCTATTTGCCATGAAGTGATGGGACTGTATGCCATGATCTTAGTTTTTTGACGGTTAAGCCTTAAGCCAACTTTTTCACTCTCCTCTTTCACTTTAAACAAGAGGCTCTTTAGTTCTTCTTTGCTTTCTGCCATAAGGATGGTGTCATCCGCATATCTGAGGGTACTGATATTTCTCCTGGCAATCTTGATTCCAGCTTGTGCTTCATCCAGCCTGACATTTAGCGTGATGTACTCTACATATAAGTTAAGTAAGCAGGGTGACAATATACTGCCTTGATGTACTCCTTTCCCAATTTGAAACCAGTCTGTTGTTCCATGTCTGGTTCTAGCTGTTGCTTCTTTATCCGCATACAGATTTCTCAGGAAGCAGGTAAGGTGGTCTGGTATTCTCATCTCTTTCCACAGTTTATTGTGATCCACACAGACAAAGGCTTTGCCACAGACAACATGGCAGAAGTAGACGTTTTCCTGGAACTCTCTTGTTTTTTCGATGATCCAGCGGATGTTGGCAATTTGATCTCTGGTTCCTCTGCCTTTTCTAAATCCAGCTTAAACATTTGGAAGTTCTCAGTTCACCTACAGTTGAAGCTGGTTTGGGAGAATTTTGAGCATTACTTTGCTGGCCTATGAGATGAGTGCAATTGTATGTAGTTTGAACATTCTTTGGCATTGAATGAAATGCCAAATGAAATTTCAAAAGAAATGAAATCCCCAAAGAAATGAAATTTCTTTTCATTACAAAATGAAATCCCAGAAGAAATGAAATTTCAAAAGAAATGAAAGTGAAAAGAAAGTGAAGTCGCTCAGTCGTTTCCGACTCTTTGTGACCCCGTGGACAGTAGCCTGCACCAGTCTCCTCCATCCATGGGATTTTCTAGGCAAGAGTACTGGAGTGGGTTGCCATCTCCTTCTCCAGGGAATCTTCCTGACCCAGGGATCAAACCCAGGTCTCCTGCATTGTAGACAGATGCTTTACCATCTGAACCACCAGGGAAGTCCCCCAAAAGAAATTAAATCCCCCCAGAATAGAAATTTCGTTGGAATTTGGATGAAAAATGACCTTTTCCAGTCCTGTGGCCACTGCTGAGTTTTCCAAATTTGCTGGCATATTGAGTGCAGCACTTTTTACAGCATCATCTCCTAGGATTTGAAATAGTTCAGCTGGAATTCCATCACCTCCACTAGCTTTGTTCGTAGTGATGCTTCCTAAGGCCCACTTGACTTCACACTCCAGGATGTCTGACTGTAGGTGAGTGATCACATCATCATGATTATCTGGGTCACGAAGATCATTTTTGTACACTTCTGTGTATTCTAACCACTTCTTCTTAATATCTTCTTCTTCTGTTAGGTCCATACCATTTTTGTCCTTTATTGACCCCATCTTTGCACGAAATGTTCCCTTGGTATCATTTAATTTTCTTGAAGAGGTCTCTAGTTTTTCCCATTCTGTTGTTTTCCTCTATTTCTTTGCATTGATCACTGAGGAAGGCTTTCTTCTGTCTCCTTGCTATTCTTTGGAACTCTGCATTCAAATGGACATATCTTTCCTTTTCTCCTTTGCCTTTAGCATCTCTTCTTTTCTCAGCCCTTTGTAAGCCCTCCTCAGACGATCTGATTGCCTTTTTGCATTTCTTTCTCTTGGGGATGGTCTTGATCACATTACTGTCTCCTGTACAAAGTCATGAAGCTCTGCCTGTACTTCTTCAGACACTCTGTCTATCAGATCTAATCCCTTGAGACCATGTATCCCTTCCACTGAAACATTGTGAAGGATTTGATTTAGGTCATACACTAACGGTTTAGTGGTTTTCCCTGCTTTATTCAATTTAAGTCTGAATTTCGCAAAGTGAAGTTCATGATCTGAGCCACATTCAGCTCCCAGTTTTGTTTTGTTTTGTTTTGTTTTTCTTATCTGACTGTATAGAGCTTCTCCATCTTTGGCTGCAAAGGATATAATCAATCAGTATGTCAGTGTTAAGTCACTTCAGTCATGTCAGCTTTGTGATTCTATGGACTGGAGAATCCTCTGTCCATGGGATTCTCCAGGTAAGAGTACTGGAGTGGGTTGCCATGCCCTCCTCCTAGGGGATCTTCCCACCCAGGGATCAAATCTGGGTCTCCTGCATTACAGGCAGATTCTTTACTGCCTGAGTCACCAGGGAAGCCCCTGAGGAATGTACATTGTCTTGAAGAAGACAGTGATTATAGGAGAACAGACACAAAGCATGTAGAGGCAAGACATGTTCAGAGGTAAGTGCCAGGCAACATTGATCGCAACAAACCAAGAGTCAGCTACAAAGAAGAGGAGGAAGTGGATGAATCTGCAAAATCTTAACAGCTGATTGATCGCAGTAATCAATCAACAGTGATCATAGATTAGATCAGAACTGGGCTAGACTGAGCAGAATAAGATGAATTTGAACCGCAGTAAGTCCTCTCATTTTGAATTGACTGATGATAGTACGTTGGAGGGTAACTCTAGTTGTTAGAATGGATTTAGAGCTATAATTTCCTCCTTTATGGTCTAGTATATTTAGAAACTCAAGTGTAACCCACCACCACCACACAGGCACACACACATACAGAATGCATCTGAATAGAAAATAATCATATTCTATTTTTCCTTAATTTAATTAAGCGATATAATATTTTACAACTATCAAATATACATCTGCAACAAAGCAAGGCTGCTTTATTGTTAATATTTTTGTATTTATTTTGAAATAAATTCACAAAAATAGAATACAGAAGTCCCCTGTACCTTTCATTTTTATAACCCCAAAATACAAAAAAAAAAAAAAAAAAAAAAA
>SJYA01001434.1:388862-416148 GCA_006410615.1 Neotragus moschatus
CAAAAAAAAAAAAAAAAAAAAAAAAAAAAGCAATTGAAAATTGGTTAAAAGCTACTAGCTAACTATATATCCTGTTTGGATGTCACTAGGCTTTACTATCATAAAGCTTTAATACACATTGGCTGAAGACATAATATGAAGCTTTCAATGTCAGTTCTTTTCTTTCTGATTTTCTGTAATGGCAAGACTAGCTCATTAAAGCACCAGACAGACTTGGGCCACAGATAGAACTTGCTCCTGCATCTCCTACATGAGAACATATGATGGTGGTAATAAAGGGGAAGGGGCTTCAGGAGGGGAGTGCATGAAATGAGATCTGCCAATGGGACATTTGCTTAGTTTGTAATTAAGAAAGACTCTTTTCCTTAAATATTTTCAGACGGGCCTAGAATTTCAACTTGCAATGATATATTGTCCCTGCTCTTGAGGAATTTATAATGTAGTCTAGACAATGCATACAAAGCAGTCAGGATGGTTTAATATATGATCAACAAGCCAGACAGACCCTCTCAGACATTTCCTAATAGTATGCTTAAAAAAAAAAATGTAATCCAAGTTTTTACAACATGGAAAATAACAGATCTTTCCAACCACAAGGTTTGATCTTGACTGATGTGGAGGGAAATGCATTTCTGAGTGATAGTGTTTATTTACGTACTCCTTTGAGGTTATACAGCTTTATTGTGACATTAATTTGGTGGATTTACACATAGAGTGACATGACTCTAGTTCGTAGAAAGTCATAGCTTTTATCTCAAAATAACTCTTGCCTAATGTTTGCCTGGAAATACAAGAATTGTCTCGAGTTTAGACCTTGAGGTCTACATTCTTTGCTTCCTGCCCTAAATTAAACTCTTTCCTTTTTTATGACCTTTCTTTCTAGTATTTTTGATAATTAGATTCCTGTTAAGTAGACTTTGAATCCAAGGTCCTTTAATTTGTGATAAATAAAACCCAAAGCACATAGTCATTTAGGTCCTCTTCAAAGAAACAAGTTTGTTAAAGTTTAATTTCATTGGAATTTGATTGAAATTTGTGAATATGAGTATCTTCTCTTTTTACTGTTTGTTTTTTTTTTTCCAGTGTTGGTATGTTTTGGTCATTAGGGTAACGACAGTGATTGTTAGAATTGGACATTCATTGGCGTTTCTTCCTTTTGTAATTACTTACTCTGCTCCACAAAGCTTTTGGCCTCTACATATTGAAGCTTCATTTGTCTCAGTGTTTGTCCTGTCGAGATCAAAATTTCATAAAAGAAATAGAGCTTACGATTTGTCGAAGATGTTGGCCCATTGTCCCCGTCATTAGCCATGATGCTTTCTTAAGTGGTAGGGAAATTTGTTTATTTAATCAGTATCCATATATGTTAGGGAATGATTAACCTGCCAAATTCCTATTCACAGTGGAAATAAGTGTATAATTTGCCTCACTAGGGCCTACACAGTCCCAGCCTTTGGATTAAACAGGTCATTTAGCCACTTGAAGTCTTATCTAGTGAAAACTGTGTTGGCCAAACAGACCGTGCTGATAGTCATTCAGAATGAATTTACCCACTGCAGCAGTTCCTCAGCCCTTGCAGGTGATTATCCTGACAAGATTATCATCTTTGTACAACTTCCAGCATAAAACTAAGCTGAACATAATTGCGTTTCAATAAACTTTACATAATAATAACCGAGAAAGATACAGCTGACTTGACGATCTGAAACAAGTCATGCTGTCCAGGCTTCCTACTGCTCAATCAAATGCTGTGGAGTGGGTGGGGGGAAAAAAAAAAAAAGAAAGCAGAAAAGAAAAAAAAAGAAAGCCTGCATTTTCAGGTAGACAATGAGGAGTGGATCTTAAGATCCACTTTTTAATTTATTTTTTAAATAATATTTGAGATAAGCTTGATTAAGATACATACGAAGTTCCCCAAACCCCATTGCACTTCAAGAGAGTCTATAAGAAATAACTTGGAAATGTCATTAATTCTGACACTTAATTGCATTTCAATTTATTTCATACTTTCTAGTCCAAAAGGATTTATAATTTAAGTATCTTATCTAAGGGAAGAAGGCATAATTTGATTCAATTGTCTGTTGTTTCAATTAGCCTCTGGTGATCATTTCATATTTAAAGGACTCATTTTGGGGAGATTGGTTTCTGCCCCCTGAACAAAAGGGGGGCAAGCAGGGACAGCAGAGATTCCCCACAGCTACCACATCCGCCTGGGGACCACACTTAAAATGGTCTGCCTTTTGTGGATAAGATTACTAGATGGAAACATATTTTTACCCACTATCTTATTACAGTATGTTATTAATGTGAAAGTCTGCAACTCCCCTATCCCTCCTGGTTACTGTCTTTGCTTTTTATTCATGGAACTTACAGGAGCATTAATGGGCTTTGAAACTGTAATCACAAGAAAAAATATTTTTGTGTCCTTGTTGATTCCAAGAAAATTTCATTCTTTTTTTAGTACTATTGACACAGACTGTGATCTTCTGTTTAGATAAAGTCCAACAAATTGAGATTTTTTTTCCTCTTAATAATAAGACATTTGAACATATTGAAACTTGTAAACCAAAAGTATCATTCTACTAGAAGTAATAGTTGATTGAAAGGATACAAGGTCTCTAACTTCTAAGGCTTATTGTACTGTTGAGGAGTTAAACAATCAGCCAGAAAGAAAAGCAGCACTTCAATGGTAGTTATGGTTAACTAAAGAACATGCATTTTGGAGCGAGATTGGAATCGTGGCTTAGCCACTTATGTGTAATGTGACATTGATAATTTAGTTAAAGTTCTCTTACTTCAATTTCTTTTTTTTCCTTTTTTTTTAAATTTTTATTTTTTTAGTTTGTTTTGCTTTACAATACTGTATTCGTTTTGCTATACATTGACGTGAATCAGCCACAAGTGTACATGAGCTCCCAATCCTGACCCCCCCTCCCCCCTCCCACCCCACACCATCTCTCTGGATCATCCCCGTGCATCAGTCCCAAGCATCCTGCATCCTGTATCGAACCTAGACCGGCAATTCGTTTCACTTGTGATATCATACGTGTTACAATTCCTTTAAAAGTAATGGGGATGATATCTTCCTTTGGGGGGGCTTTATAGTGAGTGTCTTATGGCTGAATTGATGTGCTGAGCACACACTGTGCCTCATTCAAAACTGGCAATCAAAAATATTAGTGTTTGCTTTCTTCTTCATTTCTCTGTCTCCCTGTTTGTCTTAAATATCTTTTGGGTTAAACGACTTCCCTAAGACTGACATTTTATTTACTTATTCCAAGGGGAGAGCAAAATTTATACAAATAGTGTGTTATAGACTGATTGCAGAAATAGTTCCAACGCTTCACTCCTCCCTGGATGAATACTCTGCTTAGTTTGCAACTCTTTCCAAAAGATGGTTCTTTCCTACCCTTGACTTTGAGCTGGCCTCAAGACTTGGTCAATGGCGTGCAGGTGTGTGCCATTTCCAAGCCTCAGTCTCAGGAAATCTACATGCTTCTGGTTTCCCTCTTGTGTTTCTGCCATGCTGTGAATACGAGATGCAAGCAGCCTCCTGAAGGATGTAAGACAGGTGGCCCTAGTCACCAGGTAGGCTACGATGGCAAAAAGCTGATCATCAGGCATCTGAATAAAGCCCAGCAGAGGCCAGAACTGACCAGCCAAGCCTGCCCATGAGCAGAGATGCTGAGATGACCCATAGCTGACAGTAGATAAATGGTTGAGTTCATATCTGATAATAAGAAGATGCCTAGCTGAATAAATATTATTATTTTAAGCCATTAATTTTGTATTAGTTCATTATGTGACAACATATAGCCAGTACATGAGGAGAGGCATGATTTCGGACTGCATTCTGTCACTTCCTGCCAATTTAGCTGGGAGACGGGAATGTGCCTATCATAAGGGATTACAGAGCACATCAAAACACTTTAAATTAAAATTCATCAATAAGAGATTTTGGGGGATGATAAGTTCTGCTGTAGTTAACTAGCACTCCCAAAGGAGACTTGGAAACTCCTATAAGCAGTGAATGTCTTATCACCAAAAGTTTCATGTCAACCACTTGGGTTGCTTTATTGCATTCATACATGTTTGCACACCTGGATTTATATTTAGTAAAACCTTTATTAAGGACCTATGTTTTGGGCCCTATGATAGTTTTCAACTATACAGGGTAGTTCAGTTCAGTTTCTCAGTCGTGTCCAACTTTGCGACCCTATGGACTGCAGTACACCATGCCTCTCTGTCCATCACCAACTCCCAGAGTTTACTCAAACTCACGTCCATTGAGTCAGTGATGTCATCCAACCATCTCATTCTCTGTCATCCTCTTCTCCTCCTGCCTTCAATCTTTCCCAGCATCAGGGTCTTTTCCAATGAGTCAGTTCTTCGCATTAGGTGGCCAAAGTACTGGAGCTTCAGCTTCAGCATCAGTCCTTCCAATGAATATTCAGGACTAATTTCCTTTAGGATGAACTAGTTCAGTCTCCTTGCAGTCCAAGGGATTCTCAAGAGTCTTCTCCAACACCTCAGTTCAAAAGCATCAATTCTTCTGTGCCCAGTTAAGGTAGTATCAGTCCTGAAATAGGAAATTGAATTTTATTTAGGTAAAAGGCATGAGAAGATGGATAATGCAACAATATATAAGTGAAACCCAAGTAAATAGAACAAACTCCCCCTCCCCAAAGAAAGAATAGTGTGAAGCGGTACATGGTGATAAACGGTACACATTAGTAAGTCACCATAAGGAGCACCAGAAAGTACTAAGCTAAGAGATAATTGTGAGAGTGTTGAAGACAAAATTTTCCCCAAACTAAGGAAATGATTATATGAAGATTATTGTAATAAGGAAGACTTTTATTAATAAGGGCTGTCTCAAAGGAAAGATAAAATTGATTCAAGTTTTACAGAGGTGGGTTAAAATCAAAAGTCATCAGTGAGTTTTATAGGAGCCATTGAGGAAAAAATGGAGGTGGTTCTGATAGTCACATATGTGAGACATCAGTTTTGTATTTTTTAACTTTTTATTTTGTACTGAGATATAGCCGATAAACAATGCTGTGATAGTTTCAGGTGAACAGCAAAGGGACTCAGCCAAATATACTCATATATATATACTCGTTCTCCCCTAAATTCCCCTCCCATCCAGGCTGCCACATAACCTTGAGCAGAGTCCAACATGCTTTACAGNTTAACTTTTTATTTTGTACTGAGATATAGCCGATAAACAATGCTGTGATAGTTTCAGGTGAACAGCAAAGGGACTCAGCCAAATATACTCATATATATATACTCGTTCTCCCCTAAATTCCCCTCCCATCCAGGCTGCCACATAACCTTGAGCAGAGTCCCACATGCTTTACAGTAGGTCATTGCTGGTTATTGATTTTTAAACATAACGATGTATACATGTCCATCGCAAACCCCCTGACTGTCCCCGGCCCTCATTCTTCCCCCCAGCAACTATAAGTTTGTTCTCTAAGCCTGTGAGTCTCTTTCTGTTTTGTAAGTCCATCTGTATCATTTCTTCCTAGATTCCCTGTATATGGGGGGTCATACGATATTTCTCCTTCTCCATCTGACTTATTTCACTCAGTACGACAATCTCTGGATCAGTCCATGTTGCAGGAAAAACAAACAAACAAACATTATTTAATTCTTTTTAACGACTGATTAATATTACGTTGTATATATGTACCACCTCTTGTTTATTCATTTCACTGTCCATGGACATTTAGGTTACTTCCATATCCTGACTACTGCAAAGCAGTCTGTTTGATTAGCCGCGAAATGTTGGAGGATTCCTAGATCTTTCCTGCTTTCTAGAACACATAGTTCGGATAAGGTCAGCATTGTCAAGGACCATGATGAACACTGAACTAAGGATATTTCAATGCTTATATTGCTAATTCAAGTCGTTTATGGTTTGCATATTTATAAATCATATCTTGCATGATTTGAGTTTTTATTGCTTTCAATTCAATATTTATCTACTATTATCTGAAAAATATACATTTGTGACCCAAAGTAAATGTCCCCAACACTTTATTTCACTTGACAATTTAGTGAAAGGGTATCCATGCGGTAGTGTTTGTTACAGCCACTGGAGTTCATGGACAGAGTGTACACAGTTCAGTACAGTTCAGTCGCTCAGTCGTGTATGACTCTTTGCGACCCCATGAATCTCAGCACGCCACACCTCCCTGTCCATCACCAACTCCCAGAGTTCACTCAGACTCACCTCCATTGAGTCGGTGATGCCATCCAGTCATCTCATCCTCTGTCGCCCCCTTCTCCTCTTCTCCCAGTCCCTCCCAGCATCAGAGTCTTTTCCAATGAGTCAACTCTTCACATGAGGTGGCCAAAGNCAGTAGCAGCAAATGCAGCTTTGTAAAGCGATTGTCTTCCAATTAAAAACCTTAAAGAAATGAAAGGAATATGCCACCCAAACAAGTGTCCTTCTTTGTTTAGTCCTACCAGTAACTTTTAAACACCCTAAAGCCTCAGGTCTCTGCAGCCTCCCTATACCTACAGTGTCATTAGCCAAGAGTCCACTTGCCTTCTCTTTGGTCAACCTATACGTACTGACCTCCCAAAAGGAGCTTTTTCCTTCTCCTTAGCTTCAGTTTCATAATCCCATCATACCTTCCTGTGGGTATGGCCTCTATCTTTTCATATTTGAGTTCTCTTACCCTGTAGTGCTCATCCTATGTTAATTATTAAATAAGTATTTGATAAATGGATGAATGTGCTCTTTATAGCTNGCCACCAGGGAAGCCTCAGGAAGGAGGGGAATATGCATATAAACATGTCTGACTGGTGTTGCACAGTAGCAGCAAATGCAGCTTTGTAAAGCGATTGTCTTCCAATTAAAAACCTTAAAGAAATGAAAGGAATATGCCACCCAAACAAGTGTCCTTCTTTGTTTAGTCCTACCAGTAACTTTTAAACACCCTAAAGCCTCAGGTCTCTGCAGCCTCCCTATACCTACAGTGTCATCAGCCAAGAGTCCACTTGCCTTTTCTTTGGTCAACCTGTACGTACTGACCTCCCAAAAGGAGCTTTTTCCTTCTCCTTAGCTTCAGTTTCATAGTCCCATCATACCTTCCTGTGGGTATGGCCTCTATCTTTTCATATTTGAGTTCTCTTACTCTGTAGTGCTCATCCTATGTTAATTATTAAATAAGTATTTGATAAATGGATGAATGTGCTCTTTATAGCTTATTCTTTCAGTCTTTCTACAAAGTTGTACTTCAGTGTCTATATCTGTGTCTTTCATCTCCTCTTTCTTAACTTTCTACTCAGTGTTTTCTCAAATTCACTTTCATGTTAGTAACCATGTGTCATAGTTTTCTGGAGGCCTACTGGGAAGGCAGGAAGATAATTAGTTTGGTATACTCGTGCTGCGATAGCTTCCATGTTCTGTTGGAAGCACGACTTTTTAATACTTTATAATATGTAAGCTCTTGTATGGATGCCTTCAAGTAATTATTCAAAGGTGCAAGCAACAAGGCAAGGCCAAATAGTGTTGCGTGTTAGAGAGATGTGTGTCTTGGGTCTAATGTACTGAAATATTTTTCCTGCAATGACATTTTGTAATAAATCAGCATTAGAAAGTTGAAAAGCTTTTATTATGCCGAGACGGCTTCCCAGATAGCTCAGTGGTAAAGAATCGGCCTGTAATGCAGGAGTCAAAGGATGCAGGTCCGATCCATAGGTTGGAAACATCCCTTGGAGGATAAAGTATAGCACGTGAAATCAACACCACTTCTCTTCTGATGGAAAGAATATGGAGAAAATAACCTATCAAGTGCTCCACAGTATTTGAACTAGCCAAGTTAAACCTTGAGGAACAGTCCTTTGAAATACATTCATATCTTTAAATGGATCTGGGTCTTTAACAACTAACTGGATTGCTAAACTGAAAATAGGGCAGTAGAGAAATCTTAGCATGAAACAATATCTTCTTAAAATACTGTTTCTGAGATAGAAGTTCATATGCAAATGGGAATCGATAGCCTTGTCTGCGCTCAGATTTGATTTGACACTTTTACAAGTGACTTTCAGCAGATTTCCGTTTCAGTTGTCATAGTCTGACAACCAAGGGTTTAAAAAATTCAAACCCTCTGTAAAATGCTGTTTAAAAAGATTTTGAAGGTCTTGGAATTAAGCTTTGCCATTTGAAAAAGTTTTAGAAAAAAGTGAAATAAATTGTTTATTTCTGGAAAAAAAAAAAAAAAAAAGGAAGGAACTCTGGCTTCTAAACCAAGGGCTCTAGGAAGGTTAGATCTGCTAACTGCTGTCATCCCCCCTTATCTGTGGTTTCACTTTTCCTGATTCCAATTGCCCTAGATCAACTGCAGCCTGGAAACATTAAAGGGAATATTCCAGAAATAAATAACTCGTAAATGTTAATCACATGATTTTCTAAGTAGTGCGATGACATCTTGCACTATCTAGCTCCTTCCTGTCTGGGGCGTGATGCGTCCCTTGGTCCAGCATTCGTCAGCTATTGACCCTCTGGGTTATCGTATTAACTGTCTATCTCTGAGGGCTTGTGTTGAAGTCACTCTTGTTTTATCTAATAACAGCCCTAAAGTGCAAGGGCTAGCTTGCACTTTAGTGATGCTAGCTATTCAGATATGTCAAAGAGAGACAAAACGTTCTTCCTATAAGTGAAAAAGTGAAAGGAAAGAAATAAGGAAAGACTTAATAAGGAGAGAAAAAGAAAACAGCATGCCAAGTTTTCTAAGATCTGTTGTAAAAGTGAATCATTCATTGACACATGAAATTATAAAGAAGGAAAAATAAATTGATGCTATGGTTATTGTTACACTTAAAATTGCAAAAATTATGACCACAGGGCATGAAACAGTATTATACTTGTACAGTACTTTGAGAAATCGGAATCACATTCACGTAACTTTTATTACACTATATTAATATAATTGTTCTGTTTTCTTATTAATTATTGTTGTTGATCTCTTATTGTGCTTAATTTATAAATTAAACTTTATCACGGTGTGTGCTCAGTCATGTCCTACTCTGCAACCCCATGGACTGTAGCCCACCAGGCTTCTCCGTCCATGGGATTTTCCAGGCAAGACTGCTGAAGTGTGTTGCCATTTCCATTTCCTCCTCCAGGAGAACTTCCTGACCGAGGGATTGAGCCCATGTCTCTTGGGTTCCCCGTGTCTCCTGCATTGGCAGGCAGGTAGTTTGCCACTGTACCACCTGAGAAGTCCCTTATCATGGGCATGTATATTAAAAAAATAAAAACATATATGCTATCTGCAGTTTCAAGCATCTCATATCCCCTGCGGTGAAGGGGAAATTACTATGTTTTTCATGCATGTAATAGATACAGTTCTATTCTTGAAATTATTGACTTCCAAGTAGAAGTATCTGCACAGAGTTGCTTCTGATCATCCTTTTATCTCTAGCCCATTGTAACTTTGATATTCAGTACGTTCTTTAGAAAAGTGGCAATTCCACAATTCAGTGTATTTGGGCTAGAGAGCATTTTAGAGCTGGAAGGTACCCCTTCGCTTAGAGTTTCAGGATACAGAGTGCTACAGTGGTTAGGATGGCCCTCAGGTCAAGTTCCAATCATAGGCAGTGTCAGAACCTGAGTCCCCACCTTCTGATATTAATATTCTGTTTCCTACAATAAGCCACATGCTTGTGCTTAGTCATTCATTGTGTCCGACTCTTTGAGACCACATGGACTGTAGCCCACCAGGCTCCTCTGTCCACAGGGATTCTCCAGGCAAGAATACTGGAGTGGGTTGCCATACCCTTCTCCAGGGAAAATANCACCTTCTGATATTAATATTCTGTTTCCTACAATAAGCCACATGCTTGTGCTTAGTCATTCATTGTGTCCGACTCTTTGAGACCACATGGACTGTAGCCCACCAGGCTCCTCTGTCCACAGGGATTCTCCAGGCAAGAATACTGGAGTGGGTTGCCATGCCCTCCTCCAGGGGATCTTCCTGACCCAGGGATGGAACCCAAGTCTCCTGCATTGCAGGCAGATTCTTTATGCTATGAGCTACCAGGGAAGCCCAAGAATACTGGAGTGGGTACCTTATCCCTTCTCCAGGAAAGCTTCCTGACCCAGGAATTGAACCAGGGTCTCCTGCATTGCAGGTGGAATCTTTATCAGCTGAGCTACCAGGGAAGTCCACAACAAGCCATACTCCCCCTGAATTTGACTAGCAAACTAAAATGAGACGGTTAATTTTTTTTCAATTAGTCTTTTTTTAAAATTTCTCATTACCATATGCAAATCACTATAGAATAACACTTCCTTAAAGCCATATGAACCACACTTTAGATTTCTGTTTGCCCTTTTTCATGTCTATAAATGTAGCCTATATTTGGTAGAAAACTCCATGAATTTATGAGCTTCTGGAGTAGATGTAAGAGGTAACAACTAAATTGTTATTTGAGGAAAAGAGAAAAAAAACACAATAAAGTCAATCTACCCCCTGCATATGGCTATGATCCATACCCAGACGCATCATCTCTCAAATTCCTATTGTATTTCGTCAGAATTAGATCAGCAAAGGAAATGCTGGTATCAGAGTAACTTGAAGCTTTGATGTCCTGTCTTTTTTTCCTTAGCCTGGCAGATTTAGGAAATGGCGCCATGGTTTATCGAGCCCATGCTGAACTGCTCCATTCTATTTGAGACTCAGAAGGCGATGGTCATCCAGGGGTGAGCACGTGCTTCAGGAAGCTTTCCTTTAAACACGTTGCTTAATTACCATTAATGTAAGAGTTTAGAGATTGGGTCAAGTTATTGCATTTAAAGGAATGTGTTATTTCTTTTATACGTCTTGGAAAATGGAAGATACCAAGGTTTTATAGAATCTCCTGTTACAATGTAGCTGACCCTATCCATTGCTGCCTATCCAGAATTATTCCACTCAAAGCGGTCAACTTGAGCACAGTTCAGTCGAATATTAAATAACTCAACAAATATTTATTGCGCTTTTTCAGCTCCTTCACACTGGGAATACCGTAGTGAACAAAACAAACAACGTCCTACCCTCATGAATTTACATTTTAGTAAGGAAAAACAAACAGTAAAGAAACGAATTAAAAATCGATTAGGGATACCAAGGGGGAAAGTGCGGTAGGGTGGGTGGGGAGATCGGGACTGATCCGTATATGTTACTGCTGCTACATATAAAATAGGTAACCAAGGAGAACCCGCTGCACACCGAGGGAAACTACGCTCAGCGCACAGGCGGCGACCTAAACAAGGAGATAAAACAAACGGACAGACAGAGGTATGTGTGCACAAACAGCTGACTCATCTTGCTGTATGGTGGAAAGTAACACAACATTGTAAAGCAGTGTTAATTGCTTTTAAAATTAACTTAAAACGTCTATCAGGGATCCCACCCCTAATTCCCTAGATCACAGACAGACTCCTGACCAGCCATATGTTCCGCATCCCATCTCTGAAACACTGCAGCTTGTTTGTTTGTTTGTTTGCTTGCTTGTTTATTTATTTTTGTTTTAGTTTGACCATCCTCTACTGGGCTTCTCTCTTCTCTCTTTTTGCCCTTCTAATTTTCACAATAAAACTCACATCATACAACTAAAAAATACTCTCACATCCTCAAAAATTTATAAAATGGTGTTTTTGCCACTTCTGTGTGTGAAAACTTTCCTGAGAGCCTGACTTCTGCACTGGGCAAAAGTCATGACTGGTGTGGGGCCTCTCAGGTGTTACTAGTGATAAAGAAACTGCCTGCAAGAGACAGGAGACATAAACAGATGCAGGTTCAGTCCCAGGGCAGGGAAGATCCCCTGGAGCAGGGCATGGCAACCACTCCAGTCTTCCTGCCTGGGGAATCGCATGGACAGAGGAGCCTGGGGGGCTACAGTCCATGGGGTTGTAGAGTCAGACATGACTGAAGTGACAGACACACCCACACACACAATGACTGGCTCATCTTCCAAATCCATCTTCCCAGATCTTGCCAACCTGAGATCCGGGAACCACACAGGGTCACCACTGACCCTAGGATTTCCAGGCTACTTTGTTCATATTCAAGTCAGGCGGTCACTACCATCTATCAAGTGGAATGTTTTAAATGCCACTGAACTGCCAACCTGAAAAAGATACTCAAATAAATGAAAACTTTCGCTGCTTTCAGACAAATTTCTCTAATTTATTCACCACACTATAAGCTAAACTGACCTTTCCAAAATGCAAATCTTATCATGTAATTCAGACACTTACAACTTATTTCAATAACTTCTATTTCTTTTAGTCTAAGAAGGCATTTAAATAAGCAATTCTTTATCAAAGTTCCCATGTCCTACTACAATCTGCCTCTTAAATCTTATTTATATCCACTCTTTCACTTAAAAGTCACAAATATGTTTCTTACCAAGAAGGATCTTAACTTTTCCCTTAGATTGCCTTGTTCCCATTTATCCTTTAAATCTCAGCTAATTCAAAACAATCTCCAGCACTACAAAACAGGTATAAGTAACCTCCCAATTCTCACACAAGACCTGTGTTAATAGTTGTTTCTTTCGGCATTTACCTTTTATAGTAAATTGTATGTTTTTTGAGGACAGAAACTATTACTGTCTTGTCCGATATCATATTTCCGGGTCCTAGAAAATGAAGAGTGAAAGTGAAAGTAGTTGTCACTCACTTGTGCCTGACTCTGCGACCCCATGGACTGTAGCCCTTTGGGCCCCTCTTTCCATGGGACTCTCCCGGTAAGAATACTGGAATGAGTTGCCATTCTCTTCTCCAGGGAACTGCCCAACCCAAGGATTGAATCCAGGTCTCCCACATTGCCGGTGGATTCTTAACTGTCTGAACCACCAGTGAAACCCATATGTGGCATAGTCATTAGATAAATATTGATTGGATGGATGAAAGATATTTGGAAATATGTTCTTTTGAAGCTCATGTTACGAGCTAAAACAGATTGGAAATTACAAATAGTGTTTTTTGTGTCCTTCAGTTCTCTGAATTGGACTATATTGTGAGAGAGTAAATAAAAGGTTTAAAGATTACAGATTTAAAATTGGACAAACTTACATTTGATTCCTACTTCTGCTTGAACAAATTACTTAAATTTTCTAGGCACTTTCCTTTTGTTATATAGTAGCTTGTAGGATTCTTCATAGAGCACAGTTGAAAGGATTAAATATAGAGGCATTCAAAACTATCTAGTTAACAGTGAACCAGGAACAAAGGTAAGGTTCAGTAATATCAGCTATTGATATATATATCTCCTTACAAATCGTGTATGAAATCCTTGCAAAATCATGTCATCCAATTTGGTAATTCATTTTCTCACATTAAAGAATCCATTTTTTTTTTCTGGCATTCAAACACATTTGTTTCATCCAGGCGACTTTCGCTTGTAATAGATACATGAGCCTAGCGGACAACCTGATGCAGATAACATACCTGTGGACTGTCAACTTATTAACTAGTCTTTGATCTGGACGTAGCTCCTTAGTTACAATGCAGGCAAAACAAAGATCCTAGGAAAACAGCCAATAGAGGGAGCTGTGGTCTGGATCAGATGGCTGTTCTTCTGAGCGCAAGTGAGGGAAATACCAGCAACGGTAGTGCAAGGGGATGCTGACACTGACGCGTCTCCGTGGCTCTCTTGGTCTGCCTAAGCAGGATCACAGGATGGCCTTCGCAGCTCTGTCCCTTCTATCTTCAAAGCAGGAGGAAAAAGGCAAGTAAGTTTTTGAGATGCCTCAAGAATTGTTTTCCCAAACTGTACCGTGCTGTAAAAGTGAGTGTTTTCCAGTTATGTTGGAAGGTAGCAAGAGAATATCAAAGCCAGCCTACATTGTCTGATACGATATGTATTGAATTCTTGGGTTTCCCAGCTAACACTAGTGATAAGGCCCCTGTCTGCCAATGCAGGAGACTCAAGAGATGCAGCTTCCATCCCTGGGTCAGGAAGATCCCCTGGAGTAGGAAATGGCACCCCATTCCAGTATTCTTGCCTTGGAAATCCCATGGGCAGAGGAACCTGGGAGGCTGCACCCCATGGGGTTACAAAAGAGTTGGATATGACTGAGTAACTGAACACACACATACTGGATTCCTACTAAGATCTGGAACCTGTGTGAACATTTGATTTATATGTTTTCAATTGCATTAGAAGCAAACATGTCCTGTCCATTCTTCAACTACGCATCTCCCCCAAACGAGCATGCACACTAGCATCTGAAGTTAAATGATGCACTAAATCGCTAGTTCCTCTTGCGTTTCCTGGAAGAAGGATTGACCTTACGACTCTAGGACCATTATCTTGAATATTCATTGAGGTCCTCCTTCAGCCCAGTGCGGAGATTCCAGGAGGAGGCATGTGAGTCTTGGCTTTCAGTCTAAATGGACAGGCAAGCCATGCAAGCAGAGAGCAGCCAGACAGAACAGGCGTGAAAGAGTGGCAGGCGCCTGTTAGGGAAGTCCGAGGTAGGTGAAAATTGATATAAAATTTGGAAAGCTAATTCGGAAAGATGCTAAGTACAGTATCCTTCAGCACAGGTGTTGCATATAAGGTTAAGAAAAGTTTTATGGGAACCTGATGTGCCAAGTTATGTAATAGGGACTTCACTTTAAACAAGAGGAAACTGATGTTTTTCTGAGTTCAGTTCAGTTCAGGCGCTCAGTCGTGCCCGACTCTTTGTGACTCCATGAATCGCAGCATGCCAGGCCTCCCTGTCCATCACCAACTTCCAGAGTTCACTCAGATTCACGTCCATCCAGTCAGCGATGCCATCCAGCCATCTCATCCTCTGTCGTCCCCTTCTCCTCCTGCCCTCAATCCCTCCCAGCATCAGAGTCTTTTCCAATGAGTCAACTCTTCGCATGAGGTGGCCAAAGTACTGGAGCTTCAGCTTTAGCATCATTCCTTCCAAAGAAATCCCAGGGCTGATCTCCTTCAGAATGCACTGGTTGGATGGATCTTCTTGCAGTCCAAGGGTCTCTCAAGAGTCTTCTGCAACACCACAGTTCAAAAGCATCAATTCTTTGGGGCTCAGCTTTCTTCACAATCCAACTCACATCCATACATGACCACTGGAAAAACCATAGCCTTGACTAGAAATTAAAGAACAATATGAAAATGAATAAAGTAGAAATGCTAATCTAGGAGATCTGGGTTTTTTTGTTTTGTTTTGTTTTGTTTTGTTTTTTAGAGAAACAGTGCAAAGCAAGAAGAGGCAGGAGTGGTGTGGGAAGGCTAGAACCTATTCTTACCAAAGTTACGTTCTCATGGAGACCTTCTCTGAAATGAGGGCAGCTGCAGATGGTGATTGTAGCCATGAAATTAAAAGGTGCTTACTCCTTGGAAGGAAAGTTATGACCAACCTAGACAGCATATTCAAAAGCAGAGACATTACTTTGCCAACTAAGGTTCATCTAGTCAAGGCTATGGTTTTTCCAATAGTCATGTATGGATGTGAGAGTTGGACTGTGAAGAAAGCTGAGCTCCGAAGAATTGATGCTTTTGAACTGTGATGTTGGAGAAGACTCTTGAGAGTCCCTTGGCCTGCAAGGAGATCCAACCAGTCCATTCTGAAGTAGATCAGTCCTGGGATATCTTTGGAAGGAATGATGTTGAAGCTGAAACTCCAGTACTTTGGCCACCTCATGCGAAGAGTTGACTCATTGGAAAGGACTCTGACGCTGGGAGGGATTGGGGGCAAGAGGAGAAGGGGATGACAGAGGATGAAATGGCTGGATGGCATTACCGACTCAATGGAGGTGAGTCTGAGTGAACTCCGGGAGTTGGTGATGGACAGGGAGGCCTGGTGTGCTGCGATTCATGGGGTCGCAAAGAGTCAGACAGGAGTGAGCAACTGAACACTTGGATATATCGCCAGAGTTTTTCTTTATATAAGAAACACTTTCTTTTCCAAATATAACAAAATAGATACTCCAGATCAAAGGTATACACCTACTTTAATTCAAAAGAAATGCTTTTCTAAAAGAAGTTATTCCACAGCTCAGAACAAAACACTCCATGGATAGAAGAGGGTCAACTCCTCAACGAGCTTTGGCTTCACACAACTCTGAAGACTTTGAATGTTTCAAGGCCCCCTGCCTTTGTGATTGGCCAGACTAGACAAGCAGGAAGGTTTGGCATTCAGAATAAAAGACTATTTGCCAGTGAGTCATTTGGAAATGGCAAAGGCTTCATATGAAGGAAGATTACAAAGCCATTCATGTATTTTTGCTACTGAAAGTCTTCAGCTCAGGAGAAAGCACTGGACTGGTAAACATTGTCATATGACTGATGAGTCCATTTTCCCTCCAAAGTGTGTGTAGCACAATGAATCAGAAGAGGTCAGCAATTGTAGGTTTGCATTTAACTATATAGATTATTTTAGAAATAATTCAATACATTTGCAAAATAGGCCATGTAAGTCATCTACATCATATTTACGCTTTCTATCACAGCCACAAGAAACTGATGTTTTGTCTTGGATGATTGGCAACTTAAGCATCCTTGCATTAGTTTATTCCTTCCTCCTTGAATGTAACTTTCACCATTTGTACATTAGAAGATATTTTGAATGATAGAAGTCAGTGTTGTGAGTTATGTGAATAGCACCCTAGTCTGGAAAATGATAAAGTCTGTCTATTGCCCTCATAAATGGATACAATTGAGGCAGGTACAAATATGAAAGGCTATGAGAATACTTTAGAATTATGTATTGTCATTCTTGAAATGTGATGAAATTCCAATGGTTTATGCTGGGAATTTAATCTAAGTTTGAAATTGTTCAGGAAACAAGAATTTTGGATTTGAGAGTGATGGGAATGAAGGCAATTTTTAATACATTAAGGTAATGTAATATATTTGATTTAGTGCTGAAAAAAATTAATGTAAAAGGAATGCTCAAAAAATAAATGATGATGTTAGGGTTAACATGTAAGTGTTATATGTTATTAACCCTAATGTTCAAGAGATGGGAATACCAGGTGGGAATTCCAGACGACCTCACCTGCCTCTTGAGAAACCTGTATGCAGGTCAGGAAGCAACAGTTAGAACTGGACATGGAACAACAGACTGCTTCCAAATAGGGAAAGGAGTATGTCAAGGCTGTATATTGTCACCCTGCTTATTTAACTTATATGCAGAATACATCATGAGAAACACTGGGCTGGAGGAATCACAAGTTGGAATCAAGATTGCCGGGAGAAATATCAATAACTTCAGATATGTGGATGAAACCACCCTTATGGTAGAAAGCAAAAAGGAACTGAAGAGCCTCTTGATGAAAGTGAAAGAAGAGAATAAAAATGTTGGCTTAAAGCTCAACATTCAGAAAACTAAGATCATGCCATCCAGTCCCATCACTTCATGGCAAATAGATGGGAAACAGTGGAAACACTGACAGACTTTAATTTCTTGGGCTCCAAAGTCATTGCAGATGATGACTATAGCCTTGAAATTAAAAGATGCTTCCTCTTTGGAAGAAAAGCTATGACCAATCTAGACAGCATATTAAAAAGCAAAGACATTACTTTTCTGAGAAAGGTCCATCTAGTCAAATCTCTGATTTTTCCAGTAGTCATGTATAGATGTGAGAGCTGGACTATAAAGAAAGTTGAGCACTGAAGATTTGATGCTTTTTAACTGTGGTGTTGCAGAAGATTCTTGAGAGTCCCTTGGACTGCAAGGGGATCTAGCCAGGCCATCCTAAAGGAAATCAGTCCTGAATATTCACTAGAAGGACTGATGCTAAAGCTGAAGTTGCAATTAATTGGCCACGTGATGCAAAGAACTGACTCATTTGAAAAGACCCTGATGCTGGGAAAGATTGAGGGCAGGAGGAGAAGGGGATGACAGAGGATCAGATGGTTGGATGGCTTCGTCAACTTGATGGACATGAGTTTGAGTAAACTCTGGGAGTTGGTGATGGACAGGGAGGCCTGGCATGCTGCAGTCCATGGGGTTGCAAAGAGTCAGACATGACTGAGTGACTGAACTGAATTGAACCCTAATGTTATTATTTATTTTTTAGCATTCTTTTATATTGTTTTATATTATATATATCATTATATATGGTATTATTAATAAAATCAGCAATTATACAAAGATTAGCCAAAAACAACACCAAGATTTCTTATGTTTACTTTATTTTTTTTAAATCCTTTATCAAAATATTGATACATATCAAAGTAATTAACCATCAAAGAATAATTTAATTTTATTGAAGATCTCCTGTATCAAAGTTGCCCTTCCCAAGACTTTGCTGAACACAAAAAAGAAAAACAAATCTGACATGGCTCTTTTTTAAAGGCATTTACAACCTATTAAGAAGAATGAGACATTCCTTAAAACAGTTTGTTATGCTAGGGTCATCAAGGAAATGATGACTAAACTTCCAGAAGGCTTCAAAGGAGGCGATGACTTTAGCTGGACTTGGCATGGTCTGTAGCAGGCATCAGAAAAAAAAACAGAGGTCATCACTTTGACAGAAAATTTAAAGGACAGCTCCAATTTAGACCTGCACAAAACGATGATGCTGTGAAGGGTGCCACGGGTAGAAATAGCAGTGAGCACTCTCTGTTTAAAAGTTGTATTGAAGGACATGGCACGTAAAACTGTCGGAATAGGAGGCTTGGACTGGATGACAGAGGTTTATAACACACTTTATCTATTAGGTGATTGGAAGCCACTGAATGTTTAAATAGGGAAATAAAAGAAAATGTACTCTGGGAAGACAAATGGTATGGTTAGTTGGAGTTGGCTCAAAAAGAAGATGAAAAAAAATTTAATGAGGATATTATGGTAATATTTTAATCTTCCTGAAATAAGAGGAGGAACTGAGGGAGTACAAAAGATGGGAGCGGGATGTGTTAATATTACGGAACCAAATTACTTTAATGGCTGGTGTGTGGGGGAGATGAAGTGAAAGGTCTGGGAATATGTCCCATGGCCCTTAGAATGGGTCTTGTTAGTGCTCCTCCTGGGGAGGTCAAAGAGGACAGTGGTTACTCTTGAACTCATAAAATGACGCCCTGCTCTGGAAATGTGAAAATTCTCTCCTATCTTCTTCATGGAAACGTATTTATATATTAAGTACTGCTCACTAAACTGAATACAATCAGTAACATTTGATGCCTAATTAAAGACTGGGATGGGATTTCTGTTCCTTGAAAAATTACTCTAGGAACACAAGAATAACATTACCCGAATTAAGACTTGTCTAGGACGGTGATCCACCCTGAGATTTATAAATTATCCCAAGACAGTTCTTAATAACTAAATTTATCTTTTGAACTTTAAACGTTTCTTCAAGTGCGTGTTGCATTTAATCCACCAGGTATTTCTTGCCTAGCTGAACCTGAGGTAGGAAGAAATGCAAAAATTCATACTTGAAAATTTCAAGATCATTGAAACAATAAGGCAAAGCCAGGAGCTAGACCTCGAAGTCAAGCTTCTAACTGTCCTTCTCTCATTTCACTGTGAATGCAGAGTCTGCAGTCACACTTAAAAGAAATCATTTCTCATTCAAAATTCATTGCATCTTAATTGCAGATTTATTAACAAACTGGCGGCTTTGTATTGATTTCTGCAGGATGTTGTGGAAAGTGGGAACAGCACAGAGCACCTTGTAGAATTGACAGCATTTCACACTAAGTGGCAAGGGTGTTGCAACATGCAAACACTTGAAGAAGGGATGAGCACAACAGAGCACTCGTCAGTGGTATAGGTGAAATACACAGTCTCAGAAAAGAGGAGAAAAGGGAACATAGGAGCTGAGATTCATGATTTTAAGATGGAAGGTATGATGAACTTTCACTTAAGGTATACCTTTCATTAATTTTTAATGGCAGTCTCATGCTTACATGCTGTTTTTCTGGAGCAAAAATAATATCCCGGATATGTTAGAGACTATAAGATGCCAAACATAATCAAGGGCTGAGCATCAAAGCTGTGTCATTGCACTAAATTCTTAGATGAAAAGGGAAAACCTCAATCGTTAATCTAAACAAAGCTAAAACGCATTTTATTTGAACATCAGGATGGCTAGTATTTCAGGTTTGATTTCTGTACTGAGTAATTTTAAACCCAAACAGTCTAGAGAAGCAACAGTAAATAAAATACTCCCATATGTCACTGACAAATAGCTCCTGTTCTGATACACAAGAGGGATCATTCCAGAAAAATCTAAAAAACAGAACTGTCATGTACCTCTAAGAAAACAAGCATGTCCATGTCTATACTCTGTGAGCAAAATGGCTTTAACTTTCCCCTCAGCTTGATTAAATTTTGGGCAGGCTTCTTCCCAACTGTAAGCCCTTCACCTTCCTTTTCTTGACTTCCCTTTGCATTAGAAAACTCGCAATTGTAATTTCCTTCTCTGCCTCTTTGAAACTCTGATAATCCAGAATGGTGTTTCTCAAGGTAAAAGTGGTGGGAGTCAGCCCAAAAACCCGGATTCCTTGCAAGCAGGTCCAAGGCTTCTGTCCCTTCTAGGAAGGGGAACCAGACAAATGGTAGTTCCTATTTCTGTCTCATTTAAGACTTCTGAATCCCCTTCTTCCAGCCCTTCTAGCTGCTTTCTAAAGTCTAAAAGTAAACATTTGACTAGAGCAGCTTACAGATTCTCCCTTAAAAATACCAACTTAAAAAAAAAATCCCCAATTTTCATCATTGAATGATGCTTAGTCTGGGAAGTTGCCAGATTTTTTTACCTTTTCTCCCTCTCTGATGGAACTTTTGAAGAAGAGAATAGCTGTTTGGGATTCTATTGTGCACAGATCAATGCCTGAGACTTGATTGAAATGTTTTATTTCAGTGAGATTGTTCATGAAATCACATGAGAACTTATGTGATGACAAGCACATTATCTTTCATGTCCACACTTTTATAGACAATTAACACAGAGCCTAAAGTAAAGCATCTTTACTTGCTTTGTCTTCCAGCTTCCCAACTGAGTCTTCCTACAACATTTTTTCATATTTTCACAGTGAGCAGGCTATAACAATGATACTTTTATATTTGTGTATTCCCTAGAGCTATTTGGCAGCATATATGATTTTGCAGCATAAATTTATATATTAACTTAATGATTTAGATGTTTACATTCTTAAAGAAACAAATAGCCCAAGACTCAACAAATATATTTTATTGCCGTAATTAACAATAATAGCAATGACAACAGGTATAATTTTATAATTTATTGAGTTCCCACTATGTACCAGCCACTTGAAATTATTTTGCTTTTTCTAGCAAAGTAGTGATGACTCCATTTTACTGACAAGCAAGCTGATGGCCAAGGCGGCAAAATAAGTTGCCCAAACTTACATAGTTCGATTTATAATTCATAGCTGTTTAATTCTAATGTCTGTGTTCGTGCTATTAAACTGTGTTGTTTAATTACCTAGAAAAAAGTCCCTGAGNCTAGCAAAGTAGTGATGACTCCATTTTACTGACAAGCAAGCTGATGGCCAAGGCGGCAAAATAAGTTGCCCAAACTTACATAGTTCGATTTATAATTCATAGCTGTTTAATTCTAATGTCTGTGTTCGTGCTATTAAACTGTGTTGTTTAATTACCTAGAAAAAAGTCCCTGAGCTAGGAAATACTTAAAAATACAAAGTTGTTGTCTGTTGATAAAAGCCTTCTCTAACTTCAGTTACTACCCTTCCCAAACTACCCTTAAAGTAGAACATCATTCCTTTCTTCATAATATTTTTAAAAATTTGCGAAGAAACCTTTAATTCTTGATTCACGTTCCGATCCTGTCTCTTATACACATCTCTTCCAGCCCTTCTAGCTGCTTTCTAAAGTCTAAAAGTAAACATTTGACTAGAGCAGCTTACAGATTCTCCCTTAAAAATACCAACTTAAAAAAAAAATCCCCAATTTTCATCATTGAATGATGCTTAGTCTGGGAAGTTGCCAGATTTTTTTACCTTTTCTCCCTCTCTGATGGAACTTTTGAAGAAGAGAATAGCTGTTTGGGATTCTATTGTGCACAGATCAATGCCTGAGACTTNGAATACGCTACCTAACAGTACCTGGTTCCTGGTGTGGTCTAGGTGTGTTTGGAGGATCAGCCTTGTTGGTACCGAATAGTGCGTATCCTTCTAAGGTAGGGACATTCCTAGAAATCGATTTTCATTCTATGGTTTGTCCTTAGTCCCTTGTAGCAAAATTGTACAAACTAGCTACAAAGTAGAACTTGGAATAATTTACCATTCTGGAGTGTTAGTAGTTAGTGATTGGAAAGGCAGCTCAATAATGTTCAGTGGTTCACCCCAACTAACTATACCTACAGTTGGCATTTATTCAATCCTGTATTTTCACCTAAGGTCACTATCAGTCCTCTAGAATTAGAAATAGATGTATTCCACTAAACTCTTCTTCCTTCCTTTTGCTTTCTTGGTTGATTCTTCCATACCCATTACATATGCATACTTGTTTGATCTAAAAGAAATCTCAGGGTTTTGCACCCAGAACAAGTTTTGGGAAACAACTTGGATTTTTTTTTTTTTTTNCTCTTCTTCCTTCCTTTTGCTTTCTTGGTTGATTCTTCCATACCCATTACATATGCATACTTGTTTGATCTAAAAGAAATCTCAGGGTTTTGCACCCAGAACAAGTTTTGGGAAACAACTTGGTTTTTTTTTTTTTTTTTGGTTTGGAATGTTAATAGTTACAACAGACTTCCTGAAAGAACCTCCTTTGTGACTTACAACTTGACAATTCAAACACTCATCTGCAAGTATCAGACCATCTTGACTTGGTTAGTTTTCAGGAGATAGAAGTACAGGGAGTACCGTGAGTGCCTGGAGGAAAAAGCCCTCAGCTTTGCTCACATCAGTCACCCAGCATGGTATTTTCAGCATCTCCTTTGTCATCTGGAGAGCATCATATCATTATAATTTAAAAGAGATGTTAGAAGTTGTCGAGAAAACAGGTGCCCTAGGTCAAAGATCTACTACATCTTTTGGATTAAAACTTCACTTATTTGGGAGTTAAACTCTCTATGCAGCAAGGCAGAGCATGAAGTGCCTATGAGAACAGAGTCTGTAGTCAGAATTTCTGGCGACAAATTTGGTTTCTCCTCATTATATCTGTGTACCATTGGAGAAACTATGGAACTATTCTGGGACTCACTTTCCGTATTTGTAAAATGCAGATAATAATGACTTGATTCACAGACGTCTGTGATGACTAAAATATTTTAAGGTGAATAAAAACATTATGTAAGTATTTGTAAAAAAAACTGTCTTTATCTTAGACTATAAGTTTTGAGTATTTTGTTAGGACAAATAAGGGTTCAATTCTAAAAGCTATAATTCTTTATCTCAATAGTTACATTTGTCGTTGTTCAGTTGCTAAATCTTACCTAACTGTTTGCAACCTCATGGTCTGCAGCACACCAGCCTCCCCTGTCTTCCACTGTTCCCCAGAGTTTGCTCAAATTAATTTCCATTGAATTGGTAATGCTCTCTAACCATCTTATCCTCTGCCACCCCCTTTTCCCGTTGCCTTCCCTATTTCCCAGAATCAGGATATTCTCCCATGAGTTGGCTCTTTGCATCAGGTAACCAAAATATTGGAGTTTCAACTTCAACATCAATGCTTCTAATGAATATTCAGGGTTGATTTCTTTTAGGATGGAGTGGTTGGATCTCCTTGCTGTCCAAGGGACTCAAGATTCTTCTCCAACATCACAGTTCAAAACTATCAATTCTTCTGTTCTCAGCCTTCTTCATGGTCTAGCTCTCACATCTGTACTTGACTAATGTAGAAAAACATAGCTTTTACAATATGGACCTTTGCCAACAAGGTGATGTCTCTGTTTTTTAATATGCTGTCTGTGTTTGTCATAGCTTTTCTTCCGAGGGGTGAGCGTCTTTTAATTTCACGGCTGCAGTCACTGTCTGCAGTGATTTTGGAGCCCAAGAAAGTAAAGTCTGTCACTGCTTCCACTTTTTCCCCTTCTATTTGCCATGAAATAACAGGACCAGATGCCTGGGGTGCTGTATGAGATAAGGCTAAAAGACTGGCCATTTCAGTTTTCTAGTTACTCACAGTAACTCTCTAAAGAAGCTTGTGTAAATTAAGCCCTTATTTTTATTGCCAGTTTCCGAAGGATGCAGCTTAAACAGACATCCCAGACCATTCCCAAAGTCATAAGAACCACTTAACATTAAATGTGAAATACAACCACTTTTTCTCTGTTAAATTGATGTGTTTTCCTTAAAAGGAAAAATAGCCAATCTGGTTATAAAATGTGAAGCTACCAATGATATCTTAAAACAATTAAAATTAAAACTTTTCTAAATTAGAGGCATTCTAAATTAAAACAAGCTAAAGAATGTCTCTCACACCCAAACTTGCTGCTTAACGTGTCCATGAGAATCAAAATCTTGTCCCTGTTTATTTTAGCAAAAGCATTGCCATGGGGCTAGCCAGGGAGACTTCAGCTGAAATTTTCTTCTCTGCTTCCTAAGCAAATCTAGGATGTGGCTAATGAACTGGAAGCCCTCTCAAGATTCTCTTGTCTGTCTGACGGTGACACTGGTTGAAAGACTCTTTTTTAGCAATTGTTTGTAAAGGCACCTAAATAATGAAGCTTTGGTGTGGAGGCGAGAGGACTTTGATGTAGTCGGCCACATTTATGAATTAGGTAGTACAACTATGGTCCTTGGGTCACTCTGGAACAAATCATGTCAGATATTATCTCTACAAGAAATCTGGGGAGAATTTTATTCCAAACTGTCCTTAATTCTCTTTCTGCTTCCATAGAATTCAGAGTCTGTAAGAACTTCTTACTCTCTGGACCCTAATGCTGGGAAAGATTGAGGGCAAGAGAAGAGGGCAACAGAGGGTGAGATGGTTGGATGGCAATACTTACTCAGTGGACATGAGTTTGAGCAAACTCTAGCAGATAGTGAAGAATAGGGAAGTCTGGTGTGTTGCAGTTCATGGGGTCACAAAGAGTTGAACACAACTTAGCAACTGAACAACAGCAACAATTTATAGAGCTTGCTATTCTGAAAATTTTCAGTTCTGCTAGTCTTTTCTTATATATTTTATTACTTCATTATTTTAATAACTTGCTCTATTCTCCCCTGGGCCCTCATTTAAGTCTTAATTTCCTGATTTAAGTATAGGACCCAACAGATAAAAGAATGCTTTAATTATGACCTTAATTGCATTGCTATTCCCAGGAGAGTTCCTAGTAATCTACTTATGTATCTTATGGACTTGTTTACTTATTAAGAAGAGACACAGGACATTGCTAATTGTGGTTGAAAATTAATTGAATCAGTCTGAGAGAATTTAGCCAAAGGAACATCTTCCAACTTATAACATTTGAACTTCAATTACATCCTACTGTTACAGGTCAAATATCAATCTTTTTATCTGCCAATTTCTTTATTATTAAAAGAAAATACTTGCATTTTTAATTACTAAAACCCATATAATCTGTTCTGAATTCGTATGAGAACTACAACTTCTCAATATGTGTGTGTTAGAAAAGGTTCTTTGGTTACGAGTACCAGAAAATTACTCTGAATAAGTTAACCATGAAATAATGCATGGGAAGATTGCTAGAGACTTAAAATAGACAGGAGGATGAAGAGCTGACCTGGGAAGGAGGACTACCAAGGCAGATCCGGAAGCCGTAGCAGATGGCACTCAAAGTGACATTACTGGAACCCGCAAAAACAATACTAATAGCCAGCATGCATCAACCACTCTGTGTTCATATCTGTTGGTTCACTTAATTATCACCACCTTGTGAGCTTGTTATTATTCTCCGCACTCACAAATGAGCAAACTAAGGCACCGTGGTTAGGCTAAGCAGTGCCACACATCCGGTTAGCGGTGGAGTCAGGATGAAGCCAGGCAGGCTGATGCTTATGTTCTTAAACCACTGTTGTCACCTGGTACAAGAGAATGACAATATTTAGCTTTCTAAGGAACCTCAATGGCACTCCACTCCAGTACTCTTGCCTGGAAAATCCCATGGGTGGAGGAGCCTGGTGGGCAGCAGTCCATGGGGTCGCTGAGGGTAGGACATGACTGAGCGACTTCACTTTCACTTTTCACTTTCATGCATTGGAGAAGGAAATGGCAACCCACTCCAGTGTTCTTGCCTGGAGAATCCCAGAGACAGGGGAGCCTGGTGGGCTGCCGTCTACGGGATCGCACAAAGTCAGACACGACTGAAGCGACTTAGCAGCAGCAGCAGCAAGGAACCTCCATCCTGTTCGAAATAGTAGCTGTATCAATTTACATTGCTACCAACAGTGCGAGAGGGTTCTCTTTACCCCACACTCTCTCTAGCATTACTGTTCGTGGGTTTTTTTTGATGATGGCTGTTCTGACGAATGTGAGGTAATACTTCTTAGTAGTTTTGATCTGCATGTCTATAATAACTGGTAATTTTAAGTATCTTTTCATGTACCTTCCATCCATATCTGTATATCTTCTTTGAAGAAATATCTTTTTCCCCTCTACTGGGCATATGCCTGAGAAAACCACAATTCAAAAAGAACTAACGCATATATACGGCATTTAGAAAGACGGTAACAATAACCCTGTATGCGAGACAGCAAAAAGAGACGCAGATGTATAGACGTCTTTTGGACTCTGTGGGAGAGGGCGAGGGTGGGATGATTTGGGAGAATGGCATTGAAACATGTATAACAGCATATACGAAACGAATCGCCAGTCCAGGTTCAATGCAGGATACAGGATGCTTGGGGCTGGTGCACTGGGACGACCCAGAGGGATGGTACGGGGAGCGAGGAGAGAGGGGAGTTCAGGATGGGGAACACGTGTATACCTGTGGCAGATTCATGTTGATGTATGGCAAAGCCAATACAATATTGTAAAGTAATTAGTCTCCTGTTAAAATAAATAAATTTATATTAAAAAAAGATACACGTGTCCCAGTGTTTGCTGCAGCAATGTTCACAGTCACCAGGACATGGAAGCGACCAAATGTCCATCAACAGGGAAGTGGACGAAGACGATGCGGTGCCCACGTGCAGTGGACTATCACCAGCCGCAGAAAGGGTCGGGAGTGGGTCGTTTGTAGAGCTGTGGATGGACCCAGAGTCTATCAGGTAGAATAAAGTAAGCGGAAAGTGAAAAATACATATCGTGTGTTAATGCACCTACGTGGAATCTAGGAGAATGGTACGGAGGAGTCTATTTGCAGGGCAGGAATAGAGAGGCAGACACAGAACAGGCCTGCGGGCACGGGGCAGGGGCGGGGAGGGTG
>SJYA01001434.1:416254-434920 GCA_006410615.1 Neotragus moschatus
AGAGAGGAAAACAAAAAAGGGGCCGGGGGGCAGGGGGCAGGGGCGGGGAGGGTGGGAAGGACTAGGGAGCTGGGATGGACTTAACGTGCATCACCGCGTGTGAAATAGACAGCGAGTGGGGACCTGCTGTGTAACGCAGGGCGCCCAGCTCAGTGCTCTGCGAGGATTTAGGCGGCTGAGAGGAGGGTGGGAGGGCCGGCCGAGAGGGAGGGGGCGTCTGTGTGTGTGTGTGCGCGCGCTCAGTCGCTTAGTCATGTGCCGAGTCTCTGCAACCCCTGGACTGCAGCCTGCTAGGCCCCTCTGTCCATGGAATTCTCCAGGCAGGAATACTTCAGTGGGCGGCCATGCCTTCCTGCAAGGATCTTCCCAACCCAGGGATCGAACCTGCATCTCTTGTGTCTCCTGCATTGGCGCGCGGGGTGGGGGGGCGGTATTCTTTACCACTGTGCCACCTGGGAAGCCTCAGGCAGGTATTTACTTATAGCTGATTCATTCTGTTGCACAACATTATAAAGCAAATATACCCCCAATTAAAGAGAGAGAGAGACAAGATTTCATAGTCTCTTTGATTTTTTTTCTTACTCAAAATTCAAATCGAATGATAAGTCATCAGATTAGCCTAATCTCAGTCTCCTTTCCATCCTTTGGCTAGCAGAGGAAGAAACTCTAATTACAGTCTCACCAGCCTAATTCCAATGAGGAAGGGCTAATTTCTCATAATGAAATTAGGGCACAGTTAGAAAGGGGAAATGGATGTCAAAGAACCAAAACATTTAAAAAGCTATGCTATAAAAAGCCTGCCCTTTATCACACTATACGGAAATGAATATATGAGGATGTCTTTTCTATTTTATAAGATTTGAGCAGGTAAATGTAGTAATGTGTTTCACATTACTGCTTTAATTTGATAAGAAAAATACATGAGAAAGCCACATATTTGAATTCTAATAGATAATACTCTCAAAATTCTCCAAGCCAGGCTTCAGCAGTACGTGAACCGTGAACCTCCTGATGATCAAGCTGGTTTTAGAAAAGACAGAGGAACCAGAGATCAAATTGGCATCATCTGCTGGATCATGAAAACAGCAAGAGAGTTTCAAAAAAACAGCTATTTCTGCTTTATTGACTATGCCAAAGTCTTTGACTGTGTGGATCACAATATACTGTGGAAAATTCTGAGAGAGATGGGAATACCAGACCATCTGACTTGCCTCTTGAGAAATCTATATACAGGTCAGGAAGCACCAGTTAGAACTGGACATGGAACAACATGGTTCCAAATAGGAAAAGGAGTACATCAANGTTTCTTGCTCTTTTTTTTGTTTGCTTCTTTAATGTGATTTGCTAATTTTGTGCTTCCAGAATGTCAACAAGGGTAATAAAATAGCAATTTAAGGCCACGTTAAAAGCTGAACTAAATGGCACCATTTTACGGAAGACATTAGAACAAAATTATAGTGTGTCCTCCTATCAGAAGGCATCTTCGTAGCTTTAATATAGATTCGGGAAGAAAAGACCTTCATTTCCCTCTCCTCTCTTCCGCCTAGCACGCTTGTAGCTCCATGGGGCTGGAAACCCTGGCCTATCCTTGCTAAAATAATCGTTGCTAATATAACAGAATTTTCTTTTCACTTACCATATTCACTGTCTTTTCATGGCAGCTTTTGTAAGATTTGAGGAAAAGTTTATTGGTTACAGAAAGAGTACAGAGGCTAACATGGCATACCGCATTGACCGATTTGTGCATATTGAAGAATCCTGGAGGAGTTGAAAGATTGTAATTGACACACACACAGGGTTGATACTATGTATAAAAGAGACAACTAATGAGAAGATACTGTGAGGCACAGGGGACGCTCCTTAAAGCTCTGAGGTGGCCTGAATGGGGAGAAGTCCAAAACGGAGGGGACACACCCAAGTCCATGGCTGACTCATTTTGCCGTACAGTAAAGACTAACACAGCACCATAAAGCAACTCTGCTCCAGTAAAAAATAATTCCAAAAAGCAGAACAGTGGGACTGCATTCTCCTCCTTCTTCATAGGATGTCACAAGAAAGAAGCTCAACTGGAAACTAGAGCATGATTGGTAAGCTGAATTCTCTCTACCCCTATCTGTGATCTGAGTGCTGTTAATGCTCGGGGCACTGAATCGGGAACTGAATCAGGGTCTCTCCTCCCCACTCCATCAGCCCCTCGCAAACCTGCCAGGTAGACCGAGTAACATTCTCATATGGTCCTTCCTAACTGGCTTCATATGGACTCAACAATATTCACTGGACGGTTTTCCTATCATACTTTGTATGAATTTGTAAGGTTGTCTTCACATCATTATAAGTAGTAATAAAGGGAAAAAGGTCAGTGAAGGATACAGGAAACGTTCAGAAAAAAAGGTTGAAAACACATCCGAAAGTAGCTTCAAGTATCTGTTAGTACTGGTGGTACTTACTGAAAGCCTTTCCCTACTGACTCTTAATGCAGTTTCATGACACATTCTTGCAGTAGGAAGAGAAAATGTTACTTTACTTCACAGGAGGTGAAACTAAGAAAAATTAAGTCAGGAATCCATTGTGAGATTTTTTTCCAACAATATTAATATAGCTATAACATAAATATTTTAAATAGACTTTTCTGTTGAGAACATAGGCAAAAATTTCAGAATTCTTCTGCAGCCAATTCATTTTACTTTTCCTCTGACTAATGACAATTCCAAACACTGTCTTTCTGAATGTGAGAATTTGTTTCTGTGAATTTGTATATGTCTCCTAAAATTTAAAAGCTGAGGTAGTCTCGGTCTCATATACAAGAAGAGCACACATTAAATTCTGGTAATTTTTAATACATTTGCATCCAATGTTCTTGACCACATTTCATTACTATTTTAATCCTTTGCCATTGAGTCTATTTTCATTATAGATTTTTGAGATACACTAGTGTACAATGCCTATAAAAATAGTCTCATAAGGATTGTCTTTTCCAATTAAAATTGAAAGTGTAGGAATAACATTAGGTGAACTTACCTTGGACAGGACTTTACTAAGTATTCTGGAAAGAAGTATGTCTGAAAAGAGACAATTCATCAGACAGTTAATTCAACAAATCTCAACTGTCCATTTCTGTATGTAAATGAAAGTAACTATAGATGGAAGTGATCTAAATAAAATTCTGGTGATCTAAAATTAATGTAACATTTCAAAAAAAACATCATCATGATAACTACTGGATGTGCGTTGCTTATTATGGGCTGGATATACTTCTAACCTAGGCTCCCCTGTGGTTCAGTCAGTAAAGAAGTCCTTGCAAGGCAGGAGACCTGGGTTCAATCCTTGAGTCAAGATCCCCTGGAGAAGGAAACCCACTCCAGCATTCTTGCCTGGGCAATCCCGTGGACAGAGAAGCTTGGTGGGTTACAACCTGTGGTGTTGTAAGAGTTGGATACAACTTAGCATCTAAACCATCACCACTGCTAATCTATGCTAAAGCTTTCCTCCTTGATAGAGATTTTGGTCAGTGCAGTCATAGGCCTCTCTGCTCTTTCCCTCATCCTGACTTGACCTAGGGAAGAGAAAGTGACCTATAAAGTTAGTTGTGAGTTGTCCAGGTTTGACTCATCTCTGCCGTTTATTTTATATGGGAGCATGGTTCTTCCCAGAATCTGGGGTTGCCTTCTGCTCCTCCTCTACTGATGCTACCTGGACTCTCATCTGTGGTTGCTTTGTACTCTGCTTCAGCTCGCCTATGGCTGATGGGCAAACTTCGTCCAGTTTGTAGGTTTACTTAGAAGACTCACTTGGCTTTCTCTCAAACCTACTCTCTTTCCAACAACATTAAAGTACATTTTAGTCTCCATATCTACTTCTTATGAGGGCCTAGAAGAGAAATGGTATTCATCAAGGTCTTCTTTTTGAAGACTCAAGTCTCACAACATTGAAGACAAGAGAGTCTTAGAGTCTAATTAATTCAATAACTCTTAAATATCTGTTATTCTCCTTTTTGCTGTTGTTCAGTCACTCATCCGTGTCCGACTCTTTGTGACCCCACTGACTGCAGCACGCCGGGTTTCCCTGTCCTTCACCATCTCCTGAAGATTACTCAGACTCGTGTCCAGTGAACTGGTGATGTCATCCAACCCTCTCATCCTCATTCATCCTGTTCTTCTGCCTTCTATCGCTTCCAGTATCACAGTCTTTTCCAGTGAGTTGGCTCTTCACATCAGTTGCCAGAATATTGGAGCCCAGCATCAGTCCTTCCAAAGAATATTCAGGGTTGATCTCCTTGTAGTCCAAGGGACTCTCAAGAGTTCTCCAACATTTTGCAAGTGAGAAATGAGAAGCTCAGCAGTTAAAATGCTCAATACCATATTGTGAATGGTTGAGCTAGGGTTTGGATGGTATCTGCCTATCCAAAAGAACCATATTCTTAAATCTGCAATGTGCCTCTTAGAGTCACTGAGATAAAGGATTATTGGTCTTGCTCTCTCATCTTCCTGATGAGGAACAAAGTCAAGTGGAAATGAAGTTAATTGCTCAAGGTCATGCAGCTTATAATTGATTATATCAAGCCTTGCAACTGGGTGTTTGCACTTGTCTTCTATAAATTTGTAATCAAGAAGTAGCTGAGGCAAAAGAAAACATTGCCAGGTGTGGCTAAAATCTTTCATAACAAATCTGATGCCATATTTGCATTTGGCTATGAGATTAAAAAAAAACAAAACTCCAAAAGCATAATTAAATATCCATTTTCAGCTTGGTTTAAAACTAGAAAGAAAACATGCCAGCAACTATTTTCAGTAGAGGGCAGAGGCTAAGGAGTTTTCAAAAAAGGAACAGCCAAATTTTATAATTTCTGTTACTAAGGTTGAAACAATTATGGAAAATCATTTATCTGTAGAGCATGAACATAAATTATTTTTGTATGGCTAACTAATACAAAATCTATTCTGATGCTGCTATTCTTTCATTATGAACAAATTTGATGATGAAATTATCCTTTTCGACTTAACCTGTAAGTTCAATCCCTATACATCTAGGACTGCTACAGGAGGATATTCATCCCAACAATTTAGGTACTCTAACTCTTCTGATTTATATTATCTTACAACCCTTCTCAATCCCTCAGGTGCACTGGGATTAACCTATATTTTCTTTGGTATCCTCCTACACATCTGCATTCACAAGCAAAACAGAGGGCTTGTGCAATTAGTATAATTCAAATATCCTTCATAAAATGTCATTTTATGTATCAGTTCAGCTGCTCAGTTGTGTCCGACTCTTTGCGACCCCATGGACTGCAGTACTCCAGGCCTTCCTGTCCATCACAAACTCCCGGAGTCCATCCAAACCCATATCCATTGAGTCGGTGATGCCATCCAACCATCTCATCCTTTGTTGTCCCTTCTCCTCCTGCCCTCAGTCGTTCCCAGCATCGGGGTCTTTCCCAATGAGTCAGCTCTTCGCATCAGGTGGCCAAAGTATTGGAGTTTCAGCTTCAACATTAGCCCTTCCAATGAAGATTCAGGACTGATCTCCTTTAGGATGGACTGGTTGGATCTCCTTGCAGTCCAAGGGACTCTCAAGAGTCTTCTCCAACACCAGTTCAAAAGCATCAGTTCTTTAGTACTCAGGTTTCCTCACAGTCCAAGTCTTTATAGTCCAACATATATTTTATATATATCAATTAGTTATTACTGCTAGACCCCCAAACAAAGTAGCTTGAAAAACTAACTGTTAACTAACATTTCTCATGATCCTCAGGGCCAGGAGACCTTGACTGTTATCTACCATCAGCTGAAGGTGGGTCAGGTGGCTTTGCTTATCTTGGCTTCATTCTCACACGTGTCTGTGGCTTTTGCCAAAGTTATTTGTCTGTTTTCCATGTGCCCCTTCATCCTCTAGCAGGATAGCTCAGGCTTATTTCTGGGTTTGTTCAAACCCATTATGATGGTGATTGTAGAGAAGCAACATCTAGGGGTGTAAATGTGCAAGAGATTTTTCAAGTCTCTGTGTCAAGCCTGCTAATACTCTCTTGGCCAAAGCAAGTGTCACGGATGAGCCAGCTTCAGAGTGAGAGGGGACTGCAGGGTAAAAACCGTAGGATAAACAGTATGATTAGAGGGAGGCTATTAATGTAAGCATTGTACCAGACAATGCCAGATAACTGATGGGTTAATTAAAATGCATTAGGCCATTGGCTAAATCCTGATAATACTTTTAAGCAATTCAATGCTGATCAGCAATATAACTTTACTCTTGTTGCTGCACATATAATGAGAAGCAAAGTATACCACCCCAAAATATGCCACTTTGATATATTGATTTTTTTGAATTAAAGTTGCTTAAGGAACAGCTAGTGCAAGACGGGCACTCTGACTTTTCTTTGTCCCACTGAATGTAGGGAATAAATCTCCTGTGTGTAAACTACACTCCCTATACCAGGAGGGCATACAGTGTCCTCACCACCAAAGACAGAGGACTCAGGGCCAACGAGCCTATACTAACTAAACTTGTTACTTCCTCGCAAATTCTTTGCCCCTTCACTCAAACCCTTTTGTCTTGACAAAGCTACCTGCTTTGGTCACTTCCTTGAGCCTGCTTTTTTTTTCTTTAATAACCTCTCATATGGATAAAATTATTTTTTTTTCCTGTTATTCTAAGTCAATTTATTTGTCCAGTCAAAAACGTAGAAGGGAAGAAGGGAAACGCGTTCCTCCCCTATGATAACCAGCTAGAGTCGGCTGAATGAACTGACCCATATGGGAACTTGGTAGGTTAGGTTATGATCTGAGTGAAGGGAAAAGAATGGCAGAACTTTTAAAAGTGACTGTTTAATGGCTCTTTTCTTAAGTCTCCCCAGATTCATTATGAAGGTATCATTTGTATATAAAAACTGCAAGCATCTAATGGATGCAGTGAGTTTAGACATATGTATCTGTTCCTGTTACCATCACAACAATCCAGGTATAATAAACATATCTATCGTGTCCATAGTTTTCCCTGTCACTTTGGATTTTAATTGGTGGTTTGTTTGTTCTGTGGTAAGTAGCACGTAACATGATAACTACCCTCTTCACAAATGGTCTCTTTAACATGACAGAACAAAAGCTCAGGCAATAAAAACAAATATACTTAAGTGGGACTACATCAAACTCAAATGCTGTCCACAATGAAAGAAGCCATTAACAGAGTTAATCGGCAATCTATGGGATGGGAGAAAATATTTGCAAGCCATATATACTTCCAAAATATAGCAGTTACTCAAAAGCAACCCCCCCATAACCCAATTAAACAATGGCAAAGAACTTGAATAGACATTTCACCAAAGAAGACATCCAAAGTCCAACACATATACACAAAGATATTCAACCTCCATCAGGAAAATGCAAATCAAATGAATTTTAAGCCTGTTTGGATAACTTGCAAAAAAGAGATATCAAGTGTAGATATTGGAACCCTTGCACACTGTTGGTGGAAATGTAAATTGATCTCGCAGCTACAGAAAGCAGAATGGAGGTTCCCTTAAAAAGAGTTGAGATGGCATGGGAGGTGGGGGGGAGGGTTCGAGATTGGGAACTCATGTACACCTGAGACGGAAAAAAAAATAAAAATAAAAAATATTAAAAAAAAATTTTAAACATGATTACCACATAAACCACCAATCCTTTTTCTGGGTGACTCTCCAAAATAATTGAAACTATTTCCCTATGAAAAATAGAGAAGATTCTCACAGAAAAACTCCTCTATGATTTGTGACGACATGGATGAACCTGGAAGCTATTATGCTAACTGAGCTAAATGAATCACAGGAGGACAGTACTGCATGAGTCTTCTCACACAAGGCATCTGAAGCAGCTAAGGTTGCAGAAACAGAATGGGACGGTGATGATCAGAAGATAGGAACGAGAGCACATTGTTCAGGGGCTGACTCTCACGTAAAGCATAGCACCCATAATTAGCAATCAAGTAATATGCACTTAGACATTTTTCTAGGGACTGTTTTCTTGAAACAATCAAATAATTACCTTTAACACTGGCACTGATGAGTATCTTGCATAGTTACTTGGATTGCTTCAGGACTTGAGTCTATATCTGTTTTTCAAAGAAGTTAATTTTTAGTGGAGTATAATTGATTTACAATGCTGTGTTCATTTCTGCTGTGCACCAGAGGGAAACAGTTATTCATATACATGTATCCCCTCTTTCAGATTTGGTTCCTGTTTAGGTCACCCCAGTTGAAACTGTATCTTTTGACTTTAAGAATTTCTTTCTAACTCAGAACCAATAAAGCAAAGCTCTGCTTTTAGGCAAATTTCACTAAATATACACCAAGTACAATCAAGGTGGATTTAAATTACTCATGTTTGCATCTTATTCTTAATTCTACGTTCCCAATCACTTAGTCACTTTAGTCAATTACTTGTTGAAGCAAAGTGCTTCTAGATGAAATTTTATTAACAGAGATATTAAATGAAAGAAAGCATGTGGGATTTTGAGCATTCACCACACAATTAATTAAATCACACTGAATCCATTGACTTAAGTTTTACTGTATTATGAGCATTTATCTTGACATGTCTCTTAACCATAATTGCTAGCTTGTTAATTGGATGTATCAGCCTTCATTTTACTCTTACTATTATTACATGATTATTTATATGGAGGAAGTAGATAAGACAGGTGGCCATCATTCCCGTAAACTAAATCTATAGATGCAAAACCACACTGAGTGCAATCCTATAGGATTACAAGATAGGATTTGAGGAGAGGTTTATTCTGACTGGAGTCGGTAAATGTTTCCCTTCTTGTCGTAGTTGATACCACGTGGCATTCATGATCTTAATTCACGATCAGTAAAAAATACTGATACTCTAAAGAGGATATAAAGCTGGAGAAGACAGAGCTCCTGCTTTTAGAAACTTACCATCTGAAGAGGAAACAATAATGTAACGCATAAAAACACAAAACATGACATGTTAAATCATATAGAACTTGGGTGAGAATCCTAGTTTTGCCATGTATTAGTTACAGTTTAATGGGTCTTACCAAGTCCCAGTTTCCCATGCAGAATACTGAGAAAGCTCTGTTGGAAGAAGCAAGTGTGATAATGCATGTGAAATGCCTAATAGCAGTTCCTGTATATCGTAAATGCTTAATTAATATTATTCTTTGATTACATTAATGGAGAAAATAGAAAACATATACACATGCTTATAATGAAAATCCTGCAAATTAATAAAACATTAGCTTAAGCAAATTTATTACTTCAAAAACTACAATAGTATATTTTAATGCACAAGTAAACCTAATTGAAATTTAAGACTTTTAATTCAAAATTAAGTCCTCAGTTATCAGCCTTCAGTTATCTCAGGAGAAATATGGAATTGCACATGTTTGTGATATATGCTCACATGAGCCCTGGCTGGCTTCAGATACTTTTCTCATGGTATTTGCAGAAGGAGCTGGAGTTCATATTTTGTTGTGGGTGGTTTTGTTGTTTACAAAGGATATCCCTCATCTCAGGGGTTTCCCAAGTTGAAAGTGAATAATCAAAGTAAAACCAATACAATATTGTAAAGTAAAAAAAAATAATAATAATAAATAAATAAAAATTAAAAAAAAAAATAAACACACACACACACACATAGAGGCGCTTCCCTGGTGGCTCCATGGTAAAGAATCCGCCATGTAAGAGTCACAGGTTCACTCCCTGGTCTGGGAAGATCCCACACGCTGTGGAGCAGCTAAGCCCGTGCACTATTAAGCCTGGGCTCTAGAGCCTGGGAGCCGCGACTACGGCGCTCGCCACAAATGCTGAAGCCCATGTGCCTTAGAAGCCATACTCTGCAACAGAAGCCGCTGCAATGGAAAGTCTGAGCACCTCTGTGAGAGAGTGGCTGCCACTTGCCAAAGACCAGCACAGCCCAAAACAAATAAATAAATACAATTATACATAAACAAATGAGCTCATCAAATATGCAAATTCAAGCTTCCTTAGAGTTTCTGCATCAGGTGGTGACACTGTGACCAAAATACATGTGTGTGTGTGTGTGTGTGTGTGTGTGTGTGTGTATATATATATATTTTTTTTTCTATAAGCATCACAGGTAACTCTGATTCAGGGAGTTAGAAGCAGCGCTGCAAAATCTGAGAACCATTGTAAAATGTCTCTGCTGTGAGTACTTTTATAATAAAGACTTAGAAATCCAGGCTGAAGGCAGAAGAGTACTAGTACTTGGGGAGCATGAAGGCTTTCTTGACGTGGGGTTGATGTGTTAATGTTTACACATTTGAAAATTTATGATAGCCCACAGCCCACAGCCCTGGTGGCTCAGCTGGTAAGGAATCCACCCGCAATGCAGAAGACCTGGGTGCCATTCCTAGGCTGGGAAGATCCCCTGGAGAAGGGAATGCCAGTATTCTGGCCTGGAGAATTCCTGGGGCTGTATGGTCCATGGGGTCGCAAAGAGTCAGACATGATTGAGTGACTTTCAAAAAAAGATGACCATTCATAATCATTTGCAAAGCATTGACAGTGGAGTTGGTAGTGAAGAGAGTATTTGAATGCTGTGTGTAGAGCTGTCAGAATTAAAATTAGTGTGAGGGAGCGGAGCAGTGGTTGGTGGACATACTGAGGGTCAAATAAATCAGCTATGAAGGAAGAACATAAAATTAAATTTCCTCTTAGGCCCATCAACACAAAGGGCTTCACTTAAGGATTTAAAAATTGAAAATATTAAGGGCTGATGTTGAAGATGAAACTCCAATACTTTGGCCACCTGGTGCAAAGAGCTGACTCACTGGAAAAGACTCTGATGCTGGGAAAGATTGGGGGCAGGAGGAGAAGGGGATAGGGAACGACTGAGGATGAGATGGCTGGATGGCATCACCGACTCGATGGACGTGAGTCTGAGTGAACTCCGGGAGTTGGTGATGGGCAGGGAGGCCTGGCGTGCTGCAATTCATGGGGTTGCAAAGAGTCGGACATGACTGCGTGACTGAACTGAACTGAAATAAAAAATAAAGAGTAATTTTGGGCATACCAATCACTCCATACGGAATTAATTTTAAAATTCCTTTTTTAAAAATGATTAAATTGCTATTACGTGGCAGCCCTTGGCTATTTCCCTATGTGTCTGTGTGCGCTTAGTCGCTCAGTCATGTCTGACTCTGCAACTCCATAGACTGTAGCCCACCCATGCACCAGATCCTAAAGGACCAGACCTGAGAAAATGGCTGTTTTAGGAAATGAATACATTTCAATGCCCAGGCCAAAGCTTTCCTGAATTAAAAATAATAACAACATTTTCATTTGTGTGAAGTAACTTTTTCTCAATAAAATAAATATAATTAATGCTATTCATAGTGACTTTGTTTAATTTGGGAAAATTATAAAGTTCTCAGATTTTTGTATCCTCTGTTATAAAAAATTCACTTGATCAAGTTAAGCAGTAGTAAGCAATAGAGTATAAAATTCTCCATATGAGCACTGTGAAATTGGTTTCAAGTCAAATAATAACCGTCATTATATACCCTCCTCTGAAGGAAATGGCAGCCCACTCCAGTGTTCTTGCCTGGAGAATCCCAGGGACGGGGGAGCCTGGTAGGCTGCCATCTGTGGGGTTGCACAGAGTCGGACACGACTGAAGCGACTTAGCATATACTCTCCTCTGAATGGCACAATTCAGTACAAAAATATGATGCATGTAAGGCAAGCTAATTTAGATGCACTGTAGAAAGAACAATAAGAATTACAGAAAAAAGAAATAAAGCTTATGAAGAATCTGCTACCTGTCAAGCACTGTTCTATGTGCCCGTATTTAGTAATGCTAATTCTCAAAGAAGTCCTTCAAGAGAGCTGTCCTGGGTATGATTTTACAAATGGTACCCGAGACTTGCAGATGTTAAGTAAATTGTCAAAGACAGCACAGCTTGAAACTGGCAAAACCAAGATTTAAATGTAAACATTCCTGTGTTCTTTCAGTAAAATTGTTGTAAACATCTCTAGCATATAAAATGTATTCACTATTTACTTCAATTGCATACTGAAGCAAATAAACTAGCAAATGTGTGCTGATTTCTTTAAGAAAGGGCACTGATAACATGAATTTGGAACCACTCATTGTGTATTAATTATACTCAACAGTTGATCCCTTAACTTAGCATGTTAATGTTCCCCTTGCAACATCACCATGTCATTAATTCATTTAGCAACCCCAATAGAATGAAAGTCTGACTCGCCTGTGGGCCCAATCTAAATTGTCAAATGGTTTTTAGCAGTGATACCCAGAGATGAAGTTTCCTGGGTACCATAGACCATGTAAAAACCTCAACACTACTGTCTGTCTCAGCAAATTATCTGTAATAGCAATATTAATTTAGGAGCCAACATTTCTTTCCTCCAGAGGAAAGTTTAAAATAACCTGTCCTTGCAATTAAATAGGACTTTTATTGTTAAAAATAATTCAGAATCACCTAAAAGTGAATTCTGTCAGAGTTCTAGTAAAAACCTGCAATAAAGTTAATTTTAAAATCACACTTAAACCACCCCAAGACTGCAGCATCTGACTTAAATTGCTACACTGTCTTCTTTAACAGCATAACATAAAGTAATGTTTGTTAATTTATTTAGCAAATGAAATTCTAAAAGCCTGCTACATGCCTATCCAAAGACAATAACATTTGTGAAAAAGCATTTTGGGGTAGCCTGTTAAAATATTTAAGTCTTTGATTACAAATCATTTCTCCTAGCTTTATGGATGTAAAAGTGTTGAGCTAAATAGAGTGCTACAGAGCCAGAAACAGACGGACTCAAATGTCACTAAGAAACTACAGAAACAAAGCAACTTCCGTTTACTTGCACATGTGAAAAGTGAAATGAAAAACTGCTCACCGAAGCACGTTACAGGTGTGAGAGGTACGTATCCAGTGAAGGTAACTCAAGGAGGGAACATCTTCCAGGAAGACCGGATTGTTTCCGATTCACTTTTATGTTCATCTTTTACTTTCTCCGTACTTTTTCCATTACCGTTTTGCCTTCTTCTTCTTTTTTTTTTCATCTTAGACTTCAGTTTACTTATTATTCTAAGGCAAATACAGCACATATCGCCCACTGTTTCTTTTATATTATGCGCTTAGAACGTGTAGCAACTTCATAATATCTAACTACTCTTATTTAAATTTATATTAAAAAGTGGGGATCAAGAAAACGTGTCTCTTTGTAGCAAAAGGACCATGGCACAAAAGCATCTGCCGTCACAGCCTGCGCACCACACTCACAGCTGTTTATCACAGGAAGACGAACTGACAGGAAATCAGAACTTTTTACTCTGGCAGCATTCAAATACTCAAAAGCAGGAAACCAGAGAGAACAGTTTGTTAAAGGGAGGCACACGCCACAGATGGTGAGAAACTTACAATAGGCTAGACTGAGAAAGGATTTCAGAGAAAATGTAGCATAAACAGGTAATTCATGAAGGCTCAAATGATGCTATTATGTCTATGATTGCAGTTTCCATGATTATGTTTAGATCTTAACATGATAATTAATGTTTATCTACAACCTTGGGGAATAAAAAAGATCAGTCTTTTGGCATGTTCAAATCAAGTCATCAGTTGCCTTCTTTTTCTTTTTTTTTTTTTAAAGTCTCTGTAAATAAAAATGGTGGCCACTAAAGGACTGAGAAATTGCTGCAAAATATTAATTTCTGGCTGAGGGTGAATAGAAAGCTGTGCTGTATAACTTGGCTATCATCTTTAGAGGAGCAAAAGAGCGGATCAAAGCTATTTAAATAAGATGAGGAAGGGGCATGGCCGTTTAAGTCCGTCATCTAAGATTGCAGGGATCTCATTCTGCTCCATTTCAGAGGATGTGAGGGTATGTGGGAAGGTATGGGGGGGGAGGAACAGCCCGCCTTTAGAACAAGCGGGGAGCAACAGAAAGGGTGCCATTAGAAAACAGACCAGCACGATCCTTCTTAGGACTTAGATGACTCCCACAGGAGGACTGAGCCAGACGATCTGTAAAGTTTCTGGTGTAGGTGGTGGTATCGTCGCTAAGCCATCTCCAATTCTTGTGACCCTATGGACTGTAGCACACCTCGCTCCCCTCAAGACCCACTGCCCATGGATTTCCCAGGCAAGAACACTGGAGTGGGGTCGTCATTTCCTTCTCCAGGGAATCTTTCTGACCCAGGGATCAGACCCAGGTCTCCTGCATTGCAGGTGGTCTCCTGAATTGCAAGCAGATTCTTTACCGACTGAACCACCAGCAGTTATCGAATCATAGACATTAGTAGTATGAAGAAGATTCATGATCCCGGACAGGCTCATGACTTCTGAGGAACTAGACTGAGGATGAGATTCATTGGGTCCTTTTGTTAATTCCCAGCTTATTTCTTTCAGAAGCTAGCTAGGTTTTCTTCATAGGAAGTTTGTCTGCATCCCCAAATAACTATGTTTTATATTCTCCATCTTCTTCCTCAAACATCCTTTGGGGTAACTAGTCCTACTGTGAATTTTCCATCCCTTTCCATTAAAGAGAATCAACTTCTGTGTTGATGCACCTAGATTCATTGTTTATTGCTATATGGTGTTTGCAGGTTCACAGATGCTAAGACGGCAGGAAATCCAAATTATACAAGTCAGCCCCCTTAGTCCATGGACAAGTAAAAGTAACCAAAAAGCCCAGAGACATCAAGGAACCAACAGAGTCACGTAGAAGTTACTGGCAAGTTTAGGGACAGAAATCACATTGCATAATTTCTAAATTACTTACTCCTTTCTCTTTACAATTCTGTAGTGGCTTTCTTACCACAAATTACAGTGCCCTTTGTTTTCCAAAGAAAGTATTAAAATATGCATCTTTCATGTTTTTTCTCTCTTTAATTTTTTTTCCTGTTTATTGATCTTGAAAAAATTAGTTGCTAGTTCATGAATCTAATNATGCTAAGACGGCAGGAAATCCAAATTATACAAGTCAGCCCCTTTAGTCCATGGACAAGTAAAAGTAACCAAAAAGCCCAGAGACATCAAGGAACCAACAGAGTCACGCAGAAGTTACTGGCAAGTTTAGGGACAGAAATCACATTGCATAATTTCTAAATTACTTACTCCCTTCTCTTTACAATTCTGTAGTGGCTTTCTTACCACAAATTACAGTGCCCCTTGTTTTCCAAAGAAAGTATTAAAATATGCATCTTTCATGTTTTTTCTCTCTTTAATTTTTTTTCCTGTTTATTGATCTTGACTCTGAGAAAAAAAAATTAGTTGCTAGTTCATGAATCTAATTTCTGGTCATCCTGAATTATTTTCCATTTGTCAATTTCTCATTTTCATCTTTGCACTCAAACTCATTATTCTTCGTTTTTATCTTCACTGAACTTCAGTTGGCATCTATTAACCTACATCCTTGTTCAATATGACTCCTCAGGATGTTGAATCTGACTGGGGTGGGGAATGATGTGGAGAGTTGTAGTGCTGGCGGCCGCTTGATATCAGATGCAGATTTAGAATTTAGCATTTCTCTCTATTCTGCAAAGATTATTTAATTCACATATCTGTGTGTGTTCTTTTTTGGATCAAAGAGGAAGATAAAACTCCACACCAGTGACTTTCTCGAATGCAAAATGGATTTGAGTGATTATACATTCACAGAATGTCGTGAATAGATGGACTGGTGGAGTCCGGATTTCTTATCTATTCATCTTGCTTTCATTTATTGCACATCAGCCATGTACCAGGTACTTTGCCAAAGAAACAGAGATGAAAGCACAGGCCTCCCCCTGAAAAAAGAAGAAAAAAAAAAAGAAAAAAACTTCACATTTTATTAGGAGTGGCTGGAGGCAGAAAGGGAAACAGTCACCGTCAGACCATCAGTATCCACTGCAAAGACTTTCGCTGGATTGTTGCTTAGGGTATGACATCTGCAAACAGGCAGACCCAGATCCAAACCGAGAAATCCAGGGAAGACTTTCTGAAGAAGGCAATGCCTGAGCCTGTTGGAGGACGATGAGAGAGCGGGAGCCAAGTGAAAACGCATAAGGAAGGCAGAGGGTAATATAACCCACAAAAAGATAAGCTCCAAAGCTGCATAGAACGGGCATACACAAGAAAATATAATAGGTTTGGAATGATTGCTCTGCAGGAAGCTTCCTGAGAGAGGGCAATAAACAGGCATTCCCCATTCCTGCAGTTCTCTTTATGGCAAGCTGAAGGGCTGGATCTTCTTGCGGAAACTGCGGAAAAACCTTGAAAGACTTTAATTGAGAGGGTGATAGCATGAGATTTATGTTTTCATCAGCTGCTGCTAACAGCAATAGAGAAGGTAGATTTAGCAGAGGTTGGGGTGCTTAAAGAGGTGAAACTGGGAAAACAGCAATCAGACAGAAGCTTCTTATAATAATCCGTGTAAGAAAAGGTGAGGTCTGGAGTGAAGGCAGCCTCAGGAAGAATGGAAAAGCAAGATGCACTGAAAACCATTAAGGGTAGAAAATGCATGCTCCAGAGAACAGCGGGGCCTGAAGATGTGAAATTAATCAACCTGGGCCACACACTTAATGAGTACCAGAGCTGCAATTGGAACCAGGTGCCTACATCCAGCCAAGGAATATTTCTGCCACACGACTCTGCCTCTTCATGTCTGCACTTTGACAATGACAATAATTAAATTTAAGATGGATTGTCTATTTATAGCAAAGGGTTATATTTAAGAGACCCCACTTTTCCTCATTATCCAAGGCAAGTAAATGCAGGTGTTTGATTCAGATAGAATAGGATGCTAATGACTCTCAAAGCCTGAACTTCCTGGAAGCAAATAGACATACATTGCCCTTGATTTAACCTTAGAGTAGATATCACTTCCCTTCATCACTGGGCAAGGTGTTGATAGACTTCCTGTCTCATCTCTCTGGATTTTTTTTAACCCAAAGGGACACAGTGTCACTAGGTGGTCTTGCCAAGAAAGCAGCATTTCACATCAAGCCCTTATTCCTAAACCAACTTTGGGGGGTTAGAACAGGAGTAGGAGTCCAAGAGAGGTGTGGGTTACCTGCAAATTGCTGTATCCCTGCATATGGCTCTTCCTTAACTAAATGCTAGAGTCTATGACAATGGCTACTCATTGCAAGGATGAAATGAAGGAATGTGTGTGAAAGGGCTCTGTGAAGCTGTCAACGGGAACGTCGAAAGTTAGGATTTGATATCATGCATTCGTCCAAAGTAAAGATACTTTTAAAATATTTTGCAATGCTTGGTTTTGAAAGGATGGCAGATGTATGGCACTTCTTTGCCCAAACGTTCAGTGCAGAGCACTCTGTCATCATAGATTTCACACGGTTCTCAACTGCCCTTAACCAGCTTGCTAATGGCACTCGTCTCTTAGACTACTGTTAGTAAAGAGTAGCTAATGGAAGTTTTGTGGGAGAGGGGATTAGCTCACCACATCCATAGCATCACTACCATGTTATATTATGCACTTAGACATTACTCTCTGAAAGTTGTTAGCAAACACATGCAGTGTATAGGGTTCCCAAGAGCTGTTCTGCAGGCTGGAGGGAGGATGCACCTGGAGAGAGCTGATACCATGTTCCACACTCCAGTGTTCACTCGGTCTTCAGAACAAGGGAAACAATGAGTCACCTGCATTTTCCACAAAAGGGCACATACTGAAAGCACTTTCATTCTCAAGGGCACCTACAGATTAGAACATGTAAATATACTCTTCAAACACAAGAGGGGAAAGCGAAAAGGATAAAGTGATGGTGCCATGACAAGGGTGTTGGTGGAAGGTCAGAGAAGAAAGTGTTTCATTATATTGTAATCACAGATTAGGACGCAAGAGTTACAACTCTTGACCAGCAGCTGCATCCATTAAGGATCTATCAGTTTCCATGTGTGAAATCTCTAGGCTAACCAAGCTCTCTGTATGGTGAGCATGAAATGACTAGTGTCCAAATGCTCATGAACTGACCCAAGATATGACAAAAAATGGAATGAGGTTCAGGACATCGTACAGGAGCAGGGATCAAGACAATCCCCAAGGAAAAGAAATGCAAAAAAAGCAAAATGACTGTCTGGGGAGGCCTTACAAACAGCTGTGATAAGAAGAGAAGTGAAAAGCAAAGGAGAAAAGGAAAAATATAAGCATCTGAATGCAGAGTTCCAAAGAATAGCAAGAAGAGATAAGAAAGCCTTCTTCAGCAATCATTGCAAAGAAATAGAGGAAAACAACAGAATGGGAAAGACGAGAGATCTCTTCAAGAAAATTAGAGATACCAAGGGAACATTTCACGCAAAGATGGACTCGATAAAGGACGGAAATGGTCTTGACCTAACAGAAGGAGAAGATGTTAAGAAGAGGTGGCAAGAATACACAGAAGAACTGTACAAAAAAGATCTTCATGACCCAGATAATCACGATGGTGTGATCACTCATCTAGAGCCAGACATCCTGGAATGTGAAGTCATATGGGCCTTAGAAAGCATCACTACGAACAAAGCTAGTGGAGGTGATAGAATTCCAGTGGAGCTATTTCAAATCCTACAAGATAACGCTGTGAAAGTGCTGCACTCAATATGCCAGCAAATTTGGAAAACTCAGCAGTGGCCACAGGACTGGAAAAGGTCAGTTTTTATTCCAATCCCAAAGAAGGCAATGCCAAAGAATGCTCAAACTAC
>SJYA01001435.1:0-17323 GCA_006410615.1 Neotragus moschatus
TTGTGCTGGGGAAGAGGAAAAGGTCTGTGGCTCTCAGAGTATTAGCAAGTTCATTTCATGCTGATGGTGTGACAGAGGCCAGGGGAGGGTTTACAGAGTCTGGCGTTCATCCAGCCGGCTGGTCTCACCCACAACATCCCTCAGGCTTGCAGCAGAGAGACAGGGAAGGGAGGGGCTGACGGCTGGCAGCTCATGGGAAAACTGTGGCTTTCCTTGAGAGGGGGGGCGTGGAGTGGGCAGCGGACAGGATCCAGAGGCTCCCATGACTCCCCCAGCCAGGAGAGGACTGGAGCTAGTTGGGACGAAGGGCACATTTTCCTTCCCAGAGAGTCTGGGGCAGAATGACTGCAAAGATGGCCCTAATTCTCCGTCTTTCCCACATCCATCCCTTGCAACGTGACTTGGTACTTCCCCTCATCAAGAAGTTAAATCTCCAGCAAGGACCTGCTGTGTAGCACATGGAACTCTGTTTAAGGTTATGTGGCAGCCTGGATGGGAGGGAAGTCGGAAGGGGAATGGATAATGTGTATGTGCATGGCTGAGTCCCTTCACTGTCCACCTGAAACAGTTACAACATTGTTCATCGTCTATTTGTCGGCTGTTGTTGCTGTTGCTGTTCAGTCGATAAGTTGTGTCCAGCTCTTTGCAACTTCATGAAATATAGCATGCCAGCCTCCTCTGTCCTCCACTGTCTCCCGGAGTTTGCTCAGATTCGTGTGCATTGAGTCGGTGATGCTAACTGTCTCAGCCTCTGCTGTCCCCTTCCCCTTTCTCCTTCAATCTTTCCCAGCATCAGGGTCTCTTTCAATGATGTGAAGTCAGCTCTTTGCAAAATCAGGTGGCCAAAGTATTGGAGCTTCAGCAACAGTCCTTCCAATGAATATTCAGAGTTGACTTCCTGTAGGATTGACTGGTTTGATTTCCTCTTTTTTGTTCAGCTGCTAATTGGCTATATCCCAATACAAAATGAAAAGTTTCTTTAAAAAGAGAAAAAGTTAAATCCATTTCCCTTTTCTTTGAATCTAGGCTGCCTTGTAACTTACTCTGATCAATAGAATGTGGGCCACAGCATCTCAGCTCCAGGCTAGGCCTCAAGAGGCCTCTCTCCTCCCCCTTCCCTCTCCCCCACCCGTCAGGAGAAGATCAGCCAGACTTTTGGAGGTGGGGGGAGAGAGCCAAGGCTCCCCAGCTGAGGTCATTCTGGACCAATCAGCCTCCAGTCAACCTGACCACAGATGCTGAGCCCAGTTGAGCCCAGCCCAGATCAGCGGAGCTGTGCAGCCAATCCATAAAACTAATGATAAACGGTTATTGTTTTAACTCAGCAAGGTTTGGGGGGCGGGATGGTTTTTTATGTAGCATTACTATGTCAATAGGTAACTGGTAACAGAGTTCACCCGATGGTTTTAGTAACCAACCAAAGTAACGGCCAGGGAAATCACCCCAGGCCCTGAATTTTGGGGCTCCTGACCCTCTGTGGACCAGAGTTCTACCAATTGGTGCTAAAAACCTGAAGCATGTACACTCTACCCCTGCAACAAAAACTCCACACAGCCAGTCCATGCCTTTCTCAAAGAGACTGCCAGCAGAAGGCCATTCACATTTCCCAATTTAACTTAAGTCCTAGGGTTAAAGGTAATAATTTCCAAGACAACCAGGCCAGTTTTAGCTCCAGGATTCTTAGACAACACTGCTTTTTTTTCTAGAATGGATAGACAAATACCATCTTGCCTCAACCTCCCCAGTCTGCCTGAGTCACTGAACTATTTTGTGTAAGTGGCAAGGGCCATGACTGGCTACAAAACAATGGGGGTACTTGTATTTCTACTGCTCCTATAAATAAATGATCAGAAATGTAGTGTCTTCAACAATACAAACATGTTATCTGACTGTTCTAAAGGTCAGAAGTCTGACGTGGGCCTCGGGAAGCTACGGTGTGGTGTGGTGTGGCGTCAGGGCCACCTTCCTTTCTGGAAGTTCTAGGGGAAAATCTGTTCCTTATTTTCCCAGATTCTAGCAGTTGCCCTACAGAGAAGGCGATGGCACCCCACTCCAGTACTCTTGCCTGGAAAATCCCATGGACGGAGGAGCCTGGTAGGCTGCACTCCATGGGGTCGCAAAGAGTCGGGCTGGACTGAGCGACTTCACTTTCACTTTTTCCTTTCATGCATTGGAGAAGGAAATGGCAACCCACTCCAGTGTTCTTGTCTGGAGAATCCCAGGGACAGGGGAACCTGGTGGGCTGCCTTCTCTGGGGTCGCGCAGAGTCGGACACGACTGAAGCGACTTGGTGGCAGCAGCAGCAGCAGCAGTTGCCCTTGCTCCTTGGCTCATGGCCTCTTCCTTCATCTTCAAAGTCAGCAACGATGGATGGAGTCCTTCTCATGTCACAGCTCTCTGACCCACTCTCCTCCCTGCCTGTTCTATTTTTAAGGACTTGGTTTATTAAATTGGACCCAATCAGAATGGAATCATATATTGTATGATTCCATTTATACAAAATGTGTAGACCAGGCACATAATCCAAGATAATAACTATCCCAAAATGCAAGAGTCAGACAAAACTTAGGGACTAAACCACCAACCACCAATCATATCTTCCAACTCCCATTACAAAGTGACATAGCTACAGTCCAGAGGTTGGGACATGGACACTTATTCTGCGTATCACGATCTCACTGCAACTTTGTGTAACAAAGATCGAAAGACAGGAACTTTTCGTTTTGCTCCATAGAACTGCCTGTTAGAAAAGAAAGGAGGAATTGAAATGAACCAGGATCAACAACACTCTGTAAGTCGTCCCCAGAGTTGCAGGGCATCCCTCCCTCCATGAAACAGTGATCTTACTACTGAGGAAGCAGGATCTGGCTCCTAGTTCGAAGGCAGGATTACATAGCCTTTGCCCACAAGGAACACAGATCTTCATGATGTTGTAAGCCCACACAGAACTATCTGAAACTGTTGATGCCCCTTGTGACAATTTCAAGGCCATTCAGGAGCCACGGCAGACTATGCAACCAACAAGGTTTTTTCCCCACTCACTGAACTCTGTGCTAAGAGCTGAGGGGTTGCAGGGAGACGGAGAGGGTGGAACGAATGGAGACAGAAGCAGGGAAACATACACACCACCACATGCAAAACGGACGGCCAGTGGGAATTTGCTATGCGACTCAGGGAGCTCAGGCCAGGCTCTGCGACAACCTAGAGGGGTGGCATGGGGCAGAGGGTGGGAGTGAGGTTCAGGAGGGAGGGGACATCTGTACACTTGTGGCTGACGCATGTAGATGTATGGCAGAAACCAACATAGTACTGTAAAGCAATAATCCTTCCATTAAAAATAAATAAATGTTGAAAAAAGAGTTGAGGGGTTGCAGAGATGGATCTGAAGAGACTCTGCCTGCAAAGGAACTACAGACTAGAGATTATACAGAACAGGTATTTATGTATTAGCTATGCCACGTGACATGCCGGATCTTAGTTCCCCAAGCAGGGATCAAATCCATGCCCTCTGCAGTGGAAGCATACACTTAACCACCGGACACCAGAGAAATACCAGAACAAACATTTAAACACATTACTGTTTCAGTTTAAAAAAAAAAAAAAGAGAAACACATCACAAGAAATAAAGACATAAAATGTGATGGAAGTTCAGAGCAAGAGAAGATGGGAAAGGTACAGATAGGGAGAGGAAGGAAAAAAGAATCATCTGGAAAGGCTTTTTGAAAGAATTTAAGGAAACATAAATTCAAGTTATAAACTTTATAGTTCAAGTGTTTTTGAAAAGGGAAAAATAGTAAATCTTTTAGGCTTTGTGGGTCATATGGTCCCCGTTAGACCTATTCAGCTCTTTGGATAGAGTGTAAAACAGCTAAGTAAGTGTGTGAGCATGGCTGGGTTCCAATGAAACTTTATAGAAAGAGCTGGGCCAAATCTGTCAGATCCCCATTTTAAGCCATGTTGTAGCCATCCACCTGCATAATCATGAAAGGATTTATAGACCATACAATAATTCTTTGGTTAAGCTTTGGTGAATGGATAGAACTTGAACAGGAAGGAAGGACAACTCAGAAGAAAGTAAAATTAACAATTTTTATGGGATGTTGAAGAGAGCAAGTCTTCAAGAGTTTGAAATAGAGGATTTGGTATGGCAGAAATACTTGAAATACAGCTAGTTTGAGTAGGGAAACTTTATGGAAAGGGCTTTGGCTGGTGGCTCAGTGGTAAAGAATCCGCCACCAATGCAGAAGATGCGGATTTGAGCCCTGTGTTGGGAAGATCCCCTGGAGAAGGAAATAGCAACTCACTCCAGTATTCTGGCCTGGGAAATCCCATGGACAGAGGAGCCTTGTGGGCTATAGTCCATGGGGTTGCAAAAGAGTCAGACATGACTTAGTGAAACAGGAAGCCCAGATTTTATGGAGAACCTTGATAGGCAAGTAATAAAGTTTTGATGTAAGATGATGAGATTAGGGAACCATTGACAGGTTCTGAGCTGGAAATTATGGCATGCAAGTATTTTTCAAATCACTGAGTCAGTTCAAGGATTGGCACCTAGGGCCATGAAAGCAGGCAAAGCAGAGGTCCTGAAGACCGTCTCCACAGGGTTAAAAACTAACCCTTTATTCCCCAGCCGACAATGGTCATGATGCTACATGCTTCCACACACAACTGGAGCCGGTATGCACCTCACACAGAGCTGGGCCCAGATTCCCAGAGGGTCTGTCTTGGTTTCCCCAAAGCCTTGGGTGTTTTTGCCTTCCTGTCCTCTGCCAAGGGGACTGTTCCTCCATCTTTCCCCCTGCTGTCTGCTCTGCCCTGCATCCCAGGGCCCTCTCGCTGCTGGGAATCACATGTTATCACAAATGAGCTACCAAAGGCTCCGACAAGCTGCTCGCCGCATCCCCAGCAGGAGAAAGCAGCCACGACCAGGAGCGGGGAACTTGTTAGAGTCTGTAATGAGTGGACAGGAAAATATTTCTCCCTGATTAGAATCCAGAATGAGCTGCTGATGACGGTGAGCAGAGAAAGGCCAGATTCCAGCTCTTTTCCCCCAGCTCCGCTCATACCTCTCCCTGCTCCCAAGCAGAGCTCCAGGCAGGAAAGGGTTCTTTGCCAGCAGTTAAAACCATAAAGAACAAACACAAAGTGGCCCCAGACCTCTCCATCCATCCCTCTTCTCCCTCACCCAGGAGGCTACCTCTCTCTTATTCATTTTTCCCATGCATCCTGATCTCTGCCACCTACTAACATCCTAACGATGCCACCTGGACCATACATAATCGGTCACAGGTGCCCCCTGGGGCCTGGCGAGGGCCTCACTCAGAAAGAAATAGAAATGCAGGAGAATACAGCATCTGACCAGCCACTGGAAACATGAGGCCACAGGCCAAATTCCCACCGTGACCAGTCAAGAGTCAAGTCTCCAATGAAAAGAATTTTGCTCATGTTCAATTCAGAGAATTTTCTGATATCCCCATCTTCTTCTAGTTGACTGATTTTAGAAAGCATCCGGATTAGTTCCAGAGTGAATTGATTCACCACAATGATGGCTTTTTAGAAGGAAAATAAAAACTCAGAACATATTTGGGGGGTAGTTCATGGTTCAATAAAAACATAGTATTTGAGTTCAGCTTGGGATTCAGGTTGTGCTTATGGTCAAGTCCCTGTGTCGGAGGGACCTGAATTTTTAAAGCTTACGAGATGTTTATGTAGTCCTGGGTTATGCATTCGAAGGAAAAGATATTTTGCAGTAGTAAGAAAATAAAGTTTTCCAGGATTTGGTGAAATCCCCGTGGGGGTGCCTGTGCGTGCTGTCTGTTGGATAAAGCCCAGCCTGGCCCCTCTGCCAGGCACCTGGCACTGAAGAGGGGCACCTCCCACTTCATTTCAAAGGGACCCCACCACTATCGAGGTCCCCTTGTTGTGTCCACAAGAGCAGGCTTTGACTGTAAGCTAAACCTACAAAACATGAGAACTTTCAGCTCCTATTAAGCAAATCTACTCTGAATATTCATTGGAAGCACTGATGCTGAAGTTGAAGCTCCAACACTTTGGCCATCTGATGCGAGGAGCTGACTCACTGGGAAAGACCCTGATACTAGGAAAGACTGAAGGCAAAAGAAGAGGGTGACAGAGGATGAGGCGGTGGGATAGTGTCATTGACACAATGGACATGAGTCTGAGCAAACTCCAGGAGACAGTGGAGGACAGGGAATCCTGACGTGCTACCGTTCACGGGACCACAAAGAGTCGGATGCAACTTAGCGACTGAACGACAAACAAATCAGAACAAAGCGGTGATCATCAACCTTGGCTGTACATTGTTCTCTCCCAGGGAACTTTTGAAAAATGAGGATATCAGGATCCACCCTCAGAAATGTTGATTTAATTGGTCTGGGGTGTGGTTTCGGTGTTGGGACTCTAAGTGTACATCCAGAGCTGAGATCTACTGGTATAGAATAACACTTCTCAGGCTTCAGGGTATATTTGGATAGCCTGGGCTCCTGTTAAAATGCACGTTTTTATTCAATAGGTCTTGGATAGACGGAGATTCTGCCTTTCCAGCAGGCTCCCAGAGGATGCCCATGCTGGTCTTTGGACCACTTTGACTAGAAACGATCTAGCTTATCGCCCTGAAGTGATGTTCTATTTATTGGACGATATATTTGCCAGAACTCTGCCAACCACAATTAGTAGAAATCCAGCTCAAATTGGAATAATCAGGAGGAGGAATTTACTGGTACAAATAAATGGGAAAATTTGAGAGTGGGGCTGGCTTTAGGCTTGGGTATTTAGGCAGGAATTCAGATTATGTCACTAGGACCTTCTATTTCTATTTTTGCTTTCCCTGGAGTGTGCTCCATTTTCAGGCAGGTTCACTCCATGTGGCATCAAAGATGCTCCCAACAGTTCCAGACTTACCTCATCCACACAGCTAGCGAAGCCAGAGAAAGGAGCCTGCCGCTGTCTCCCTCACCATCCAAACAGGCCCCTGAAAATGACTCATAAGTCCCAGTTTAGGTCAGATTCCCACTGCTGGGCAGGAACAGGCAGTGAACAGCCTCACCTGAAACACAGCTATTGAGGAATGACGGTTTCCCAAGGGAGGCAGGCAGAGCAAACAACACAGGAGCTCAGGAAGAGGACCACAGAACAGATCCTGCTTTAGAGACAGAAATGACATGCCGAGCACATGTTGAATCCCTCCGTTTAACAGATGAGAACTCTGAGGCTCCGTCTGACTGAGTAACTTGTGTGAGAGTGCTCAGGCAAAGACTAGCAGAGCCACAACCTAAATTCAGACTTTCCTTTCTGGCAATAACCAGGAGGCCAACCTGAGCTGTCAGAAACAGAAGGACTGGTCCCCGACTAACTCAACGCTGGGTTTGTTTTGCTTCCAGGCTGGATGCTACATGCCCCACTGGCCAGAGCCAGGGCAGAGAGATCTCCTCTCTCCAGGGGCCTCGGGGCATCCTAGGACAGCGGGGTGATCTGGGCTGGCTCCCAGAGCCCTTGCCCGCCCGCCAGTCCACCAGGCGCTGCGCCCCTGGCAGAGGAGGCTGTACCCGCTCTCCTGGCCCTAATGATCCGTGACTGCAGCCAGACTCCCGGGGACACTCGACCTTCCTTTGCAAACACAAGGGCCTGGGGAGAGAGGGGAAGGCAGCAGTTTGAACAGGCCTGCCTGGGGGCCTCCCCTATCCATGGCCCCCAGCAGCAGCTGGCATGATGCCCCCCACAGGCCCATTCCTGGGTGAGGCGGCTGAGGAAGAGGGCAGCAGGGTCGTGTGTGGAAGGGGACACGCACATACAGAGTCTCGGATCCAGCCACCGTTCTGGCAACCCACCCTGCTCCCCACAGGAACCATCGGGCCCCAGGCTGTGCCAGCTGTTCCGGNAGGCCTGGGGAGAGAGGGGAAGGCAGCAGTTTGAACAGGCCTGCCTGGGGTCCTCCCCTATCCATGGGCCCCAGCAGCAGCTGGCATGATGCCCCCCACAGGCCCATTCCTGGGTGAGGCAGCTGAGGAAGGGAGCAGCAGGGTCGTGTGTGGAAGGGGACACGCACATACAGAGTCTCGGGTCCGGCCACCGTTCTGGCAACCCACCCTGCTCCCCACAGGAACCATCGGGCCCCAGGCTGTGCCAGCTGTTCCGGGTGGAAGGACATGGAGGCAGCCAAGACTCGCCAACCTCCAGCCATCACTGCCCATCTCACCAATCCCCAGCTCAGAAAACCCCAGGCTGCCAGCCAACAAGAAAACAGTGGGTCCCATGGCAAACTTCTCATGGTTGTGGGGCTGCCCCTACCTCCTACAGAAAGGCTGGGAGTTGCGGCCCAGAGATGGGGCAGCTGGCAGCTCTGGTGGAGGTTTGGGGCTTTGCAGTGCAGGAAGAGGCTGCCCAGTGCCCAGACCGTCAGGATCAGGTTACCTTTACTCTCCAGGTCCCATCACCTCCATGCTGACCTTCACCTCTCTGTCCAGCCATCGTTCAGCTCACCCTGTGTGGTTTTCTGCTCTGCACTTCTCACTGCCCAGTGTTATATGTTTGCTGTCTCTCCCTCACCTGGGCCCCGTGCACCGCTTGCTATATATGCAACACCTACAACTGTCCCTGGCCTGCAAAAGATTCAATAATGGCAATGGATGCGGTGTTAGCAATGGCCTCCGCTGAAGACAGCTGCCTGGGCCAAAGTCACGCAGGCCCTTCCCAGGTTGGCCCACATCCCTGGACTGAGGGAGGCCCAGCATCGAGGCCTGAGCCCGGACCCCTCTGAAGCTCCAGTGCACAACTGTGAAGGATCTCCAGTCCTGCCCCAGAGCCCCCTGTGGGGTTGGCTGAGGCTGTGCGGTTTTCCTCTACCCTCTCCTGCAGCTGTTCCCTCCTTTCCCCAGGTGTTCATGCAAGAATGCTCCTTAATATTCATGCTCGATAAACTCAGCCTCAGAGACCACTTCCCAGGAAGCCAGAGCAGTCCAGCACCTGTGTGTGGAATGAAAGAGAGAGTTCGACTCTTTACTATTATCACCGTCACTTCCCCAGAATACCTCAAACCTGCCTGCTTCTCTCCCCGCCCAACGCCACTGCTGTAATTAAAGCCACCACTCTCCTGTTTAGAGATGCTGCCAAGCCCACCGTCGATCCCCTAGCCTCCTCTGAGCTCAGCTGCCCAGAGCAGGGCAGCCCGCACTGTTAACAGACTTGATGGCCCCCAGGAACACTCTGTAAGAGGCACAGATGACCACCCATTCCCCTCCCCAGGGAGGACCATGCTGAGGCATATTCCACGAGATTCTCAGAGGTCCCGCACTGAAATCCAGCACCCCCCTTTCACTCTTCCACCCTTTATTTATTTTTCTCTCTTCTCATCTCAGTTGCCCCATCCCCTCACTTGTGCTTCCCAGGTAGAAACTAGCAGCACCTAGATGTTCTCAGCACCTGCTCTGGGGAGGAATCCAAACTAACGAGCCTCCTACCTGGCTCCTGGACCTCTGCTTCAGGAGTTGCTTCGAGCTTCTAAAGACAGCTCTGCAGAGAACCAGCCTCGCAGTCTCCTCCAGGCCACAGGGACTTTGCTGTGTGACTGGTCTACTCTTTCACTCATCGGCCTTGGTTGAGTGCCTACTGCTTCACACGTTGGGATACACGGCAAACCAAAGCCAGAAACCCTTCCCTCCTGCAGCTGGCATCCGGCCCCCACCTGCCCCAGTCCCTTCTCCTCCCCAGTACAGGTGCTGCTTCTCCTGCCTCACTCCTACTTACCGCTGAGGTCTCAGCTCAAAGGTCCCTGAGATCTGACCTGCCTGTGCCCTTCCCCGTCTAATTCCCTCCTGAGAACTGCCCTCCCCGATCTGTTCCATTCCCCTTAGGCCTGTCATCAGACCCGTCTCCTCCACCATCATACCCACGAGCACCAGACGATGCCTGCTTCACTCTCACGGTAGCGGAGGCCCTTCACACTGAACGGGTGAAAGATGAGTGAGCTAGTGGTTCCATCCTTGCAAGTGCAGGGCAGGAAGAGACGTGAGACACTCATCCTCATGAATGGACAAGGAGAAGCAGATAAGGGGAAAAATGTCGCCAATACTGGTGACTGAGATGAACACAAATGTTGGCGTCCTAGACCACCGAGTGACAAGCAAGAAAGTCCCTGGGATCCTGAGACAGCAACAAGGGGGAGAAACAGTGAGATGCAGAAAGGCCAGGCCAACCCAAGAAACCATTTCTTCCTCTTTCACGATCTCCTAGCCACAGAATGTCAACAATTGACGGTGTCTCAGAAACCACTGACGCTCTCATTTGATTGGTAGGAAAACCAAGACTCAGAGAGGTGCCTTGGCCTAGGGAAAGATCCACAGTTAGTGACAAGCCTCCAAAGGAAGAGCTCATTGCACTTGCTTGTTAAAATCTGAGGCTCAGCAGGGCCCATCCCAGGCTGTAGGCCCAGCTTCCTGCATCACTGCCGTCAACAGTGAGCAGCTCATTGTCCTGTAAAAGACAGCTTGTGGGTATCAGTGAGCAGGGACTTGTAGGATGGTCAGACCCCTCTCCTCTGGCCTGGTACTCCCACCTTCTTCTCTCTCACCAAAGGACTACTCTAGGGAGACTCCCCCACCTCGACTCCCACTTTCTAGAACACGGGCTTTGGATTTCAATTACCTCTCGCAGAGTTGACCTCTTACCTTATTCCTGCATGTTCAGAACTCCAAGAAGCTCATCATCCACAGGATACTCTGGGCATCTTGATGGTACTCAGATAGGAAAGGCAAGTAAAGGCAAGCTCCCCCGATTGATAGAACACTAGACCCTGCTAGCTCATTCTGGTTTTTGTCCTAGTGACAAGCTGAATGGTAGACTATGAATGATGACTAGGAAGTATCCCAATCAAACTGTTTTTATACCCTCTTTAGTCTGTCAAAAGAATGAGCACATATACAGAAAAAATAATAGCTCACATTTACTGGAGGCTTATTATGTGCCAAGAGCTATGTTAAGAATGATATTGGTTTTGATTCAGCACGTCTATCCCTGTGGCTCAGCTGGCAAAGAATCTGCCTGTAATGCGGGAGACCTGGGTTCAACCCCTGGGCTGAGAATGTCCCCTGGAGAAAGGAAAGGCTACCCATGCCAGATTATGGCCTGGAGAATTCCCTGGACCATGGGGTTGCAAAAGTCAACCACAATTGAGCGACTTTCCCTTCCACTTTCACTTTATAAGGGAGAAGCTTTTATTATCAATGCAATTCCTTATGAAGAAACTGAGGCTCGGTAAGGTCAAGTGACTTACCCAAGGCCATACAGCTAATATGTGATAGAACCAGAGTTCAAGCCAAGGGCATCAGATCCCAAACCCTCCACATCCCTCCTCCACCAAAGCACTCACTCTTTCCCAGAGATCTGGGTGGTTCTGAACACCAAGATGGAGGCCAGCATGAGCCAGGCGCCACTCCTTCGGAAAACAGCATCCCAGAGCCAAGGACAATAGGGGCTGATGACACACAGGCCAGGAGAGACGGTGACTACTGCCATAAGGACCCAGGCTCAGCACCCTCAGAGGCCCCTGTGCTTGCCTCTGAGCCTTATTCTAGGGCCCAAAGCAAAACTCTGAGGCTTTGGAGCACTCAGTCCCCTTCTCTACCCCACACCCCTTCTAACAGCCCTACCCCACGTCACCCTAACACACCATACACACAGACACACACACGGACACAACTCCATATCACACCTGGTCAAACTCCATCATTACATAGAGAAGTAGATAGCAGGTCAGTGATATGTTATCCTTTGGAGAATATTTGCAGTTTTAAAGCAGATTTAGGAAGAGGCAGTAGTAAGGACTTTCCTGGTCATCCAGTGGCTAAGATTCCATGCTCCCAATGCAGTGGGCTCAGGTTCGATCCCGGGTCAGGGAACTAGATCCAACATGCTGCAACTAAGACCCAGCACAACAAACAATTTTTTTAAAAAGAAAAGAAAGAAAAAGGGAGTGCTGAAACAAAGGAATAGTCCATTCTCTAGCTTACGGTGTCTCAATCAGTTGTAAGGCAAGGTCTTACTAATAACAGCGAGTCTACTAAAATTTGTGACTGAGCTACTTCTTGGAAAGTTACCTTCCCTAAAACAACATCACAGCCCCTTGAATTCAATATGCATCCTCGAGGAGAAGATGGCATGGCAAATAGGTCACTAGTAACTGCGTAACTCACACTCCATTTTGAACAAGGCACAGTCCAAGTAAAGAATTAGGACCTGTGCCTTCTTCGGAGCTGCAGCATTTAGAAATTATTATAGCACTGTACTTTCTCCCATCCAATCTTTTTAAAACTTTATCAAAACCAAAGTAGCCAGGAGAGTATATTCCCCTGATGTGGGAAGAGATGCAGACAAGAAACTGCAGGCAGAGGAGGGAGAGCCCCGAGATCCAGAGGAGGCCCGGCAGCTTGGAAAGCACACCCTGTCTCCATTCAGGAAGCCCCACAACCCTGCCTCCTCCATGCAGGCTTCCTCCACCAGCGTGAGGCAGCTCTCCTGGCCTACACCAGGGCCAGGTAAACCACCTGTCTTAATCTTCACGGCTGCCATATGAAACGCCATAGACTGTGTNTTTTTTTTTTTTTTTTGGCTGCATCTCCTGGCATGTGGGATCTTAGTTCCCCAACCAGGGACCTAACACAGGGCCACTGCTTTTGCAACTCAGAGTATTAAATGCTGGATCACCAGAAGCCCCAAATGATATGACTCTTTTTCTGACAATGAAGTAATGAATAACCAAATTAACTTCAGAGAGGTTATGCAAAAATTCTACATCAGGGGACTTATAAGGCAGTGAAGCTATTCTGTACAATACTGAAATGGTCAGTACATGTAACTGTACATTCATCAAGATCTACAGAAAAAATGGACAGAAGACCCAAATAGACATTTCTCCAGAGCAGACATACACATGGCCAATAGGCATATGATAAGATGCTCATCATCACTAATTATTAGAGAATGCAAATCAAAACTACACTGAGGTACACCTCACACAAGTCAGAATGGCCATCATTAAAAAGTCTAGAAATAATCAATGCTGGAGAGGTGTGAGGAAAGGGAACCCTCTTACACCATTGGTGGTGGTAATGTAAATTGGTGTAGCCACTATGGAGCTTCCCCAAAAAACCAAAACTAGAGTTGCCGTATGATCGTGCAGTCCCACTTCTGGGTATACATCTGGACAAAATCAGAACTCAAAAATATACATGCATGCTGGTGTTCATAGCGGCATGTTCAAAACAGCAAAGACATGGAGGCAACCTTAGTGCCCATCAACAGGTGAGTAAATAAAGAAGATGCGGTGCATAGATTCAGTGGAAGATTAGTCACTAAGAGCAAAATACTGCCATTTGCAACAACCTGGCTGGATCTGGAGATAATTACACTACACAAAGTAAATCAGAAAGAGAAATACTAGAGGATACCACATACATGTGGAATCTAAAATACCACATAAATGAGCATATCTATGAAACAGAAACAGACTCACAGACATAGAGAACAGATGTGTGGAGCCAAGGGGGCAGGAGCTGGGCATGGAGGAAGGAGGTATTGGGAGTGTGGGATGAGCAAATGAAAGCTGTTATTAATATAAGCAACAGTAAACAACAAGTTCCTACCATATAGCACAGGGAACTATATTCAGTATTCCGTGATAAACCATACGGGAAAAGAATATGAAAAAGAATATGTATATATGTGTAACTGAGTCACCATATATATGCGTATAATTGAATCACTTTGCTGTACAACATCAATAACACAATGTTGTAAATCAACGATATGTCAGTAAAGTTTTTTTAAACCTATAGAAAGTGAACTCCAGTGAAAACTATGGACTTTAGTTAATAATAATGTGTCAATATCGGTTCATCAATTGTAGTAAATGTAGCACCTGAATGCATGGTGATAACAGAAGGAACTATGGAGAGGGAATAAAGCGGTATATGGAAACTTTGAAGTTTCTGCTCACTTTTCTGGAAACCGAAAATTACACTTAAGAACTCAATTAGTAATAAATAAAATTTTAAGCTACAGCACAGTTTCTAAGCATGACTGCTGCTGCTGCTAAGTCGCTTCAGTCGTGTCCGACTCTGTGTGACCCCATAGACAGCAGCCCACCAGGCTCCCCCGTACCTGGAATTCTCCAAGCAAGAATACTGGAGTGGGTTGCCATTTCCTTCTCCAATGCATGAAAGTGAAAAGTGAAAGGGAAGTCGCTTAGTCGTGTCCAACTCCTAGAGATCCCATGGACTGCAGCCTACCTGGCTCCTCCGTCCATGGGATTCTCCAGGCAAGAGTACTGAAGTGGGGTGCCATCGCCTTCTCCACTGGAAACAATTCGAGAACCTAGTGATACAGAAATGATGAGGGAACTACCAAGATGGAACCACAATGTGAGCTTTTTGGAATACACAACATTTTTTTCATTTTTTTATCCCATGCACATTGATTTTATTTTAGACTCCACAGCCCTAAAGAAGGTAGGGTTATCACCATCACTCCCAAAAGAGACAGCAAGGTCAGGTGGAGAGATGGGAGGGCCACCTGCTGGTCCCTGAAACCTCAGGGGGCTTGGACCTGGTATCCTGACTCTAAGTCCACAATTCTTTCCACCTCCATTATATCACACACAGAAAAGGGGCACCAAATAGGATTGTCTCACTGCAAGGAAAGCAAGACAGTGCTGAACTTGATATATGATAAGTGCATAAAGCAAGACTCAAGGAGAAAACCTAAACTAATGCTGGAACAGATTTTGAAGTTAAAGAGTGGTTAGTACAGTTCATGGCAGATAGATGGGAGGGAGTGGAAACTGTGGCAGATTTTCTTTCCCTGGGCTCCAAAATCACTGTGGACAGTGACTGCAGCCACAAAATTAAAAGAGGCTTGCTCCTTGAAAGAAGAGCCACAACAAAGCTAGAAAGCATATTCAAAAGCAGAAACATTACTTTGCCGACAAAGGTCTGCCTAGTCAAAGCTATGATTTTTCCAGTAGTCAGGTATGGATGTGAGAGCTGGACCATAAAAGAAGGCTGAGCACTGAAGAATTGATGGTTTCAAACTGTGGTGCTGGAGAAGACTTTTGAGAGTCCCTTGGACTGCGAGGAGATCAATCCAGATAGTCACTGAAAGGACTGATGCTGAAACTGAAGCTCCAATATGTCGGCTTCAGGTGGCCGACATATTGGAGCTTCAGGTTTTATGCACTTGGCCAAGTTTATAATGACCATGTTTTAAAGAGACCCAAAGCTCAGGGTCCCAGGAGGCACTTTTTTTTAATTGCAGGAAAAGTTGCTTTACAGTGTTGTGTTGGTTTCTGCCATACAATGCCAATCAGCCATACCGGAAGGCACTCTTACTGATGCTGAGACACCCTGACTCCCCCCCAATTTCTCTGTCTTCCCGATGAGCACATCCTGTGAGCCTGGCCCTCAGGCAGAGTGAGGATGCTAACTGGGGAATTCCTGCACAGCACCACCCCTCCCTCAGCCTGTGTGTCTCCTCCNACAATGCCAATCAGCCATACCGGAAGGCACTCTTACTGATGCTGAGACACCCTGACTCCCCCCCAATTTCTCTGTCTTCCCGATGAGCACATCCTGTGAGCCTGGCCCTCAGGCAGAGTGAGGATGCTAACTGGGGAATTCCTGCACAGCACCACCCCTCCCTCAGCCTGTGTGTCTCCTCCCAGCCCCAGGCTGGTGCTGCTGTACCTGCAGACTCAGGTGAATCTCCAATGATGGCAGCAGTCTGCCAGTCAGAAGGGCTTGTGAAGGATGACTCAGTACCAGCTGCAGGAGTGGCCTCATGATTCAGGTGGGGCCTGGCTCCTTGCACGGTCATCTAAGGGGGAGGCAGTGTTTTGGGGGATCCCCAGGTGATCTGGGAGAAAGAAGCTGAGGGTGGATGGCTCCTGGCACTGGCCATGTCACTGGGTCCTGCCACCCACTGCCACGCACTAGAGGGACAGGGAAGGAGCATTATGAAGGGGTGGCCACAATGACATCGAGGGTCACCACCACCACCGTTTTAAAGGACAGACTCAAGGGACTTCCCTGGTGGCCCAGTGGTTAAGAATCTGCCTTCCAGAATTTATTTGCAGGACAACAATAGAGAAACAGACATAGAGAATAGACTTATGGACATGAGAGAGGAGAGGGTAAGATGAATGGAAAGAGTAACATGGAAACTTACATTACCATATGTAAAATAGATAGCCAATAGGAATTTGCTGTATGGCTCAGGAAACTCAAACAGGGGCTCTGTATCAACCTAGAGGGGTGGGATGGGAGGGAGATGGGAGGGAGGTTCAAAAGGGAGGGGATATATGTATACCTATGGCTGATTCACATTGACGTTTGACAGAAAACAGCAAAAATCTGTAAAACAATTATCTTTCAATAAAATACTAATTAATTAAAAAAAAAAAAAAAGAATCTGCCTCCCAATGCAGGGGATGCCAAGTTCTATCCCTGGTCGGGCACTAAGAGCCCACATTCCTTGGGGCAACTAAGCATACAAGCCGCAACTAGTGAGAAGCCCTGACCTAGACCCAGCATAGTCAAAAAATTCATTCAACTTAAAAATAAAGAACTAAAGAAGAGGTGCAAGGAAGTTCAGTGAGTCACTATGGAGCAGAGGATCTCAGATCCCAGACTCCCTCTCAGCTCTGCTGGCCTGAGATGACCATCCTCCCCTAGAAGCAGCTCACCCCTTGCTTTGATGCCAGTCCTGGGTTTGAGGGACTTGTGAGACCCCCACCCCAGATCACTTATAGCCAATACCACACTCAAAAGGTCATCATCAGAAGTCGCCAGTCTTGCCAGAGGAGGTCTGGGGTGCTGCCCTGGCAAGGAGGGAGGTCTCACTGTGGATGAGCCGAGACAACCATCTTCAAAGATGCTCACCTATCTCACTGTAAGAAAACACAGCAAACAGCACGCGTGGACATTTCTCCATGAACTCCAGTCGGCCAGTCGACCAAAGCTAGACATCAGAGAGAGGGTGGGATGTATGGAGAGAGTAACCTGGAAACATACATTACCATAGAAAAATGGATAGCCAATGGGAATTTGCTGTATGACTCAGGGAACTCCATCCTGGGCTTGGTAACAACCTAGAGGAGTGAGACGGGGAGGGAGATGGGAGGAAAGGTAAACCCACGGCTGATTCATGATGATGTTTGGTAGAAACCAATGCAATACTGTAAAGCAATTATCTTTCACTTAAAAATAAATAAATTTTTAAAAAATAGATAGCTTCAACTCAAAAAAAAAAAAAAAAA